>JAAGOF010000100.1:1005776-1029169 GCA_010645155.1 Tigriopus japonicus
GTTAAGCTCACTACCGAGGCCTGGCTAATAGGCTTGGTGCAACACCAGGTCTAAGAATCGCAGCCTTTTGCTGACCTTCAAGACCATCACACGGCTCGCCTATTCGTTCAAGTTCCTGACTAATCCTTTTTTCCCACATAGCTAGAATATCATAGAAGAGTGGTATGTTGCAGAATATCCTTGGTAAGTGATATTCTTTGCCTTCAAAAAGACGAAGGTGAATGAAAAAAGTTGTTTTTCTTTAACGCAGTAAAGAAATGAGAGTTTGTGACGTTTACTTGAATCAGCCTATTAACAAATGTCAAGTCCATTCTTCGCTTTCTCGCCAATGATTGTGATTCGTGCTGATACTTGAGGGCAGCCATGTCAGGGTTCACTGAAATGATATCTAGTGATAACTACATGTTGATTTATTTGAGTTTTAAACACAATTACTATTAGTCATTATAACTCATCAGTCTGCTGACTCTGTAACTAAATCGGAAAAGCCAAGATTTTTCCACAATTCCGGTGCCATTAGTCCATGCTCCATTCGGCATTGGAGATAGTCCTTGGATTCATGACGACATAGGCTGTTTTTGTTCTCATTATCAGAGAGGCATATCATGTACTTGAAATAGAACTTTTTACACTCGCCGTCATGATCCAAAGGAAAAGAGCCTTTGTCCGGTGGTGTGGCCTTAAATTGTTTGGCGCCAAACACGTTGGAAGCCATCTAGAATAAAGAACATTAAGAGTTGACCCAACCAGAGTGAAACACCGGGATGAGATAAAATTCAAGATCTTAGCTTGTAGGAGGACACAATTTACTGAAATGTTCGTAAGGCAATTTGACAGTTTGGGCGGTCGAATCCAATTGTAAATAAGCAGAGTAAGAGTCGACATCAATGCGTTGAAGAACGGCTCTTTGGCCTCGATATTGGCCATTCACGATCAAAACAGGGTGTCCTTCGGCTGGAATCACAGTTTCGAGGTGTGCCTGGTCAAGTTTTACTTTTTTATCGAGCTGAAAAAGGATCACTATGGCAGCATATTTGTCGACAACCTCATGGACGTAACCTTTTTGTTTATAATATTGATCACCTAAGGATCGAGTCACAATCTTGACCACTATATCCGGTTTGAGCCAATTACTTTTGATCCACTTGATTCCCGAGTCTTTGGCACTCCCCGGAGAAGCCTTTGCCTTACCCTTGTTTCTTTTCTGCCTCTCTTCTTCCGCCTTGATTTCCTCGAGCGCGGATATCTTGCGCTTCTTCTCCGATGGACCCGACTTTTTCCGGGACGCATTTTGGCCATTCTCTTCGGAGGCGGGCTTGGGCACCTTAAAAACCGATGAAGATGTTTCCCGCCCCTTCATAGAGGACGTGGGCGGGCCCGGGGCACTTTGACTGAGCAACGGACCGAGACTCAGTGGAGCTTGATCGTTTTCTCGTTTCAATTCGGTGTAAGAGGTTGGGCCGGAGTCTCGGGCGGTCCCTGAGCGGTCGGGGTCATGTTGGGCCTTGATGACCTGTCGATGAATGAATTCGGCCATGCGCTCTTCGTCATCTTTTTGGAGTTTGTCGCGCTTAGCGAGCGCTTCTTGTCGGGCAATGGTCTCGGGATCGCGGTCGATCCACGTGATGAACCATCCCTCCTCGGTCTGATCCACAAGGCACTTTCCGGTGCGTCCCAAGTATTGGACGAACCCGGTGAGCGTCTCCCAGCGGGTGGCGTTCATGTGGATGTGGTCCTTTTCGGCGATGTAGGACTGGTACACCTTGTTGGCCTTGACTCGCTTTGTTCCGTGACATCGCTTGAGCAAGTACAGAAAGTCGCGCTCGAACTCGGTCGAGTAGTTGGACAGGAACTTGTTGGGGTTGTCGGCGAACAGGAGGAGTTGGCGTTGATGGGCTTCGCTCTGCGTGTGGCACTTGAAGCCGTTCTCATCGCGACACTGCTTGTTGCACATCTGACAAAACCAACGCAACTTTTGAAGGCCCTTGCTCTTCATTTTGTTGGCCAGCCACTTGGGCGTGCCCGCCTCGGCCTTGCCCATGGTCGTTGTTATCGTCTACGGTCCCGTTGAACCCACCCGGAGGAGAAAAAAGGCCGTTCGTTTCCACTACAGTTCTCTGTAGTGTAGACAGATGCGTCACTCGGGTTAGGTCAGTCAGTCAGTCAGTCAGTCAGTCAGTAATATTTTTGGTAAACCCTCGCTTCGGAGGTTGCGTGAGCAGATTTCACCTAACATTCCGAAAATCGGCAATTTTGAAAACACGGTTTTCTAAACTCGGGACATCAAGTTCAGATTCCGAAATAATTTGATTGTTTTCAGATGTAAAAACAAAAAAGGAAATGTTATCAAATTCTGATAATTACATCAGAAACAAAACCAAAAGTGGAATGTCATTTTCCAATGACTGGAAAGATTCATCAATCTCAGTTCAATCAATTTTCGCTATATATATAAGCAACTTTTCCGCGCTGACCAAAATTTTACTACATAAGAATTCTCGATAAAAGAAATTTTAGATTTTTCCTCAATCTCGATATAAGAAACATTCTCAAAGTTTTTGGCCAACTTCCCTTGCTCAAATTGGTCACAGCACAAAAAAAAACGAAGCATTTCTAAAAGGATTGATGCAGTGCTTTCATATCTTGCACTTTTGCGCAAATTTTGCGCTTTTGGGGTCCCGTTTGCGCACTTTTTTGGGCTATTGCGCCTTGCATTTTTCAAGCTCGAGTCAGAAGAATGAAAAATTGCATTTTGAACCCTACAATCACTAAAATTGTCCAAAATGCCACTTAACAAGCACTATTTTAAAGATTAGTTTAAGTTTAAAAAAAATTTCATCGACAATTGTAAAAAAAATACAAGCACAAATTAGTTCCACCAAGAAATTTGCAATGTTTGAGAGTGAAACAAATTTCTGTGTCTGCCAAAGCAAAACATAATGGAAAATAAACAACCCAAGGAAGTGTCTTTTGCATCCCTAGAAAGTCTCACAAATTAAGGTCAAATTGAGAATAGAAGATTTGCAGTTGAGATATTTCAAAAAAATGCAAAAAAAATCATCAGTATGAAAGCCTGGAAGGCTAAAATTTTTTAAAAAGTTGTTTGTCCCCGTAAAGGTTTAATAATGTAACAATCATGAAGGCAAAATTGTACTTTTTTCTTCCTCTTTTTCTCTCAAACTGAGATAGAAACAAGTTCTTAAGCTTTGCAATGGAGATATAAATGCATGCACTTGTAACGTCAAATTAGTGTGCTTTAATGACTTTTTTTAAACCTAAGTGTTTTAGTCATTATCAGATTTTTTGTATTAAAAGTAAATTCATAAGGTTATAAAAAGGTGAGGTAAACTCCTTCAGTAGTTTCCTGTATTTTTATCGTTTCTTGAGCCAATTTTCTTGAGTCTCAATATAAGAAAAATCTCAATATAAACAACATTTTGCCACTGACAGAAAAGTTGCTTAAAATGAGATTCGACTGTAATTGAAGGCATCAACGGTTGAAAAAGTATAGTAAAATGGGTGTTATGTAATTTTGCAATATTTTTGGAAATTATTTTTTAGTATTCAAAACCTATTCAGCTTGTTTTTTTGCCATTTAAAAAAATTGACAGCAATGAAGAACACTTCGTGGACCGTTTTGGTAAACTCTCCAGCTGAAGATCACTTCCTTGCTGCCCAGTCCCTTCAACCCGCACAAGAACAAACCCCAGAACTCCTTTTGGAGCAGTGTGACCAAAGGAGAGGCTCGTCTAACATCTACCTGTGATCAAAGCGGAAGTATTAAGTAAGTGGCAATGACCAAATTCCTCCTTGCAAAAAATGTCGAAAGTTTTATTTTCCCTTTCGCTTATGCTTGTTGCCAAAACAAAGTACCAAATTCACGCAACCTGGATCTAAAAAAGTAGATAAAATAGAAGTAAATTGTCAACAACCTTTCTCAGGGCTGCCAAACGTCCTTGTTCTTGGCACTTTTATCCCAACAATGTCGAATTTGCAACTTATTACAAACAAATCTTCTGTCACTAATATTGGTTAATTTTGGATTTTGTGGTTAAGAGATTTTTCCTTGGGTCAATTCAAAAATATACGAAACAAGGCGACAATCTTATATTTCTTCCCTTGATGTCAATTGGATGATTTACATTCCGGCTAATCTATGATATCTCTTTGTAGAGCTTAAACCATGGACACCAAATGTTGCCATAGCTGCAAGAGGCACCGATTGTGTGCGACAATCTTGGCCAAAACCACCAATCTATTTTCCGAATTCTCATCAAAGATGTTTTTTGGCCGCAGTTAACGTAGCTTTTCGAACTAAGTTGTCAACCCTGATCAGTCCAGTCCACAGAGATCCCAGAGTGGAGATCCCGGGGCAGGTCGGTCGTGAAATTTTATTGTGGGCAGCAAGGGTCGTTTATCATCAGCGACTAGTTGAAACTTGCCCAAACAAACGTATTCGTAGAAGGCAAAGTTTTGAAAAACATTGAAATATTTGGCCATATTGCCTCCTGCCTACGCTTTGCTTCTCCCAAATTATGCCACGGTGTTCAATGAAGATGATAGTCAATTCACAGGCATGAAATCACACAATTATGGGGTTTGGCTTGCACACTTTCATTTGTACTATGATCTTTGTTTTGTTTGGGCAAGTATCTTACGATACTCTTCGGAAATATGCGCCTTTTCACGCACCTGGTGTCCAGTTTCAGTAGTAAACAAGGCAGAAAAATTGACGGCAAAGGCCTCTCTATTAATCTCTTTGGTCCAGAAGGTGTTTTCCGCTGATTTGTTTGGAGTTAGCAGTGCTGCCAATTTAGATTCACAGTTGATGTCTCTTGCCGTTCGAAGTAGGATTATAGTGCTTCAAATCAAGCCATCCACAGGAGGTTGCTGACAGGGGTCACCTGAAAACGAAAAAATACAGATTTCAGTTTGCTCACGAATAGCAATAAAAACAAGTTCGTTTCCCAAGCACCCCTGATCTGAAGTCAAAAAGTTCAAAAGTTCGATAATGGCTACTTAAACAAAGACCAATACGGCAGCACTATGTCAAAAGTCGAATTCTAAACACTTCAGTTGACTGTTCACTATTGTGATTCTCTCTGTGAGTGTGATTCTCCTGTCGAATCGTCCAGAACATGGTGTTTTACTTCAAATCCACGGGTAAAGTGATCGATTCTCCGCAACAAGACCCTTATTCTTGAACTCTGGTCAAACGTGGGGCCAACCTTGCATGTAGGATAGTATTTATTCGAACGTTACGGCAAGTTTGTTCGTTTGTATGGTCCACATTTTCCACAATTTTTCAGAAACAGTGATTGCCAATATATTTAACTTAAAGGTTCCAGCCACACATCACATACACTCTTCGCGCTCAGTGTTGCTCTGAATAATCCAAGCTTGTGTTCAGCAAGAGCAAAGGATTGAGGTTGTACTACTGCTGAGGTCAAATTTTCAGTTTTATCTGACCCCCTGAATCTTTGAGGTTGCGTTAAGTCTTTGTCACTAAAGTCGTAGTTTAAGATAGTTGAGACAGTTTTTATCAATGAGATTTACTACCTAATAACCAGTTTGTAGCGTAAATCCCACAGCACTACGTCCTGGTTCCTGCAAACAAACATCTTCCGTAAACGTCCGAATATTGGACACAATTCAGTGCCACTGGCTTGCTTATTAATTAGCCTACTTAACTTCAAATTGTAAAATTGTTGCGTGCTTCGTTTATGTTGAAGGAACAAATGTACCCAAGGTCAAGGTGGCGAAATCAAAGCTGATGATGCCGACTACAGAAGCTCATGTGAAAGAAGCGTCGTCAGAACACTAGCGACGGTGGCTTTATCATGAAGCTTTAAAAAAGTCAAACACACCGGGAAGTACAAGAGAAAAAAATACAGCAAACAAGAGCCTTTGACCGAAAAGTATTCATGGGAAGGGTTAAATCCATCTTAGTTTATGATCCAATGACTTGATCTATGTAAATTGATTGCAAAATCGACTTTCGTTATAACTTGAACTTCCTTATTGATGGTTGCTGCAACAACGGCAAACATTTGAACCTTCAAAAAAGCCCAACAACTTGATTGTGTCCATGCTTCTTTCCCATGAGCTTCTTTAACGCCGACAATCTTTTACCATGGATCATGTCTGACATACCAAAACGATATCAAAATAGGTCCAACATAAAAAATGTAGTACATGCTACAGTTGCTAAAAATGATGTTTAGAGTGACTACTTGTCATCCTGGGTTTTCATTCAGGGTCTCTTGGTGAATTAAAAATGTTTTTATTGTCAGCCTTTTATGAGGCTTCCTCAAGGCCCAAGGTCTAGTTGAGAATATTATCGCCTTACAACTTCATTATTTCCCTACAAATCACTTTATTGCTCTACAACTAAATTATTTAGATTTATCTTATGCCCACATTAATTTGTACTCCTGAAGTCCCCATTGCATTGATGTGGAATGATCGGTGAAGGAAGTCGTGGTAGGCTTTTGTCAGGGTTGGTCAGGGGGTCAACTTTTTTGATTTATCCCCTTTACCCGGGGATAAACGGGATAAATTGGGGGATAAACGGGATAAACGGGATAAATGGGGGGATAAACGGGATAAATGGGGGGATAAACGGGATAAATGGGAGGATAAACGGGATGAACCCGTGGATAAATGAAATAAAGCCAATTTTGTTCCGATTTTGACATGTTAGAATAGTTTTTGGCATCCCTGAAAATGGCCGATCAGAGTAAAGGTTTAATACAAATATTAATAAAATACATTTACAATATTTGACAGAAATAATTGTTATACTCGTATTATCAAACTAAAAAAATATGTCACAAAAAGCCTACAATTGACAGCACTTGTTGAGACGTGATGAAATTGAAGAAATCTTCCACAGTTGAAGATTATCAAAGTCAGAAAACTTCATGCTCAGTGAATGTAATAGAGAGCCACAAAAATGAACTAATTTCTAGAAATACGTGTAATTTGTTTGATAAAGGAGGGAATCCCCTTTATTCGCGTTATTCCCTGGAGGAAAATCCCGTTAATCCCAAAAAACGAGACGCTTTATGGATGAGATAGTCTACCAACTTACCTACAATATTTATCAGATTGCAGCCGCAAATTTGCGTTTTGACTTTGGAAACACAAACAAATAAAAGCTAAAAACCTAGCAGTTTTCATTGTAGCAATGGAAGTAATTTTTGTGTGGGACTTGATTGAAAAAAGTGAGATTTTGTGGGAAATATAGTGCTACGGAAATTTGTGAATAATTATAGAAATAAGGAAGGAATGCTTGAAACGTAGGAAAAATTGCTTTTAAGGTAGGAAAAAATGCTTGAAGAGTTAGAAAAAAATGCTTTTAAGGTAGGAAAAATGCTTGAAAGTAGAAAAAAGCTTGAAAACTAGGAAAAAAGTTTGAAAAGGAGGAAAATCCCGTTTATCCCGTTTATCCCTTTCACTACTTGAAGGAAAATCCCGTTTATCCCTCTAGGGATGAACGGGACTCTTTTTGGAGGGGATAATCCCCCTGACCAACCCTGGCTTTTGTACTAAGGCACTGAGTAATCAACACACCAACTGATGATGGACAGACTTGAGGTGAACAGAGCTCCCAAAACTCTTATTGAGCAGGCATGAAAGACATGCAGTTCATTTAGTATAAAAGGTTGAACAGAATATCAGGGTTAAAAAGTAGAAATGGAACTCCCTAAAAGGAGAAGTTGGTCATCAAAATACCACATGCAGCCACAAATTAAGGGTGCAATGCCCAAAAGCAGACATCATTTGTTCCATTTTAATTGACTCCCCTCTGGCTAACGCCCTGGGTCCCCAATAAAATGAACCTCCCTCCGCCGGATTTTGGCCATTACTCACTTCCTTTGCAGTAAAGGCTTTATATACAAAGAATCGCAAAGGTCTGGAATCGAAGGTCTTCTCTGATTAGAGGGTTCCTCGGGACCCAAGTTCTGATTGGTCAAGCAACCCCTTGCGCCAACGTGACTAAATGCAGCTTGTCTCGGAAGCTTTCAGGCCCAAAAAATCACAAATTCGTGGCTTCTAAATCAAGATTAACATATTGAATGTTTTACGCGACTAAAAAAGAGAGGCCCCAACAAATTTATGAAGTTTTAGACATGAGATTGTATGAAAAAGTGGAAAGAGTCAACCGCTTTCTTTTTTTGGACACCCTGATGATCTCTACTCCACATGAGATTGGGAGGGCAAGGAGAAGACAGGAGATCTCAGTTGCTGAACAAAGGGTGGCACTTTACATGCCATTTCCAAATTTGTGTTTCTGGACTTTGTGTGAGGCAAAGAAAAAAAATGCTACAGAATGTTTAAATTTATTTATGTAGTAACATTCCAATTTGTAACTGCAACATGTATCTATTGGATTGAAAGCCATTAAATCGGAATTTTCCTGGGACAAAAGCTTTCAAGACATGCCGCATCCAGTCACGCTGCCGCAAGGTGTTGCTTGACCAATCAGAACTTGGGTCCTGAGGAACCCTCTAATCAGAGAAGACCTTCGATTCCAGACCTTTGCGATTCTTTGTATATAAAGCCTTTACTTTGCAGGTGCATGAATAGTGTAAGCTTTGCTCAGGTCTCATTGTCACGCAAGCCTGTGAGTAGGCAGGCCTGTTTCCAGAGTGAGTGAGACCTATGTAATAACTAGGGCTCGGATAAAGTTGCTAAATGCAACTTGCACCAAAAACTGCACTGCAACTTTTGGCCATTTAAATCAAAATTAGCAACTATTTGATTTTTTTGCAACAAACAACAATTGTTGGCTTTTTTGCCTCAATCAATGAAATTCTGTGGGATTTTGCTGGAAATGCACATTTCACACAGACTTTTTCAGGACCTTTTGAAAGTGTTTTTTGATTAAAAAATAATTTGTACAAAACCAAACTACTGTACGTTCTAAAAGAAGCCAAAGTTTAAAGAAAGGACAAACTTTCGCCCTGTATTAGCCTAATTTCACATTCTTTCCAAAACTGACATTTTTAAGCCAGAAAAGAGCAACTTTGCAATTGAAACTTTCGGCCAAAAAACCATCAACTTTATCCGAGCCTTATTATTAACTTTCTATCCAAATGTTGTTCAATGATTTTGATTCGCTGTAGGTATCAATGAACGGAGAAAAAATGTCAGCGGAGACCTTGCTTTGCCAGACCCATCTTGCGTTGATTTCCTACATGGTTGCCAGGGCCAAATCTTTGATGTCCTTTTTTGGCCACATATCAACGCTGTTTCTTTGCTGACTACCATTTTTTTCGAAAAAGATCATTTCTCAAAAATGGGTGCCATTTAAGCTAAATGATGCCAGTCAAAAGAAGATAATTGTCAAGGAAATTGACTTGATATTTTGCCAAAACTAACATCGTTTATCTTAGAGCTCTATATTACAAAGAGTACAATCATATCCAACGCCATCTAGTTCATTCTGCTCGCAACTGCTCGCCGTTCCCAAAAGGATGCACGAGTACCCTCTAAGCTGAACAAATTTTCCAAAATATGAGACCAAGATAGCAATTTTTGAGAAACTAAGGGGCCTAGAACCCTTAAGAAGGGGTCCAAAATGAACTGTTAGTGTGCTTCAAATGAGTTAAGATTGCATTACTTGTAAAATTAGGTTTAAAACTTTAAAAGACATTAAGAGAATGAAAATCTATCCCCTTGGACATATTGATGCAAGTGGTGATGGCAACAATGTGATTGGAAATGAAATTGCAGGGCTGCTGAATTCTCTTCCCTCTTGTGGTTGGCTGTCATGGTCATTGCTGAGAAAGAGCACAGGGAATTTTCTTCCTCTCTTGACTTCACCCCTGACTGCAATTTAAACTTGCCCACCTACCCATTGATATGCAAGATCACAGGAGTAGCTGGTGGTGGCCAGCAGGGGAGTCCAGTCAAATGCTTGCTAGCTTCAGATGGCTTGCCCAGCTTGCCCACTGGCACTTGTTAAGAAGGGAACTGATAGGATTGCTGGGCCGGGCCAGCTTTCTCTCTCTCTCACGCTCGCTCTCTCTCTCGCTTGCTCTCTCTCACTCTCGCTCTCCACACTGAGCCCAGTGAACAAACAAGGAGGACTTGACTCAAAATTTCAGGGTTGAAAGGTGAAGAAAGGAAAACTCAACATTCTCCTCTCTATCAATATTCTATCTGAAACATTTTTATGGTAGGAGCCCTGATTGCGAACGTTTTCTCTGAAAAGCATTGATCAGAGTGAGGGGTGAGATATTCATTTTTCTCTTGGTCTTTTAGGTTTTAAACTTAATTTTACAAGTAATTCAGCTTTGAATCATTTGAAACACACTAATAGGTCATTTTGGACCCCTTCATTAAGGTTCTAGGCCCTTTACTTTCTCAAAAGTTGTTACCTTGTTCTCATATTTTGGAAAGGTTGTTCAGCTTAGAGGGTACTTTTGCATTGTTTTGGGAACGGCGAGCAGTTGCGAGCCAAATTCACAATGATGATGATGATGGCGTTGGATATGATTGTACTCTTTCTAATATAGAGCTCTAATTTATCTCGCCCCATGCAGATATGCTGGAAATCAACGTAAGATGGGTCTGGCGACGCAAGGCTTTTGCTGGTGTTTTTCTCTGTTCATTAAAGCAATTGCTAGTGACGTCGTCATTTTTGGCGGGAAAAAAAGTTTGGAAGACCTGTGTTTCTGATGAGCGTGCGAGCTAACTAAAACGAAGGTTTAGGCCTGGTGATTGCAACAATGCCTTTCTTATCTGCACAAATTGAAGTTGAAATAGCAATTCTTGACATAATATTTTCAAAAAAGTATGTTTTGTTGCTTTTATCTAAAATTTCGCTACATAAGTTGAGAGGGTTCTTCCGAACTTTGAAATTAGGAATGCCCAACTTTGAATAACAATATGGCCAGAGGAGATCGGTTCCAGGGGCAACTAAACCTAAAAACAAATAATTTGTTTAATTGAAGGCTTCCAATTTCTCCATTTGTTTTCAAATTACTTTGCAATACTTCTCAACATACATTAACCATGCCGTTGCCCATAAATACAACATTTTTCGAAAATCTGACCCTTGAAAACTGAGATTTTTTTGGCAAGCCTACACTGCTAACGGCAGTTTGAGACGGCAGCAGGTCCGTAAAGTGATACGGTAATCACTCCCATTGTGAAGACGAGTTCTACTTGGTTGGTACGGTTGGTACTCAGTCACAAAGGATGACCAAATTTGGCTCTATTTCTGATATTTTGGAAATTGATATCTAAATTGGAACTATTTGGCTCTTCTAGGTTCTTTTGAAATATTTGACCATTTCTTCTAGGAATTTTGGGGATTTTTGGCTCCGTTTAATAATTTTCCCAGTTGCTTAATTTTCTACCCCTACCAAAATTGGTTATTTTTGCAAATACTTAGGATTTTCAGGACATTCAACTCTATGCCATGCCACCCCCTGCTAAAACCAAAGACAGCAGCTCCTGGCTAGAATTATAGGGAGAAAAATGTCACTCCCAAATATTTTTTTTTGTTCAAAGTAACCAAGAGATGATGAATTTACATTTGTAGTTCAGGGTTACCAAAATATAAGGAACCAAGCTGTTCTCCAGAAACTTCTCTTCAATGGGTAAACCTAAGAGAAGTATTTATTAACAGATCTGATCAGATACCAAGTTTTTGATGTTCAAAAGACAAATGGGAAATATTTCACAATTTCTGCACAACTTTTTTTGCTTGAAGATTCAATCAAAATCAATTTAAGGGCTCGTTCTGTTCATGCACATAAAATAACATGCAATTGCTCAAAGTGGATGAACTAAACCTTGGCATTTGTCATTTTTGGAAACCTTCCACTTCAATTTTGAATAATCTGATTCATAAAGTGATTTGGTTTTAGTGTTGAGAAGTATTTGGTTTCACTTACATACCAAATGACTTATTTATTCCATCCAAGTCATCTACTAAATTGATTAAAAATCTACCAATTTCTGCTAGGGCTGTCAGGCCACTCTTCTTTTTAGGACTTTTTTAGGTATTGCTGCCCAACTCCAGGCTAGCCAAGGGGAAACTAAACTGAAGGCCAGCAGCTGGCTGATTATGACATTTCTCTCCCTAGAACTCTACTTTTGACTTGTCTTTCACACAAGTGCTGCCATTTGGCATATTTGCATGCCCGAAAAGTCGGAATCTTGGATATTTTTTTGTTTTGGCATATTTTGTAAATCTGGCATTTTTTCTGGCATTTTTTGACTTGGTAAAAATTTCTTGGATCATGTGACAAAATGAACGATTTAAAAGAAAACCAACATTCCCTTCACCTAGATGGCTCTCACATGATTTAGCATGTCCGCAACACATCCTACTTGAGTGCCCTCTCTTGTTCTCAAAATGAACAACTCGCCATCAGAGCAAGCCTTCTTAAGGAAGCAGAGTTTAGCTTCAATCAAAGAGAAAAATGACAATCAGCGCAATCTTGAGGTAGAAATGGTTGTGGGTACTTCTTGTTAATCTTTGGCCTTAATTCGTGATTACTCAGCATGGCTTTTTTAATTTTTGAACACAATAATATTGTAGTTGAGCTCTAAAAGACTCGAAATGAAGATAAATCCACATTAAGATCGAAGGTGCAATTTGGGCAACAAGGTTAAGTTGAGGATAGATCTGAAATCAAGAGAATTTGCCCCTGTTTTGGCTCCATCTAGTGACGATTTTTGTAACCTTCATTTAAAATTCTTCATGCAATAAGTATCATGAAAAATAATAGATTAGGTTTTGTTTTTTCAAAAATAAGCAACTCCTGACCTCTGACGGCATTTCCAGTAATTGTGCTGATATTTTTATAACACTCCTACTAAATGTTCTGCAAACGAGATCTCTAGATTCTTAGGGCAAATCGACGCTTCTGTGAGACGAGTAAAGCTTGACACGTTGAAATTTTAGTTGTTTCATTTCCTTATTTCATTTATTCATTTTTTAAGACATGTAGTTGGATTAATGGTAGCAAAGCAGATTATTTCCTATTTTCAAATGATCTGATTCATGGTTTTCTTTATATGATGGAAGTTGTGCAAATTCTTGACCTCAAAAAATGATTTCTATGGTATTTTAGCTTTTGAAAATTGTTTTTGGGTCATGATGACAATTCAGAGAAAAGTGCAGATATTTGAAACAAGTTCTCCAACAAGCAGTCCTTCAATCTTGATTGGTTTGAAAGCTTGGATGATTAACATGAAGTCAAGTTAAAAAGCGGCAATATCTCCACAGTGCAGACAGCCTCTATCAGATCGACGCTGCAAATCTGTGTTCTGACTCCAGAAAAAAAACAAGTAGAAACAATTAAGTGGGATTGCAAGCAAAACTCTTCGTTTTGAAGGATGAGTCTAAGATAAAAGGTGGATTGACAGACCTGAGCAACTATATTTTTGGAGAAGAAAACTTCTACTACTTACTATTGTAGTAACATTACTAGTAGTAGTGTACTAACATTACTATTGTGCATAGTATGTGGTATGTTTGTGCATAGTACATGCTCTTGAAAAAAATCACCAAAGGTCTGCACACAAAGCCAAACGAATTTATTTTCTATTGTGGCGACACTGTCTTCCGTGGCCGGTTTCTCCCTTCCTCCAACTTTACTCTCTTTGATCCTTCATGTAAACTAGTTGGGGTGACCTCCTTTACCGACAAAATGCAATGCTACTGCAAAATATGCTTATAATGCCTTGTAGTTCATTCATATTTAAGCATTCATTTCAAATTTCAAGGGATTATTGCCCTTCATTTTGTTTTGACAGCTCATTGATGTCGACGTGTTTGGCATCATGTTGAAAATGAATCTAATGATTTTGTGGATAAAAACGTCAAAAAAAGTTCATGAAATGGGGCTGGCTGATCGGAAAGTAAAAGTGCGTAAGCTGGTAGCTAACATTAAGACTATACTGAACTTTTTGTCTTTCTCATCAGTAATTAGCCCTCGATCTGATGATATCAAGTGTTTGCCTAAAACCGGAGTGGCAGCTAGATATTTCATACTTATTTCAGAGTGATAGAACAACAAATTCTGTGACGTTTCATCAAGATTTTTTAATTACGCTACAAAGCAATAAACACCTTAACAACAAAACTTGGATCTAATTTGGAACACGGAATGTAAAATGAATCAGAGCCAACACAAAAGTCTCAGCAGAAATAAGATTCTGACACCTTTGCAATTTAAAAAAATGTGGAAATGGTCACGTTGGGCCCATGGAAGAAATTGCGGTCGGATTGGAATTATGAGATAAGTCCGAGGTTTGGTGATTGCTTCATTTTGAAGTTCAAATTCAAACGTTCATGATTGATACATATGTTCATTTTTTCTCATGACTTCAAGTTAACCATTGTAGATTCCAAATCAATCACGATTGGAGGACTGCTTTCGGCAGAACTCATTTCCTAGGAAGAAATCACTGTTTCATTGAAGTAAAAATATCCTCAGTTTTTTATATCCTGTCAGCATGACGCAATCAATGATTTTCAAAAACTCAAATACCATATAAATCATTTCTTGTAGTCCAGAATCAAGATGTTTTATCGATTCATATCATGCAAAGGGAACCAAGAAATAGATCTTTTGAAAAAATGCAAGAAATAATCGTTTTTTTACATTCTAAAATATGACGACGCAGCACTATTTGAATAAAGTTCATCACACTGGGGAAAAAGCACCTCTTTCAAAGCGGCCCAGTCCTTATTGGTTTAGAGGGCCTTCGACAACGTCTTTGATCGGTAGTGAAATTTTGGAGACCACAAAAGTGGCAATACTGATAAATACTGATAAAAAAGTGATCATACCATTTAATGGTATGATCTGATGAAGCATTTATCTCATTACATTTATTAAACTTTTCTTTTGCTTCCTTCGCCATTTTGCTTTGTAAAAAATAATGTTTTAAGACAACGAAAACCGTGTTGATCCATTTTTGACATGATGCCAAGCACGTAAACATCAATCAGTTGTCAAAACAAAATGAAGGGCAACAAGCCATTGAAATTTGAAACGTATGCCTAAATATGAACGGACTATATGGCATTATAAGCATATTTTGCAGTAGCATTGCATTTTGTCGGTCAAGGAGGTTAATTTTCACCCCACCTAGTATGCCGTTTCTTTCCGCCAATAAATCAGTTGTTCTACCATCTTACACTCGTTCGGATGTCTTCCCCGTTTGAAAGGCATTCGTCCTACGTTAGAAGGATCATAGATCAGCCCCACACTAGCTGAGTTTATACGTAAACCCTATGACAACTTGAGTTGTTACAAAAAATTTTCGCTACCACACGCCGTTGACTTCAATTGCAAATTCGAAAGTACATAAGCTAGGACAAAAAATCCTGAGGCAAAAGTTATTTTGCCGAAAGTTTCCAAAAGTGGCCGAATTTGAGATCTGGTGGTTTAGGAAAATACTTCCTCGATCATATCCAAAAGTAGCCGAAAATGGCATAAATATCGAAATGTTTATGACTTTTATAAAATGGATCTTGCATTGGTCTGAAATCTTACTACATTTGAACGTGCCATGTTCCACGTACCAGAGCATAGACATACCGGTATGCAAAGACTTGAAACTCTTAGTTCGTGCCCAAAAATTATTTCAAACTTTGATATAATGGAAATTTTTTGAATTAGGAACACCATTTGAAGAAATTTTTGTTTGTTGTGGCTTCTGGATAATTTTAAACCCTTTTTCAAAAGAAACCTTTGGTTTCATTTGGTTACTCAAATCGTTTATCACTGCTAAACTAGTCCAAAATGGACCAGTCAAACTCAAACATCCGGGCAAATGATAAATCATTCCTTTTTTTAATTTTTTTTCTAAATGAAAAGAGAAGAAAATGACGGATCGGTTTTAGTTTTAGGCGGAAACCTCAACTTTAGTGAGAAATTGTATTTCAATTTTTTGGCTGCAGGCTTTATAAAAATTGGCCGAAAGTGGCCGAATTTCAAAGAAAAAGTGGCCGAGCGGCTTCTCTTGAACCTGGCAACCCTGTAAAAAGTCAAGATCACAGAGTAACCTTATTTTCTTGGCCGGCTTTTCATAAGAAATTAATATAAAAACTCTATAAACCAAGTATTTCATGTGTAGAACGGCATTGCCAATCATTTAAGGTCCAAAAATTTATTTTTTTTCGTGTTTTTGGCTTTTTTTTAGACTTAGCTCTTTTTTGTTCCTTTTCCAAGAGATTTTTTTTCTCTATTAGCTCTAAAATTTGCCTCTAAACTGATGTTTTAGCTCCTTTTGATCTTCAAGAGTTGTTCAAGTTGCGCTCACTCAGTTAATGCAGATTGCCTCCGGCTTGTAGCCAACAAAAAAGGAAATCGTAAGACATGGAAGACTTTCTTCAGGAGTTTAGCTCTTCCATTCGAATTCCATTCAAGTAAATGATTTTGTTTTTATAAGATTGATAAGACAGGCATTTAAGGATGTCGTTTTTGCCGAATTTCAGCATGATACGTTCCTCCATTAAGGACAAATAACCTTTCGAAATATTTAGCAATCTCAGCACTTGCGCGCGGAAACGAGAGACAAATTGCACTTACAATGGAGAAGTGGACTGTTCCCTGAATCGGCCCTAGGGCGCCATCTGCTTTTAGTGTTTCTAGTTTTTGAGCTGTTGACTACCCTTGTGCGCAATTAAAAATAATGCAATGCTCTGTTTCTTTTGCATGTCAGTTTCTCGACTCAAATTGAGCATTTAACGCAAGACGTAGAAGCCACGTTCTTCCATTGATTTCTGTTCATGATAATTAATTTTGCGTTCCAAGTTTTGGAGAGACTAGAAGAGCTTTGATCATTCATGGGTAGTTTTTGCAAGGATTGTGGCGCAGACTGACTAGCCTACAAAGCTCAAGAATCGTGTCCGTACTTTACACGTCTCTATCGTCCTTTTGAACAATTGTAGGAAGAGCGTGAGTTGCTCTGTTCTTCCTATCATTGCCATATTTTTCAGTTGATAAGTTGAAATTAAGTATGTGAGCTTTGAATGGCCAGTCACACAACTGGTTTGATTAGATTATTTTCTGGGAGCCCACAATTCGAAAAAACTGCTTTGACCAACAGCCGAGGCATCCAGGTTTTCTGTGATATTTGGTCTACCTCAAAATCAAAGATTTAGCGGAGCGTTAAATTTAGAGTATGTTGAATTTTGCCTAGTGATTTCAATTCGTTCCCAACGTGTTGCATGGCTTCTGCTGAAACTGTCAAAGCGTCCCACAGGGCATATAAAGGTCACTTGACACGAGCTATCTCATCCGTCCAGTCTTTTTCGACGGCCTTAATGGTGCCTATAGAGATGGACTGTTCCCTAAATCAGCACTAGGACGCCACCTGGTTTTAGTGTCTCCAGTTTTTGAGGTGGTGACTACTCTTCAGCACAATTTAGAATACTGCAATGCTTTGCGTGTCAGTTTCTCGATCATGCTAACTCAAATTGAGTGTTGAATGCATAACAAAGAAGCCAAAACCTTAAAAGAAATTCTGTTTGTAAGGAGTAATTCTGCATCCAAAGTTTTGGAGAGACTGGAAAAGCTCTGATCATGGTAGTTTTTGCAAAGATTGTGGCGCAGCCTGATCAGCCTACAAAGTCCAAAATTCGTGCCTGTACTTAACAAGTCTCTACTCGGCCCATCTCAGCAATCGGGCCCCCTCACTGGTCTCCCGTGCTGACGAAGCGAAATTCAATGTAGAGACATCATTGCATCATCATACATCACCATCAGAAACGTGATGGAACCTTTGCGCCCGCTACTTCGTAACAATATCCAATTTAAGTGGCTCCCAGACCACGATTGAGCGTTTTCAAAAGCGAAAGAAATTCTTTCCAAGCCGGATGGCCCTTTGCTTTCACATTTCGATCCGTCTTTGCCAAAGTTCTTTCTGACTGATGCTTTGAGGTTGAAGGGTCTTGGCTTTGCCTTGATTCAAACTTCACCAGAGGGTCGTCTTCGCCTTATTTAGTGTGGGTCAAGAGCCATCAATTTCGCCGAAGGGCGGCATGCTATGTGTGAACTCGAGACTCTCGCAATCAAGTGGGCAATTTAAAAGTGTCGGCTATACCTCGAAGGAATATCCCTTAAAGTTTTGACGGATCACAAGCCATTACTTGGTGTGTTCAATTATTTGGACATTTCTGCTATTAGTGATTGTGAAAGTGAACAACATTCAAACCGATCAAATTACCGGGGAGTTCAATCACAATTTGGATGCCATATCAAAGGCCGCGATTGAAGACCCGTTTTACGAAGAGGTTGTTCAAGCATTGGTAAAAGGCAAGAAGGTGAATATACTGCCATCGTCACATCCTGCACATGTTTTCAAAAATTGCTGGGATGAGTTGTCATACGACGACATGTACAAAGTTTAGTAGTTCAATGCCAAAGTTGTTGTCCCTCTAGGAGCCAGGAAGGCAGTTATAGATGCACTTCACCAATCACACCAAGGGGTGACAAAACTACTGTAATTCATGGCGGTTTTTTTGCTTCAATTCGTCTGAGGTACTGCATGGAGTTCGGTTGGTATGTCTTTTAACCACGCCCAATATGAAAAAATCCAACGGATTGAGAGCCGAAGAGTTAGGAGGTCAAAATTAAGTCCGGTCCAACAAAATCGCCAAAACTGTCCTACAGCCAGACTTTAAAAGCTCTTGTCTTTCCCACCAAATTGGAACTGTAAATTCTTCTTTTGATGCCATTTTTCGTCCACACACTCACATATGACTCATCTTTGAGCTGACAAAATTTCAAACCTATAGCTTTAACAGATATTCCAAAATACACCACCAAAGTCGATCAACAAATACCATACGCACCCTGTAGAGCAGCAGCTCGTACGTGCTACTTCTGGCCGGGAACGAACAATGAGATCGCTCTTCGCATCCAACAATATCGTTTCTGCCAACAATTCTGCCCAAGTCAACCCATCCAGAAGTCGGAAGCGTCCAGGCCAATGGAGTGCGTTTCTTTGGACTTATTTCAAGTTGCTGGGAAAACCTATATGGTTCTAGTTGATCGATTCTCAAACTGGCCAGCAGTGTTCCCATTGAAATCTCTGTACCACCAATATCTGTCACCAATACTGTGACAAGAATTATTTTGGAATGGTCTCTAGATTGGGGAATTCCCAACACTATTCGGACGGACAACGGGCCCCAATTCCGCTCCGAATTTAGCAAATTCTGTCACCTTCACAACTTCAAACACGAACTATCAAGCCCTTACAATCCGAGGTCAAATGGTCACGCGGAATCGGCCGTAAAACAAAAGAAATTCTTAATTTCGAAAACCTCATCTTGCGATGAGTTTCGTTTGATGTTACGTGAGTTTTGGAATTCTCCCAACGTCTCAGGATTATCGCCAGCTTATCGCGGCTTTTCAACCGCCCATAGAGGACCTCCTTACCATCTCATCCTTTAGTGTATCATAGGGTTTCTGACAAACAGTTTGAGCAGGCGTTTAAGAGAAAAGAGGCTCAATATGAAAAAAGAGTGACGTGGGCCGACAAACACAGTCATAATTTGTCCGTTCTCTCAGTCGGTGATCAAGTGCTCATTCAGGATCCACGAATTTCGAGATGGAATTCCTCAGGACGAATCATTTCGCTCCTCTGGAATAAACGCTCCCACAAGATTGAATCAGATGATGGGAAAACCTTCCCGGAATCGTCGTTTCGTGAAACCAATGTGATGCATGCTGGGAAGGGGAGATGTTGAGTCTTGTCCTCTGGGAGTTGATTACTTATGTAATGCAGACTTTTATCGGTGAATAAATCAAATTGACTAGTTCCGAACAAAACAGGGACGAATATGGCAAAACTATGCCAAAAATCCAACTCGAAACACATCAATATTTAGAAGAGAACATATCTAGATGTTGGGTGTTTAAAAGAGAGGATATCTAAATGGTTCGTGCAACCAAGAAGCACTGGAATCAAGCGTAGGTTTTCAGAAAATTATCGATCGTAGACTCAATCTGAATTTAGTTTGAGCGCGTCATCTAACCTTCCTAAAACAAAAATTGGTTTATCTTTCAGTTGTGCATCCGCCGGTGACCCTCTTTATGGGGTTAGACAAGTACGAGAGTGAGTATAATGTGGAACTGAATAGTAAACCCTATAACTGGACAAGCAAAGGCATTCCCAAAATGGCTACTACCTATAAATAACATTGATTTTGTTTCAACGTTTACTAAAATTATATATTTTTATAAATTGGACTTCGTTTCTAAACAGGGCGAATTAAGCTTGTACTGATCATGGATGAAGACCTCTTTGCCCTTTGTAATATTTCCTTTCTTGTTCGTTTCTTTCTTTGTAGACTCTTAAATTGGATTTGTGATGAATAGAAACAGATTTGCAGATTGTGAAAGCGGCAAAGAATAAGCTTTAGTGTTACCTTTTATGACATACATAGAGAAATATATGAAAATCCGCAGTAATGCCTAGAGAAATATTTGAATCAGGGAAGAATAACTGGGGCAGGGCAAAATGAGGGCTTTTGTGCCCTGAAATAGTTATACTCCATGAACGTCGTATAATGATATCAACTTTTATAGAAAAATAGAACTCTAAAGATAAATTTTTTGCCGTCTAAACCGCCCATGAGGTGTTCTGTAGGCAACAAGAGCTAGATTTTATCAACAAAGCTACTATTGAAGTAAACTGATTTGTGTTGTGCTCTACAAATCTTATTACATTGCATCCTCCTAAAAATTGGTTCTAATTTTAAGCTCAATCTTCTAAAATGGCAAAATTGAAAGGAAGTTTTACCTAAATCAAAGATATGCCTAAATTCACCAAAAAGAACACGCATTTATACGAGATGAGGGGCGATGAAAATGCGAGTGTTAATTATCACTTCATTAACGATCATAGAGGGAATGTACATAAATATCATTTTTTGACATAATCTCCGTGCCTATTGATATATATTCTTCAGCGGCCTACCCAGCTTTCCAACACCGCCATGAACTCGTCCTTGGCGACCATTTTGTAGACCCGTTCCCAATCCTTCTGGACTGCCGTGTTCTTGGTCTCCATGCCGGCAAGTGCCGACTTTAGCTTGGGAATGAGAAAAAAAGTCGGCAGGAGCAAGATCCGGACTGTATGGAGGGTGACGGATCACCTAAATGGCAAGGGAGCTCAGATACTCTTTCACCACGGCAGACGTGTGGCTGGGTGTATTGTAGGCGTCATGTCGGGTCGCTTTCGTCTAAAAGCCTTTAAAGAGGCTTTACGAAGAAATTTCCGGTGACGGTGCTGCCACATTATTTGATGGTCTAACACAACACTTTACGACGATACAAATTTCAAGGTAGTATCTAAACTACTCTCAAAGATACAGAGTCGTTCGCATTTTCATCACCCCTCCCCTCGGAGTTATGTATTCAATTGCTAAAAAAGAAAAAAAAACAAAGAGCAAATTTGTCAAATATAATGAGATTTCGAAAAAATGTTTGGAAATCTTGAAATATTTCAGTAAGGCAAAATAGTTGATTTTATTTAAAGGTTATCAAACTACCCTGAAGTAAAAAAATCAAATTGAAGCCCCACTTACACGATTTCCCATCCCAGAACCTAGAGTTAGAGCAAATATGATTGGTTTGTCCATTTGATTTCAGATGAACACCTAATCAAATGGGGTTGGCCAGAAGACGTTTGGTTTCATGTGGACAAACTCTCATCCGCACATGTTTATCTTCGGCTCAATGAGGTATGGCATAAAAAATCATTCTTCGACCAAGAGAAGCAAAGCTGGTCCTAAGTCGAGCCTTTTGTAAGGGTATAGTGTGTACTTTACAGCAGAAAATTTAAATTGAAATTAAGCACTCTCGCGCCGGCCCGCAATCAGCTACATCTACTCAAGGAGCACTTTATTAGGTGGAGTGGGATCGAGCGAGGGCGCGTTGCCACGTCTGTGTTAATTTGCAATGTGCAATATAATTCGTATTAATGTCGTTTTATTTACAAAACCTATAAAACATAATGATAATAAATAAAATAATAATAGATTTCATGTATTTCCCTATTTTTGTCATAAAAGGTAACACTGAAGCTTAATTTTTGCCACTTTGACTATCTGCAATGTTTTATAGGTTTTATAGGCACAAGGATTCAATAAGCGATCATTTGATGCCCAATTGATGTCCCTCAAAGAATTGAAATTGTGTTTTTTGATGGTTTTAAGTCAAATAATTTCAAACACCTGATCCACTGACTTGCTTGCTTTGTGATGATCAATACAGTAATTGCTCAGAATTAAGAGACATGGTTCTTATCATTGGCATTGTTTAAGGGCACTCTTCCCTTAATAGAATGAAAATAGAAATTGAAATATGATTTAAATTTTCTGCTCTGTATCTTTTTTCAACACTTTATAGTCTTTTGTCTGAAGAATTCCAAAAAGTACTGAAAATAGAGAGAGAAGAAAATTTGCATCATTCTATGAAGGGAAGAATGTTCTTGTCAAATACCAATGAAATAAAACCATGTTGCCTTCAACAAAAGATTGACAATCATCATCATAAAGAAAGTCGGTGGATCAAGAGTTTGAATGTATTAAGTCAAATATTTTTGACATAAAACAATCAAACAACATGTTTTCAATTCTTTGAGAGACATCAATTGGGCGTCAAATGATTGCTTGTTGAATCATTGTGCACTTTTGTTTGATAGGTTATGTAAATGAAATGACGTTAATCCCAATTATATTGCATTTCTTCATTAACTCCAGGCTATCACGCAGGAAAATTAACACGTACGTGGTAACGGGCCCTAACTCTATCCCACTCTATCTAAGTAGAGTGGGATCCAACTCTATGCCGTCCTCCTTGGCCGGTGGTAGCACCCCGACACCGGCTTCTCGCCCACACTTACTCCAGTCTGTTTTTCCTCCAAACCAAGTGACAAGGCCAATGACGTCGCCAAACTAGGCCAAAACTTGGAAATTCACTTAAAAATCCGGCAAATGTAGCTGTTTTCAAGGGAAAGGGTTCGTTACATTGACATATCTAAGCACGAAATTTGATTTTCCCAAAAATGCAGAATATATGCGGAAAAGGCGCAGATATGCGTTTCATGCAGATTTGCAGGGTGTTTTATGCCCAAAAAGCTTATTTACCAGATTTCAATAGCTCTACACGGTGTTCCGAATGGCGTTTTAGGTTTGAATCAAAATACCCAAAGACACCATGGCACTTTTTGGACCCACAATTCAATGGAGAACAACTTTACTTTTATTGTATGGTATAAGATTAGGTCCAGGGAAAAAGTTATATACCTAAAAACCTATTAAATATAACATCTTTTAACAAACTATTTAATCCATATTTACAGACCATTTAGTTACCTAATGAATTCAAATTGAATAAAAA
>JAAGOF010000100.1:1031549-1042029 GCA_010645155.1 Tigriopus japonicus
AGAGAGTTAATGATAAATATAGTTTATAAAGTTACCGTTTATATGAAATTTGATCTACCAATGAGTTACTGTTGGCAGATCTGTACAACCCTTGAATAGAGGGTAGGATATAGGGAATCCATCAATGAAAAAGATATTCTTGTTTTGAAATTCGTATTGCATTCTTTCGGATATTTTGAAGAGAGCTGCAATTCGTTTTTGCCTCAGAAATTAGTGTTTGGATGGCCTGACTTGACCAGTATATGTTTCGGCATTTTTTCCCACCAACATTGAGCTTCGTCTTGACGTGTGGAGGCTTAAAGTTAATTCTTATTTCACTTTTCTTCAGGAGCTACACAACGCTAATGAAAGAAAATACAATGAAATCCAACAAAGATGGGGGCAACGATTCAGATGATTTTATGTGAACTTCCCCAAGACATGGAAAAGTTTAATAAACTTGTTTTATGAGTGTCCTCCTAGAAATCAAATTTATTTAAATGTCGTGTTTATTCTTCATTGCAACAATTTCATTGAAACCTTTATCCATGAAGAGAGTCCAAGGCCCTTCTCATGTCACGTCGGTCTTCTTCTTTTACCAATTTTTCTAAAGTAGTTTCAAAGTGTTGATGTCGAACCAACTCCGCAAACATGTGCTTTGAGAATTTGCGGACCTCAACCCCGCTATCTTGCAATAGCTTAGCTCCTTGTCGAAAAATAATTTCCTGGAACTCATTCGAACTTCCCATCACTCGCTCTGCTCCCATTTGGGTAACAATTTTGTCCATGAGTCTTGCCACAGTGCTTCTAATAACGACAGATTTGTGATTGGCTCCGCCTTCGACCACAGTTTCGAGGGCCTTGAACAAGGTCACCGTTTCCACCATGACATCCAGGGCTTCAGAACAACTCTCCCTATGCGAAGAAGGGATTAGAAAATATTAAACGGAATTTCAACAACAGGTGGTAAATCTGAATTCCTTGTAAATCTGGAATATGTTTGAAAACGGGCGTTGAGAGGATGCACTTAGGATGAAAACGTTCATGATCTGGTTTGAATCCTTATGCAAGTCCGTGCCTTATGGTACTTATAATTCCGCTTCATTTTCTTCTTTTGAAGAAGATGTTTGTTTTGCAATATGATTACAGGGTGACCAATAGTTGATGGTGCATTAGAGAAAATGGATTTTCAATAGACAAAAAAACAAGTTAGAGAAAAACATACTTTGTTAATATGATTATATTTCAGTTGCAAATAACTTCGAATCCTATTCAAGTCATCTTGTACTAAGCTCTTTTAATTATTTGACTTGGTATGGGGGTACGTGTTTTTTTATTTTTCTCATTCTTTGCGTTTTTGACACAAGGTTGGAAATATGCTCACACTTATATTACATATTTAACATATTTTAGATGAAGGCTCTTTGACGATCGTTCCTCTTACTTCCTGAACAAGATAGATTTTATTTAAAAAATTAGATGTCCCTGGGCTGAGTGATTAATGAACCACAACGAGTTTTAGATACTTTTTTACTCTGGTTTGCTTGAAACGCTCTGAACCCTTCAAATGTTTGGCATGCATTTGAAACTGTGGTTTCCAATGGGATAAGGGTTTTCAAAGCACTTCGTTATTGTTCATATTTTAGAGCAATTTTTGGTCTGAAGGGCAGGGAAAAACACAATGCCCCATTAATTCCTGGACACCGTATACCATTTGCTTCAATTTAACATCAAAGGTGAACTATGTTGGCTCAAGGTCTGATGATCGGATTTTAACACCGTCACAATGGGATGAGATTCCCGATATTCTCACGTTCAGATTTTTCATAATTTTGTTGTTTCATGCGATTATGTGGAGAAAACATGTGATCTCTTGCTCTTCATTTTTTATGATGAAATATTTCGCCAAAAACATTCTTGAGTATCATCAATCGCTTAAGAACTAAATCAGACTAGGAAGCCAGAACCACGCTGACTGACGCGGTCATGAAAGGTCTAAAAGTAAGTGCCTCCCTGTGTTATATCAAATAAAGTTTTTTTTTAGCTCAGTTTCAAAGCTTTTATTTCTCTTTCCGTCTATAGCATTCAGTGTCAGTTTAGAACGACTTCAGCAAATTAATGAATTCCTCTCATTCACAAATTAAAATATGAGTTATTTTGCGTCAATTAAAGAGGGTTGATCACAATACACTCGTGTAAGTGTTGAGTCGTGTGTTGAGTCTAAGTCCAAGTCGGAAAAATAAAGGATGAATGATGAATTTCGAACAATCTATATATTAAAGGTTTTTGAAGAGTGGACTAGATAATTATTGACAATCCTTTCATTATATGAAATGTATGTTTTCTCGACCTCCCTCGTCGCCTTGACGACTTTTATCTCCCGCTAAACGGTCGATGTTGTTCTGAAAGTGCAGTACGACAATTCCGGCGAAATCTTGCCTTTTGGTGTTGGAGGGAAATTGCTAACCAGTGAAGGAACCGTGGAAACATAGGTAATGGTAGCCAGGGATACCTGTGGTAACTAACTTGCCATGGAAACTTGGAAACAAAAGTAATGGTAGCTAACTTGCTTAGGAAACGTGGAAACAAAAGTAATGATAGTTATCTCGCCTAGAAAACGTGGAAGCAAAAGAAATGAGAGCTAACTCGGCAAGGAAACGCGGAAGCAAAAGTAACGATAAAACATTATTTCAACGTCCTTCCATATGTTGTATAAGTACAGTCGAATCTCATTTTAAGCAACATTTCCGTCGGCGGCAAAATGTTGCTTATATCGAGATTTTTCTTACATTGAGACTCAAGAAAATTGGCTAAAGAAACGCCTAAAAAATAAAGGAAACTATTGGAGGAGATTACCTCACCTTTATATAACCTTATAAGCTTACTTTTATTTATCTGATAATAAAATCTGATAATGTTTCAAAAATTTAGCTTTTAAAAAATAGTCATTAAAACACACAAATTGACATTGCATTTATATCTCCATTACAAAGCTTAAGAACTTGTTTCAATCTCAGTTTGACAAAAAAAAATGAAAGAAAAAAGTACAATTTTGCCTTCATGATTGTTACATTATTAAAGCTTTACGGGCACAAACAACTTTTTAAAAAATTTTAGCCTTCCAGGCTTTCAAACTGATGAAGTTTTTTGCATTTTTTTTGGAATATCTCAACTCAAGGAGGACGGTATTACGTGGAGTGGGATCGAGTGAGGGCGCGTTACTGCATTGGTGTGAATTTTCTTGTGTGATAGCCTGGAGTTAATGAAGAAATCTAATATAATTTGGATCAATGTCGTTTTATTGACATAAGTCATAAAACAAAAGTCCACAAGGATTCAATGAGCAATCATTTGATGCCCAATTGATGTCTCTTAAAAAATTGCAATTGTGTTGTCTCATTATGTTAAGTCAAATACAGTCAAATTTGGATATAAGGGACCCTGATATAAGGGATTTTCGCTTATAAGGGACTGTTTTGGAAAGTCCGGACGATCGATTTCCATGCAATTTTGGTCGGATATAAGGGACAGTCGGATATAAGGGACAAATTTTGGTGGTCCCACCAGGTCCCTTATATCCGAAGTTGACTGTATGTATCTCCAAACTCCTGATCTACTGACTTGCTTTGCGATAGTGATTGTCTACCTTTTGTTGAAAGCAACATTGTTTTTTATCATTGGGGTTGTTTAAGGGCATTTTTGTCTTCGTAGAATGCTAAAAAAATCTTCTCTGTATCTTTTTTCAACATTTTACAGTCTTTTTTTGGCTTTAAAACCCTAATTAAGGGCTAAAAACAAAGACAGAGAAGAACATTCATATCATTGTACAAACGGAAGAATGTCCTTGAACTATCCCAATGATAAAAACAATGTTGCTTTCAACAAAAGGTGGACAATCACTATCGCAAAGCAAGTCAGTAGATCAGGAGTTTGAAGAAATTTGACTTAACACAATGAAACCACACAATTGCAATTCTTTAAGAGACATCAATGAGAAATGCAGGGGGAGGTTTAAGTGATCTCTTCAAAAATCTTATCGCGGGCGGATGAAAGAAGAGAAAAGGCTTGTTTGGCAAAAGTGGGTGGCTCGTGAGAATTTGGGCAGTTTAAGGGTTTTCGCAATTTACAGACCGCCCTTGTGAATTAGATGCCATGAAAAATGTCGAATTGCAAGTTTGAACACCTTTGGTTAGGATTTTGGAAAAAAATGCGCACTTTATTTGCTCGTTCTTGCACGAGAAAATTCTCAACAAAAGGCCATTTTTTTGGGTAAGTACAAGTGTAAGTGATGTTATAAGCACTGATTTGTATTGTAAAGCTCCAAAACCATCAAGGTACCAAACAAAATGCCGTGTTTTGTACGTGTTTCTCTTCAATATCAAAGGTCTTTTTTAAGTGCTTGCCATTTTTTAATCAAAAGAATAATTTTGCAAATTCTTACAAAACCGAGAGTCAAAATGTCCAAACTTGCAATTTGACATTTTTTGTAGCATCTAAGTCATAAGGGCGGGCTGTAAAACGCGAAAACCCATGCACTGGCCAAAATCTTACATTGATGAACAAGCCTTTTCTCTTCTTTCATCCGCCCGCGATAAGATTTTTGAAGAGATCACTTAAACCTCCCCTTGCATGCCTCATTGGGCTTCAAATGATTGCTCAATGAATCCATGTGCACTTTCGATTTATGATTCATGTCAATAAAACGACATTAATCCGAATTACATTGGATTTCTTCATTAACTCCAAGCTATCACACAAGAAAATTCACACCAATCCAGTAACGCGCCCTCACTCGATCCCACTCCACGTAATACCGTCCTCCTTGCTCAACTGCAAATCTTCTATTCTCAGTTTGACCTTAAATTACCTCAAATTTGAGACTTTTTTGGGACGACAAGACACTTCCTTTGGTTGTTTATTTTCTATTAGGTTTTGCTTTGGCAGACGCAGAAATTTGCTTCACTCTCTAACATTGCAGATTTCTTGGTGAAACTAATGTGCTTATACGTGGGGTATCCAGACTAGAGGTAGACTGGGCCTGTAACTCGTTAACAAGTGCGATTTTAGATGCTTGATGAACAATCAAAATCAAGATATATCTCTTTTGAGGAGATGATATTATACATGATTTGTTATCAGGTAATCCAGTTCATAGTCATGATTTATTTAGAAAAGGTATGTTGGGCGACCCCTGCAGGTTTTTGAACATCGATGTCATGAGCAAGAAACACGTTAAAATCCATTATGCTGGAAAGTTAAGACGTTGTTCAACCACCCATACCAATATTTGATGAATATTTGAGGTAAAAAAGTGGTAACTTTTGATGTAAAACGTCTTGGCTTTACAATGTACTTGATTTTTGACTTGCTGCTCGCTTTTGAGGGCTTATTTTCTATGTATACAGGGTGTCGCCCAACATACCTTGTCAAATTAAATCATAAGTTCGAACATGATTGCCTTACAACAAATCATGTAAAATAACATCTGCTCATAAGAGATAAATCTTGATTTCGATTGTTCATCAAGCATCTAAAAATCGCATCTGCTGACGAGTTATAGGCCCAGTCTACCTCTAGTCTGGATACCCCTCGTATTACTTTTTTATAATTGCCGATAAGTAATCTTTTTAACTTAAAGTAGTCTTTAAAATTGTTCTTGTTTTGTGCCTTTTGGACAATTTTTAGTGATTCTAAGGTTCAATATGGATTTTTTTATTCTTCTGACTCGAACTTGAAAAATACAAAGTGCAAGAGCCCAAAAGAGTGTGCAAACGGGACCCCAAAAAGCGCAAGATTTGCGCAAAAGTGCAAGATATGGAAGCATTGCATTGATCTAGAAATGCTTCGGTTTTTTTTGCTCCGGGTATATTTGTGCTGTGACCAATTCAAGCAACAGAAGTTGGCCAAAAACTTTGAAAATGTTTTTTATATCGAGATTGAGGAAAAATCTAAAATTTCTTATATCGAGAATTTATTATGAAGTAAAATTTTGGTCAGCGCGGAAAAGTTGCTTATATCGCGAAAATTGCTTAAACTGAGATTGCTTATATCGAGATTCGACTGCAACACTAATGAAGCTTTGGTTTTCAGGGTTTTCAAGTAGGTTCCGGGAGGAGCAGCGACATGAAATTTGACAGAGATCAAAGATGGCTGGGTTTTTAAAACGTATTAAATTTTGGGGGGCGTGATCTGCCGGGCGTGCCCGTGGGGCGTGTTTGAAATCTGCAAACGCAATTCCGCTAGTCTTTTACTAAGTGTCTTGGTGTAGTGAAATATTTTGCTCCAGCTTGAGCTTCGCTCCCAGCTTGTTACGTAACCGGTCCAATTGGAAGTTATTCAATCTTGGCATGTGGACCAGATTTTCTACGCTAACAGAATGAGGCATTTTCAAAATTGGTTATTATTTTTACAAATACCGGGTGTTTCAAAAGAAACGAAACACCTAATTGTATCGTGTATAGCTTGTGATTGAAATTATGTAAGAACCTCACTTTCATTGGATATGATTGCCCAAACTCTTGGCTTGAAGAGTCAGAAAAAGGAATTTTGCTCTAGTTTAATATTTCAGCGACGACTATTATTCCCTTAAAGGGACATTTTTGAAAACAGAGCGTTCGTGACTCTGACTTTTTCCTCCTTTCCGAAATTTGGCTCCAACCAAATATAGGGCGACATAAAGGGAATAAGACCATGTGTATTTTAAGAATTGTTATCTGGCGCATCTTTTTGAGCTTCATACATATTTGTGAGAGGAACCACTTCCGAATTACTGACTTGGTTTCCTGTTCCGTTTCCTATGAATCAACCGGTACGTAGGATTTTCAGGACAAGCGACTCCAAGCCATGCCTCCTTCTGCTAAAGCAAAGAATCACACCTTTTGGCTAGTTTGTTCACAGGGCAATTGAATGTTGTGCCTTTTCATGGAGCGAGAACGTCGACAAGCTTCACACTTAGCTCGTACCGTTCATGCACATGGAGAAAGACAAAACTCTGAATATCTCAAGCAAATGTGCCAAATTTGTAACAGAAAGTCTCATTTGGGGTATTTTACATTTATTTCACTACATTTATTCATTATTACATTGCTACAACTAGTCAATGCAACATATTTTGCAGGGATATGCCAAAATGCCAGAATTATGCCAAATTTTGTCTCTTTGCTAGTGCATGCACATGAGCAGGTCGTGACGCTTGTCCACACTCTCGCCCCATGAAAAGGCACAACAAAGCCAACCTTCAAATTCCATGTTAGCTAAAGCCTCGACCAATCGTCCTTTTGGACAATTGTAGGTACACTTGTGCTGTGGGAAAAGCACGTGTTGCTCTTTGCTTCAAACTACTCTAACTAACTAAAAGTTCATGTGATAAAGTTGAAAAAAAGTTTTTGGCTTTATTGACCGTGATAATTTTGGGGATTTAGTTCAATGTCATCAAAAAGAGCCTTGGCCATTCAGAACGTTTCAAAGCTCGTACATTTGATAGTCAACGGTATTGAAAGAAATGATATCAAGTTTCTATGGAAATTCTCAAACAGGATGAAATGTGATTCAGGCTCAGGAAACCAAGAGGAACAACTTTGATTTATTGAGTTTCTCAAAGTCAGGTCTAGATTAAAAGTTATCTACCTAAAAACCTATTAAATACATATTTTTTTGAAAATCTAGTCAATACACTTTTAGAGCAGATTTAGATACCTTTCGAATCGAAATTGCTTGAAAATTTGTTGCTCAGTTGCTGAGTTCTTTGAGTTTAACCGGTTCATTTTTGGCCCAAAAAAGCGAAAAAACGTTCCGGGTATATGAAAACTCAAGTTCCCAAACAAATAATATAGCTTTTTGATGTCACAAAATAAAATAAAAAATCTTTATTCTTCTGTGTTTTATTGCACCATATTAAAATAACATTTATTAAAACTTAATACACACTAAAAATGCTTATTTTTGAAAAACTGTTTCCATTGATTTCAGTACATTTGGTAAGGTTTTTGACGAGATATCAAGAGTACGTGTAATTCAATATGGAGTCGGAGAAGAAGTGGTTGAACAAAAAGGTAGAACAAGGATAACCGGTATTGGAAGAGGTAGAGGTTTTCCTTCAAGAACTTTTGTTACAAAATGTGTATCAAAAGATAAAAGTTGAAAAACAAAACTGAAGAATTGACCATTTGAGGTATTCCTTGAAGATAACTTCAGCATGATTGACTGTATATGTACATAAGGTTGTTAGTAAAAAGAAATTTGGCGAAAATCTGGCGATTTTTCACATGAGGTGGCAAATTCTGGCGAATTTCGAGGGCAAATCTGGCAATAAGAGCCGTCGAAGACCTGGCAACCCTGCCCAGCTCACAGTTTGGTAAACACGAGTACTAGCTCTGAGCCACTGCGAGTTGTTGCGGGCCGGCGCGAGAGCGCTTGAAAATTCAAAACAACACTTTTGAGCAAAACATGTTTCTTTGCTCGATGATTTAGTGTGCTGTGGTTAAATTTGGGCCAAATTTTGACGAATTTCATTAAAATACGTTCATTTGAGCCTCCCCAATAGGGAAAAAGGGGTGATCTTCTAGAGTAGCCGTCAACGTACGTACGGGCACGGAAATAAAGGAAACATAGCTAGGACTACTGCAGGGTAGAAGCCGGGTAGCAAGTAGCAAGAGCCGAGAGACTACTGCAGTGGATAAAGAGACGTCAGTCAAACAAGGAGAACCCGGGCAGCAAGAGCTACAAAGAGCGCGATCCATAAGCCTGGACAGCGTACGGGGAAGGGAGGAAGATGAGTAGCCGTCAGGCTACCGAGAGAGTCAGGCGAAGAGAGTTAGCTTGGAAGGCTTGCTGGAGACCTGAGAAGCTTCGGGGCAGGAGACCTCTATGGAGGACCCAACAGCGCTCGCCTTGAGAAACGTTTGGCGTTTAAGTGACCAGGGAGAAAGGTTTTGAGCAAACTGTCATTCCCCGCCCGCGCCCGCTACGCACCCTCCCTCTTCTCTTAGGCTAGGGAAGAAAACTTCGAGGAGAAAAAGAAAGCATGTCCAATCAGATGTTAGCTATCCTGAAATGATTTATGACATTGGCTGTTGATCCATGATTCAAGCCATTTTGACCAATCAAATAATTTGTTTATTTCGGAGCTTGGAAAAAATCAAAGAGTGATCGCTTCGTTAAGGAAACACCTTGTGCGTGGAGGATTAAATCGATGGGACATTGAAGTAGTCTTAGGTGTTTATAGGAAATGTATATCATATAGGGTAATGTCTTTTTGTATAAAAGCTGATATTAGGAAAACCTTTGTTCCTTGCCAACGTTGAAAGTAAAAGGAAGCAGTAAAAGGGAGCATCACTCTTCACATCAATAACACTATTCTGATAATGATATTATTCTGAAATCAAGAGATGTGATGTGCTAAAATTTTATTTTGGTCCTATTATGCTTGTTTGTTTGTTTGTTTGTTGAGGAGTCAGAACGCAGAGTCGCAGCTTCGATCTGATAGAGGCTGTCCGCCATATGGGGATATTGCCGCTCCACTTGCACAAGCTAACAAGCAAGCATTGATTTTTACCTCACCCTCTGGAATGACCCCAGGTTCGCCCATTTAAGCCGTCAAGGGCCGTGACTACTTCATGTAACTGAATACCACAGGTCACTAGGACTCGGCAAGCCCGGGATCGAAACGGGGCTTGCCTAGTATTTGGCATTGAAAGACAGATCAATGCTAAATTTTAACTCCGAAGAGTTCAGTTTGTAGGTTTGATTCTTGCATTGAAAGACGGTTCAAATGCTAAATTTTGACTCCGAAGAGTTGAGTTTGGGGGTGGCAGTCAACCGGGATCGAACCCCAGCCATCTGCTCGACAAACCGACGCAGTACGCACTACGCCATGCCTCACCCCTAAGGTCCTATTATGCAATATTGTTTCATCCATTGTGTGTAATTGCATTTTTCATATTCATTTTGCATGCCTAAGGTTAGGCTAGGTTAGGTTAGTGTGCTGGAGTCGTCTACCACACATTAAAATACAATTCAATACATAGTTTCAGATCTTCATATGCTTTTAAACTTCATGTTATAAACATTTGTCCACTCACATGAAACAAAGAAACATGATGAAAACAAAAACATGAGATGCCAGGTGTCTGTCACTTTGTCCCCATGAAGACTTTACTTATGACATATGACTTTGCAACTCACAAATTGAGTCCTAATTTCAGACAATGTCCTGGTAGATACGCAAATCAAGGTTCATATGTTCCAGTGAGCGATAACACGAAACAAAGAACAAATTTGTCCTCGCCATTTTACTCTCAATAGCCCAAGGTTTGACTTTCTCCAAACCATCGACTAGACTTTCTTAATCCTGTTTATTCCTACCCACCAAAAACTTATTGTCACCAATGCAGGAATAATACTTCCGTTTGTACTAAGCTTCTGAAGAGGAGCAATGAATAGGATGAACCAGAGTGGCCCCTTGTGGAACACTCGATTTGACAACATAAGCCATCAATTGATT
>JAAGOF010000100.1:1051674-1075918 GCA_010645155.1 Tigriopus japonicus
TTCCACGTTTGAGCAAACAAATAGGCAGTTTTTGTTACCAGGTTTGTCGAAGTAGCGGCAAGGATACATAGATTTCCCCATTCCTTTGTTGCTTGTGCTCAGACTTGATGATTACCACTGATATCCTCCAGTATGAGCTTTTCTTTTTGCCATGACTACCCATCCTATTGCCTTCCTCTCTAGGGACAAAAGCACGTTCAAAGATGGAACGTGTCCAAAAAAAACCTAAACAATGCTCGAGTTTACTTTTGATTAGAGAGTTATACACAGTCAATCGAAGGTTTTGAGCTAAGTTATGTTTTGTCATGAATAGTGTAAAAAGTGTCTGTCTTATGCATTTGCATGTTTCCAAAACATGAAATTTCCATGTCAGATTTTCGTAAATAAGAACGCCCAGGATATTTATCCATGTTTCTCTACGCCCAATACCTATCTGTTCAATTTGCTGTCCTTTGCTTTTCAGCTCAAAGTCGTGATTCCTGTGTTAGGAGAAGTGTTTAATAACATTAGTTTTGTCTTTTTCAAATTAATTGACAGTTTATTTCACTTGAACCACTGAGTCAAGTTTTCAAGCCAGGAATTTCAGTCATCTTCCATTTCCTTTATATCCGAGTTTATATGCCTTATCACAAGATTTTTCTGTCACAACGTTCGTCAGATTCTGTAACGCGACGGTTGAGTTCATATGGCCACTTTTAGGACCTTCCACACCGTCAAGTGAGTTCATAGAACACGTGACGTGACGACTTCAGTTGTACTAGGATTACAGATACTGAATGCGTATGACGCCAAAACAGTTGCCGTTTACATATCCTTCTTTCTATGCCAGGTTATCTAATCAGTGGGACATGTCTTTTACTGAGTGCTCATGAACTTCAAGCCTCTGCATTTTGTTCATGTAAATAAATCAAACTCATTTCTTTTTAATAAAGCAAAAAATCAGGGTTCATAACCGGGCTTTATAATTCAGACAACTTGCGCAAATATTGATGATGGCAACACTGACAGTGTCTTCATCAGCTAAAGAGATTGTTATTTTGCAAAATGGCACCAAGGTGACAGACAGACATGTACTTTTACAGTTTTTTCACCCCGTGTGGATTCATGCCTTGTAAATTGTGTATTCATTCTGAGAAGAATGAACCAGTCTAAAACCATTTATCGACTTCACAAAGTGGTGTTCCCTGCACGTCCCGATAACATGGGCAGAATAGATCTAAAAGCGCTTTTAAGAAATGAGAGATCCGGACATGGAATGATTTTATGGGAGGAATTCTACCACGTGCAAGTTTCGCAGCAAACTCAAGGGAGTCGAGCAGATGCGTCATTCAACATGGATTAGAACTTCTCGGGAATGTAGACAATCTCAACTCACCATGTCCCCAGGGGAAAGATTGACCGCAGCTCAAAGATGACCGACGTCTTGAACAAACCAGCCATTCAACTCTCTAAGGAATAAGATCACCCTGTGAAATGGAGAAGGGTTTCCATTCCAAAGAGGACCTAACTTAGGAAAAAAGGGTCCATGATCTCTATGATAGAGGAGCCCAAGGAACCCTGGAGGCATCTGGCAGACACTTGCAACTACGAAGAAATGAACCAACTCAATGAAGAGAGAAACATACGATTCTGAGAGGAGATACGAATTGAACAAAAAACACCAAAGTCAGTCACCACCCAAGACTCGATGAGGATAGACGTCCGAATTGAGCTCTTAGAATGAAGTTACCATCTTTCCTCCAAAGGGGGCAAGTCGCAATCTATCATCTGAAGTAAACACATCTCTCTTTGGGAGATAGCTCTCTGTATTCTCTTGTGTAAGTGATCGGACAATTGTGTAAGTGCCAGAAAAGAGGAACCTGTTGTGAACCAAGGCAGTGATCATCATCGATCAGAGGAAGGACCCTGGAAGCCAAGCAGAGGACCTGGGGGAATTCGCGTCGTAGTACCGAGGAGTGCACGAGCAATTCCTGAGTTTTGCTCCATCTCGCAGGAGAGGACCTTCAATCCAATCCGGTGGATGTCATCTCTGTGGATCTCATCGAACCAGGACGTCACTTGCATCACTAACAGTAGGATCATACCATACTTTCTCTTATATTTCTGTGTGTGTCCCTTTTCCCCATATAGCCCATGATTTTCCCCCTTCATGTAATTGCCAGAGCCAGACAGCTGATAGGAGTTTATATGTTCTTTGTAAATATTAGCTATAAGCATCAATAAAGTAGATAGTCCTTTAGTTGAAATGCTTCTTAGTTTTGGGATTATCTTGAGTTAGACTCTAGACTAGAGATCAACTTTGATAGGTGCGCACAGGACTAGGAGGGTGACCGCAGGTTGTTAGGAGTGAGCATTGAATATTAGTGCCTAGGAGTGGTTGAGAAGCCGAGGTGGTTCTCTGTCCATGGGGATTAGAGGTAGCTAGCAATTTGTCTCCGTAGTCCATTATTGGTTAGAGGCCCTCATTAGGGTAGCTCATTATTTGGAAGGCCCTCAGGAAGGCCAAGTTATATTTGGAAGCCCATTTTGGGGGCAGTTACATTTGGAAGCCCATTTTGGGGGCGTTTTATGACCGGAGACCTGAAGGTAGGTTTAAGAAATTAAGCCCTTGTACTAGGTGTTCTCACCATTGTTGATTCATAGCTATCGAGGTAGTCAACCTAGTGCTTGGGTCAGAGGATGCCTAATTTGTTCTCCGGGTGGAAATTAAGTTGGGGCCGATCACTTTAGATGCTATTTTTCACGTTGTTTTTACAATTTTGCCGCTTTTTTTTGCTACGCATACTTAGTCCTGCTTTGAATCAATAACATTTGTTAAAAACAGCTCTCTCAAAAATGAATATGTTGCGGACAAGCGAGGCCAAAAGGTATGAGATTGCCGCTCTCCTTCGCGCAAAGAAGCCATATAAGGAGGTCGCAAAGGTTACAGGAGCCAGCCTCCGCATGATAGGCCGGGTTGGAACTAAAATCAAGCAAGGGGAAGGCCTTGAGGATCGACCTCGACCCAGGAGACAGGTTCCAAAGGCCACCCTGGCCATTAAGTAGCAAATTAAGGCCCAAATCAAGCGCAATGCAACACAATTGATTCGCGACCTTGCTAAGGATAACAACATCAGCCATGTGACCGCCCAGAAGATCGTTAAAAACCTTGGGGGGAAGTCCCTCATTTGCCTTGAGCGCCTTCTACTGTCTGAGGCCAATGTCAAGGCCAGACTCCCAATTTACCCCAAGATTCTGAACAACCTCAAGCGTCAAGGTGACCGCATCATCATCTTCAGTGATGAAAACACGTTCACCCCTCACCCAGTCTACAACAGGCGAAACGACCGTTTCATCAGCCTCAGGGGGCACGAGGACGCTTGTTTTTATTTTAGCTGCAACCCGGGCTATCATGCGGAGGCTGGCTACAGTAACCTTTGCGACCTCCTTATGTGGCTTCTTTGCGCGAAGGAGAGCGGCAAACTCATGCCTTTTGGCCTCGCTTGTCCTCAACATATTCATTTTTGAGAGAGCTGTTTTTAACAAATGTTATTGATTCAAAGCAGGACTAAGTATGCGTAGCAAAAAAAAGCGGCAAAATTGTAAAAAAACGTGAAAAATAGCATCTAAAGTGATCGGCCCCGACTTAATTTCCACCCGGTAGTCCAATATTTGGGAATCAAACGTCAGGGCCTTTCAACCCTGGTTGTGGATGGAACAAGTGGTAACCATGATGTTGACCCAAACGTGCTACACTGCGGCTAGTACTCGCAACTCATCTTGTGCCACGGAAATCTTTGGCTCAAGCTCTTCCCGGATCCATGACGCGTGACGGATTCATGGGTTGATCCTGTCAGATCAGTGCCTGGGTAAAACACGCCACATCTCCGGATTCCACACTCTAGATTACAAACATCCAGATCTTGCATCTCTGGATCCCACATCTTTGAATCCCGCATATTTGGAACCCGCAATTCTGCATTCCACATCTCTGGATCCCAAATCGCCAGATCCTCCCGTCATGACCTCCTTATCAGCTCTCTGAATATTTTATTGCGACCCTCGGTCATGTCAAGGCGTACAAAGTAAATAAATGAATTTAATGTAAGTGTATGGTTATATTCATGAACCCCTTGGGCTGCCTCAGTCCCTTCTGAATTGTACTGTTTTAGTTTCTTTATTTCGTTTCACTACAATTTTTTTCCAATCAAGTTTGTCATTCACAAATTTGAAGTGAAATTGTGTCATACGACCTAGAAGAACAGCAAATTTCCTAATCAATTCTTCATTCTGTGTGATTCAACAGCCGTTTTTACTTTTGAAAATATTTCTTCTGAATGAATGAATGTTTTATTGCGAGTCTTGGTCATGTCAAAGCGCATAAAATATGACAGAAAGGCTCTGTATTCCGTAGTTGACAATAAAGGGTGAACTGATTTCTTTCAATTGTGACTTGTTATTCTTGAGGTTTTGAGACGGTTTCAGTATTCTCTGGGCTTTTCAAAATTTCCCGCACTTCATGAACAAATGTATCAGTCGCAGCTGATGTCTTCACGAATCGATTGTGAAGAAGAAAGCGACGGGAATATTGAATATTTGTGTCCAATTCATCCATTTTTTCGCAAATTAGGGAGCAAATGTCACGACAAGTGTTAACTAAAGCCAATAATACCAAAAGGCCACACAAGCACTTAATACCACAGTAACACCATTGTTCTCGAGAGCTAGGCGAGCCTCGACTTCGCCGCTTGGGGCGAGAAACCTCTCCTCTCTCGCATAAAATAAAAGTAGTATAGTAATTCACCCGATTTTGGGAGGTCCTAATCAATCAAGTTAATTATAGTAAGGTACACAATAATCCCCCAATTTCCGGCCCGGCATTTAATTACCCACATGTGGCATGATTTTAGAAAAAGCAGGTGTACAACAAACATGAACGAACAAAGAAACATCAAAAGAAGTGACAGGCAACATTTTAATTGCATTGCTCAAATAAATTAATCACTTAAAATCGATTGAGATGACGCAATAACTTCCCAAGCATGTAGTGTAATTACCCACATGTGGCATGACTTCGAAAAAAGCAGGTGTACAACAAACATGAATGAACAAAGAAACATCAAAAGAAGTACTTTTGACAGGCAACATCTTTAATTGCATTGCTCAAAAAGATTAATCACTTAAAATAGAATGAGATGACGCAACAACTTTCCATGCATGACTCACACATGTCAACATGTTGAAAAGAGCATGTGCACAACAAACATGAATGAACAAAGACACCTCAAAAGAAGTGACAGACAACATTTTTTTTAAATTCCATGTCATTGAAAAATGATGTCAATTAAACAATGATTAACAAATGAGAAGTGTAATCCCAAATACGTTGGTGCGTTGGTTGCCAACTGATAGAAGTGAAGAAATTGACAATGAAGAGTTCAGTAGATTGTGGCACCACAATCAAGCCACAGTCCATATATATGAAGATGATAGGGAAGAGCTGGAATAGGAGGTAGCCTGTTGTTGGTTTTGGGGCTTTTCGTTTTGGCATTTGTGATAGATGTGCATGCCAAAGAATCATGGAGTGTTGGGAGTGCGGATACGTTCACAATATCGATAATGATTGTGTACGACGAAGAATAAATATTGGTTAAATAATGATTGACATGGTTTTTTTTTTATTCAGGGAATGTGTTCCAAACAACTGACAATCGTGCTAATACAGATGTCATCATTTTTCTTTAGGTAACTAACGAAATGAAGATTCTTCCAACAGGTATGACTAGGAACGGGCAGAAAGTGCAAATAACCTTACCCTTTTATTTACCAAAAGTTGCAAAAAAATGTGCCCAAAAGTGCAAAACAAAGTGCAGAATATTATTGAAAGTGCAAATAAATGTCGAAAAAGAGCTAATTAATGTCGAAAAAAGAGCAAATAAATGTCAAAAGAGCAAATAAGTGTCAAAAAGAGCAAATAAGTGTCAAAAAAAGAGCAAATAAATGTCAAAAAAAGAGCAAATAACTTGCATTTGGACTTAAAACGTCATTCATGGAGTACCCACGGCTCCTGATTGAGCAGGAGAAGTCATTTACAAGTTCTAAAGACATTTGAGACTAACTTGAGGTGAAGAGACAATGTTGCACAAGTAATAGAGTTCTATTAATTAAGTCACTAGCAAAAAGGATGTAAAGTCATGAAAAATACTCTAGTCAACAATCTTCTGAATTTTTCATTCCTAAGGTGTTCTCGAGGATGTATGTACCTAAATATTGTCGAAATATATTTAGCAATTGTTTTAAATGGCTTTACATCACTCCGTTTTCGTCCTTCAAGTTGTTCAAAAATAGACATTGAAAACAACATGTTTTTAGTGACATTATTTCAATATTTGGCCTATGGCCTAATTACCAGAACTCAATTTCAAATGTGGCATTCATTGTCTCATCACATCAAAACTGTTCTCAAATACTTTTGGAACTTAAAAGTAATATCTCCAAGTCAATTAAACAATGTGTACTGCTACATTGATGTATCCTTAGCTTGATGATTTTAAGTTTATAACGGCCTCTTTTAGAAATAGTGATCTTTGTAGGCAGCAAACCTAATTCTGCAATTTATAATGTTTGTAGATCCTTCCATTACCATAAAATGAGTTTCTTTAGGTTTGCTATTTGTTGGTTGCATGCAATGAGATTCTTTTGTCAAATCTTTAGTTTAGTTAACAGGATGTTATAGTTAAAGCCAAGATGGTGAATAAAGTGTGAGGTATGCGTCTGAAATGCACATATTTCTTTAAGGTGCTAAGAATGGTTGATTGCAAATGCAAGCTTTTTCGACTAGTTCAAAACTTGATTGATCTTGAAACTAAAAATTCTTTCAAAAGCCACTACATTTTCTCAATAATTTGTCAATTTTGGCCAACAACGAAAATAAAAAGTGCAAATAAAGGTGAAAAGTGCAGAAAAATGGGCTTATGTTACCATAACCTTTTTACACCATTTGCCCGTCCCTAGTTATGACTATTAGCCAAACAAAATAGGATACAATAGAAGCCGCAATGGAACGATTCCAAATCTTGAATGGGCGTGGCATTGAAGAAGATGGGCTTGCCTAGATTTTCCATGAAATGTGTTATTTCGGGAACAAAAGAGGGAATGCCGAAGGAATCAATGCAAAGAGTACAATCCGTTCGTCGTAGAATAGTTATGAAGTGGGTTCCTGGACATGCAGCGTTTGAAAGATTGCAAATCATGGAACCAGTGCGCAGGGACAAGGGGATAGTATCACACGAAAACACGCCAAGAAAGTTGGGACACATTCCAGTGAGAACCCGTTCAATTTCCACGTTGGTTAAATCCATGGTGGAGTTTTTATAACACAAAACTTAGTCAAACACAACTTTGACCGTTCGGTCATGAAATACTTTGACATGAGCGTCGAACGTAGCTAGGGCAATGGTAATAACCTCCTCAGGGAGGGGTTTCTTAAAGACCAGAGGAAAATCAATGGTACCCTCAAGGCTCGTGTGATGATGGAGCATATTACATTGGTGACCACTAAGGTCAAAGGCCAAGTAGAAACAACCACCCGCAAATAATTCATGTGTGACCTGTGACCGCATTCCCATGATCTTCACTCACGTCGACACCAATGTTTGGGTTGAATTGCATATGTGAACTAATGTGGGGGTTATTTTCAAAATCCGGTTTGAATGGATCAGCCGGAACCAGCTCACCATTTATTTTGAGGCTATATTCTTGAATGTCATAGTGTCGAAAGTTGAAAGGGTTCAACTTTTGATTGCCATGGAAAGTTTTGGCAGAAACAAGGCCAATCACCAAACTGTTTGGCAACTTTCCAGTTAATAATTGAAATATACGTATATTTTGAGGTTGATCCCAAGAGCAAATTGAATTCACAAAGAACCGTTCTCGTTATGGGATAAATGGCCGGTTCGCGAAGCAATGGGGAATAAGGTTTTTAACCATTCCTTCATGAAGTTCCACATAGTGCACGTGCAGTCGAAGGTTGGATAAATTGACTTTGAATATTTGATCAGAATCACTTAGAATAGAGAAAGCATCATTGCTACTGTTCTATTCTTATTTGCTCCCTTATATATGCTCATGCTCGTGTACTAGTCATTCCATTCTGTATATACAGTATATCATGTCTCTTTATGAAGAATACATCTAGTCATTTGCCCAACATCGCCTCATGCAACATTGCGCAGTCGGTTCGTGCCAAACTGCAAGCCAATTTGTGACCTGAGCCTCGACTGCATTTGGGGGGAGTGAGTGGTTCCTTTAAGAGGGTGGTGCCTCAACCGAGGGTGGCGGAACCATCGCTTGTCCGGGAGATCTTGTTTCCCCGGAACGTTTTCCGTCACGCATCCTACAAGATCCCACCATGGGTCCGGTAACCCCACCAATCGTTAACTCCACCATCGACGTGGAGACCACCATCCACGTGGAGACCACCATCCACGTGGGGATCACCATCGACGTGGGGATCACCATCGACGTGGAGATCACCATCGACGTGGAGACCACCATTGACGTGGAGACCACCATCGACGTGGAGACCACCATCGATGTGTGGACCACCATCGACGTGGAGACCACCATCGACGTAGATCAGCCCCACGAACCAAGGCAGAGTCTCCCCAATTGATCGGTCACTGACTGCAACCGTGGCCGGCGCAATACCTGCCGTGATGGCCGGCGTGATACCCAGAAGCGGCCGTCACCAATTCCCACCAGTGCCTATAGGAGAATGGCGCCTCGAGAGGAGGATGGAGAAAGATCGACGGTGAGCCGGGAGGGAAAATTCCCCGGCAAGTCTCCCACCATGTGGACCCGCCATGGAGACGTAATTTCCACTATGGACGACGACGCGACACCATGGACAAAAGCAATGCCATGCAGTGGATGAAAGCGATGCCCGGTGAGGGAAAGAAGATGTTGGATCCTAGTTAAGTTAATTTTTCTAGTCACTAGTGTGATTTATATGTACGTAAATGATCTGTGATATCAAATTCTTATATTCATTTTTATTTATGTATTTTTATCTGCACCCCAGGAAGGGAGATGTTTTATTCTTGTTTGCTCCCTTCTATATGCTCATGCTCGTTTTTTAGTCATTCCATTCTGTATATACAGTATATGCTGTCTCGTTATGAAGAATACATCTAGTCATTTGCCCAACATCGCCTCATGCAACAGCTACGAAGAAGCCTGACCTTTAGGCCGGCCGAGGGATGCAACAACTGGTCGGATTGCAGAACATCTGAGGCTATTGGTTTATAAAAGTCTACCGACTTTGACCCTCGAAATAGCGAGCTTCGTGTCTTGAACCCCTCGTTAATGGGACCGTTATTGCTATTCAAATTGTCAAATTGCGCTGCACCATCCATTATAAACAGCTGTCCACGCAGGTGTGTTTTTTGTGCCGAGTCATTGTAAGACAACGTAGTTTGGATGTAACTATGGTAAGGAGACAGAGCGGAAGACAAGTCCGTAATTAGGGTGTCGTTAATGTAAACCTCAATGGCTTTAAAGAGACTTGCGGGAAATAAGTTCAGGCCGGATATATTTACACTGGAGGGCACAGGTAGACAGTCAATCGTTTTAATTTCCGCTAAGCCAGTCAGACAAATGGATTTTAATTGCAAGTATTGATCAGAGCCCTGAGGTTAAAGGTAACATTAAAGGGGGCCATTCACATTCTCGGAAAGAGGACGTAATGTCACCGTTCTTCCATTTTTTACCACAGGGTCAGCACTAATATTAGAGAACAAATCGACATCCTCAGAACCCATCGAAGCCATGGCAACTTTTGAACTTCCATAGCCCTTGCTTTGCTCTATGATGAAAGAGATGGATGATCTATTTCATCTAAAAATCATGAGATTGAGGTTTTTATATAGTTTACAGCCCGGGGTAATCTAACCCATATGTAAGAAAGACATTGGAAAAAGAGATGATGAGATAATCTCTGTCTGGCAACATGCTCATCCATAGGATAGATCAAGCCACATGTTTGAAATGCCTTCCCCACTTTCAACTGGATATGCTCATCAAACTTTCCATAATCTTGGATGACAACTCCTAATTCCCTCATGGACGAGACATGCTCAATATCACAACCTCCATTGTCTTTGAATGGAACATCTAATTTTGACATTCCATACGTCATTGTGCGGAATTTTGTCCCGTTCAATGCCATATTACTCTGACCAACCCAAGAGTAGATTTTCTCCAAGTCCTCAACTAAACATTTTGAGTCCTGACCATTCCTTCCACAAACTAATTTTCTGTCATCAGCATATGAAGAAATACTGGCTTTTTTTCTAAACTTCTGGAGAGGAGTAATAAAGAGAATAAACAGGAGCGGACCTATAGGGAACCCTGCGGAACACCTGACTTTGTCCACCTTTGGTCCTCTACGGAAGGTCCCAAACCATCATCTCCAGTGTCCAAGAAATCTTGGCTGTACATCCTTCTCAATTCGTTTTCTATTCCAGTGAATTCCACTTGTGTTCGATTCCTTTTTACAAATCCAGGATGTCTCTGTTGAGCCATTGGACCGTTCAAGGCCCATCCAAGCTTATGACGGGTGGCGTATGGCCCTTCTACAGGACCACTCTTAACTTCCAGAGGCTTCAAAGCATCGGGGGCATTAGCTCCCAACATAAGTCCAACTGATGCATCCACAAACTCAAAAGGAACATCCGCCAGATAGGGAAAACGTTCATACTCCTCCGGAGTTAGTACATCTTCCTTTGATATTGGAAGCTCCTCCTTGTTGAAAACCAGTGGCAAAATCACTTGTTCATTCCCACTCAAATCCAAAATCTCCAATCCACTTATTGCTCGGGTATCGACGGATTTACCCTCGCATTCCATTGTAGGAAGACTGATCTTCCTCTCAGGACCGGAGATACCCAGTTCATCAACAATTGAGTTAGTTATAAAACAATCGGTTGAAAAATTATCCAAACCGGCATAGGTTATGATCTCATTAGTTGTACCTTGGACTCGAACCTTGACTGGTATAATGGCAAGAGCGATAGATTTTTTCTGACCGGCCCTTACTTTGGCACTATCTTGGTCCTTTTCGACACAACAAAAAGAAGTCGAACTTATCGGGTAAGGTTCGCCTTCTGGATCGATTGTCCTCTGATCTTGCACAACGGTGCGGTCTTCATTATGCAAACAGGTTGGATGTTTTCGGTTGCATTTCTGGCAAGTAATTCTACGGTTACATTGTCGTGATTGATGTCCCGGGTTCAAGCAACCGTAATATAATCTTCTTTCTTGCAGAAAACCAGCTTTTCTTCCAAAGTTCTTCTGCCGAAGAAAAGGCAATTCTCCAATGCATGATTCGACTTCTTACACGCTAGGCACACTCTTTCATATTCGGATTGATCAATAGACGTACCAGTAGCCAAAGAAACAGCCCTTTTCGGTTGATCTATGTTGGCCTTTCCTCCTCTAGACGCCGGTCCGTCCGTCAAATCGCCGAAAATGGGAAGTTAAATCAATTTAGATTGTTGACTGACAAACGAAGTAAGATCGGAGAACGTGACGGAACTCCCCCCTTCCGGTATAGCAAACGCATGTTTCCTCCAAGCCACTCTTATTTGGTAAGGCAGTTTCATGATTATTTCCTGAATCTGAACAGGGCCATCCAGTTGGTTCAACCCTTTTGCCTCCTTCATAAAGTTCCGACAAGACAGTAAGAAGATGCTCAATTCTTCAAAGGCCTTGCCGATCTTCGATCCTGATTGACGGCCACTTCCTCAATTTTTCAATGTATCCATTGCATATGAGTATTTCACTCCCATACCTCTGGTCGAGCAATCTCCGAGCTTCATAATATCCTTGGTCTGGATTCAGGTTGAAGTAACTTCGAACGAGTTCCCTCGCATTCCCACTCGTATATTTTTCCAAATAATGATTTTTTTCAGAATTTGATCCCGTGTTGTTAGCAATAAGGTGGTCAAACGATTGAACAAAGGATTTGTAAGACACGGGATCTTGACCATCGAAAATTCGAGACTCGGACTTCGGCAGATGAGATCTCTGTGCTTTCTGATCTGATTCTTGGACTTCCCGTCGAGGAGAACTGGTCGGAATCTGATGAGCCAGCACCGGGCCAGATTCGGTTTTGACCAACTCCGGCTTTCTCTCGACCTTTTCAATTTTATCCAATTCCTCCGAGAATCTCGACGTTTTTCTGAGCTCCGCCGAAAGACGGATTTCCTCTTCCATAGTTTGAAATCTCTCCGCCTCTTCTTCAGCAGCCCGTCGATCCCGGCGCTCTTGATCTTCACGCTCATATAAGGCTCTTCTCTTGTCTGCTCTTAGCTTTTGGAGTTGGGATATCATATGCTTCTCAGCTTCAATTTCCACATTCTTCCGGGCTAGTTCAACTCGTGCCGCAGAAGAGGCCTTGGAGGCCCTCGAAGTGCCAGAGCCACGAGAGCTGGCTACTGATATGCTATCGCTTGATCTCACGGAGAGGTCCTGAGTTCTTCCAATCCAACCGTGAATAGATTCCAGAGATATCGCAATCTTTGAATACTTTTCCTCCCACCAATTCGAAAGGATAAGTTGATCTTTCTCTGATATCCCAGGTCTCATTTTTTCTTCTTCTAGTGCCATCTTCAAAGTCGACACTCTGCTCTAATTCCCGATGTTGTTTTTCAACAATAGAAAGGTTATCATAACACTTCATCAGAGCTTCGATCTCATTTATCTTCTTTGTAACTTTTGTTAACAGGCTCGATGGCTTCATCACGTTGCCACTAAATGACCCAGTTGTTGGCTCCACACGATCGCGAGCAATCGCAGCTCGAGTTCCAGGATAATCTTCACGTTCCATGATCTGTCAGATCCCAACGCCCGTGTTTGAAACTGTTAATCGCCCCAATGTTGATACGCGTAATCCAGTACTTCACTAATCCCAATGAATAGACTCTTGATTAGTTCAGCCAAACGGATTCCTAATATTAAGAAATACATATACATGTATATCAAATATATACATGTATATGATAATTTCAATGTCTCATATATAAAGATACGAATAAACTTACAAACATAAAGGGGTAGTAACTTCAAAATTGCGATATCACTTTCTTCTTGAATTTCACTTTTCCAATTACCTAAACTCTTCCATCGAACGAACGCAATAACTTGCTAATTGGCAAGGTTTTCCTTCACAGTGACTGTACTAAACATATCGCCGCCCTTGAAAATTGGAACGACATGAGCTACTTTTAGAGAACAGGGAAACTTGCCCTGATCGAGAATGCGACGCATAAAATAGGAGTAAACAGGGGCAAGACTCTGTGAACATTTCATCAGAAACTGAGATGTCACACCATCAGGTTCAGGAGAACTCGAGAGCTTTAAGCTCTTGATGGCCTCAAAAGCATCTTGATCAGTGACTACCAGATCATCCAATTAATTATCCTGACTATCAATGCCAGTCTCATCAACAACATTACTACAGTCATGGCCAGCTCTGCCAACCCTTTTCGGGATTGAAAGTACACTTGAGAACTGATCTCCAAGCATATTAGCCGGTGTGGCGAGTGTATGCTCGCCGCTCGTTGTAGTACTCGATCTGTGATATATATACATGTACTCTAGTCGGAATATAGCAGTCTACTACCATCTCTCGACTCTCATTCACATGGCGGACCTCGCGTCCGCCATACCATAACCTCACTATCATTAACGATTTTACCATCGACCTCAAAAGGTCCTACAGGATGCATCATTTTTCTCTTTGTGTTTGCATAAGAGAAAAACGCCTTTGGATTAATCTTAACCTCCTAAATTACTCTACTTCCCTTCAGCAACTAATCGGAATCAATGGAGGCCTTAATCTTTAATTGGACCACATCCAATTTGCTTTGGAGGCTGGCTACAACAAATGGATTTGAAGTGCGTCGAAGTCTATTTGAAATCTGACAACTCCTTTTGAACAACTTCTTTCTAAACTTTGGAATTCTAGACAATGGCCCACCTTTTGGCGCCGTTGCTGGAATACACAGAGACAAACAAACCTCCTGAAAAATGGAAATCAGCCTATTTATGGCGTCATCTATGGATGGTTCCTGCTTCAAAATGGAAATCAAGTCAAACTCTTTCAATCTTTCTTTTTGTTGCAGAGCAGAAATCACAGGCGTTTTTCAAGGAGTAAAGTCAGCTGACCACTACACTCGTTGGCCATTAGCTGACACAACGCTGTGAAATATCGGGGATTTCTGGTCCATACCAAAAAAAATCTTTTTCTGGGCCCTGGTCATGACTATTTGTATTGATTCTATGGACATTATCGACAACGATCTTGAAAAATTAGTTTGAATTCTAATTTTGACACCAACTTGATTAATTATTTAAACATTAACATGTATCCAAAAATACAGAAACATGGCCTCTCTTTCCAATAGGGCAAAATGTGACCAACACCTGTCAAACCTTTTAAGGCAAAATGAAAAAATTTAAGGAGATATGTTTTATTCGTAATTCTAAGGAATTCTAGAGAAATAAGTCTAAATAAGCCAGAATAGCCGTACATACTAACATTTCGGTCGAGTTAGTGCTGTCCCAGACGGCGTAAGTTTGAATTCTGATAGGAAAGGATTTGAAGTTATGGGGAGAAATTCCTTTTAGGCTTTTCCTGTCTGTTCTTGTGAGTGAGCATTATTTGCGTTGCTCATGAAAATTCGGCCGGTATGGACTAAGTTTTTCGTTGTGTTTGTGTTGTGGTTGTGTGAATCCAAGGTAAGCCATTTATGTAGGTATTACTAAAGGCTTTATATACAAAGAAGGGCAAAGTTCTAGAATCGAAGGTCTTCATTGATTAGAGGGTTTCTCGGGACCCAAGTTCTGATTGGTCAATCAACACGTTGCGGCAGCGTGACTAGATGCGGCATGTCCTGAAAGCTATTGTCCCAGGAAAATTGCGATTAAATGGCTTTCAATCCAATAGATACATGTTTCAGATACAAATTGCCATGTTAAAACATAAAGAAATTTCAACATTCTGTGGCATTTTTTTTCTTTTCGCACAGAAAGTCCAGAAACACCAATTTGGAAATGGCATGTAAAGTGCCACCCTTTGTTCAGCAACTGAGATCCCCTGTCTTCTCCTTGCCCTCCCAATCTCATGTGGAGTAGAGATCATCAGGGTGTCCAAAAAAGGAAAGGGGTTGACTCTTTCCACTTTTTCAAACAATCTCGTGTCTAAAACTTCATAAATTAGTAGGGGCCTCTCTTTTTTAGTCACGTGAAACATTCAATATGTTAATCTTGATTTAGAAGCCACGAATTGGTGATTTTTTTAGGCCTGAAAGCTTCCAAGACGAGCTGCATCTAGTCACGTTGGCGCAAGGGGTTGCTTGACCAATCAGAACTTGGGTCCCGAGGAACCCTCTAATCAGAGAAGACCTTCGATTCCAGACCTTTGCGATTCTTTGTAAATAAAGCCTTTAGGTATTACTAAGCTTTTTCTTCTTTTCCATATTGTCAAACTAGTTATTTTCTTTGTTTTTTCTCCATCAGGTTTCTGCTTCTCAGCTCTTAAGTTCTTTTTCTGATTTTTTAAGTTGTACATGTCTGTTGTTAGTTGCTTTAGTCAAGTTGTTCTCCTCTAAAACGGAGGAGATTAAGGTCGAATTGGTTGAAGTAGCTCAACCAACAATGGATGAGTGTAGTCTGACAAATTCAGCTGGGGATTTTGTGGCCAAACAGGCTAGGGATGGATCAGAACTAGGTTCGGGTGTTTCATAGTTTAGATTTGCTACATGACTGCAAAGTTCGATTCAATTGATTGACAAAACGAAGAATGCGAATTAGGCTCGAGAATTTTAATGAAGCTTTTGGAGGATTAGGTTTGTCTCTGACGCATCCGTAGCCTATTTGGACCCCATATTCCCAGCTGAATTCGTCCGATTACACTCACCCATTGTTCAGAGAGCTCTAGCTTGTTGGGAAGTTGTCCGACCATTATTGCAGCCTTGTAGTCTGGACAGAAAAGGATGTAGCTGTTTTGAAAACCCAAAGTGCTGTCAAAATTTGTAGAAGTTTGGGCTTTTCAAATACAAGAAGAAAGGGTGCTCAAATGCCGAGTGATCCTTTTTTCGTCCATTTATGTGCCGTAAGTCAAAAACATAATAATTATTATTATTAATGTTTATTGCGACTCTTGGTCATGTCATGGCGTATAAAAAAATGGATATATGGATAATCATATAAAACTGTAAAAAAAGACATGTCACAAGTTCAAAACACGTTAAAAATAGTTACGTAAATCATGATATCACAGTGAGTTGACTAGAATACGTTCAGTGCACATGGAAGAAATGAAGCGGGGATTGACAGACAGTGCAGATGCAGTTGGGTAGAGGGAGATGATGAAAATCTTGGTTACTGCAGTAGAGAGGGTAAGGAGAGGGTAGATAAGGGACATGTAAATGCAAGGAGTGTAAACATGTCCACGTCCGAGGCTAAGAGGAAACCGAGACAAGCAATTTTTTTTTCTCATACTCATGGTTATAGGTTAGCCTTCAATCCCCAACCCATCTCCCAAACATTTCATCTTTTCAGCTTGCCCCCTCCTCGTCCTCGTCCCCCCCCCTTCAAACTCATTGTCCCAAATCCCTTCCCTCACACTAAAACCTATTTCTATTTCAACCCTTCTCCCAAACATCCATAATCCTACCCCTCATCCCACTTTCTCTCATGGACAACCTATGTCTTACTCCAATGTGACCGCCCCCGCCCCTACCCAACAAACCCTCCTGTAGGGCAATTTGTTTGGTAAGCAGGATTTTTTAGGTTAGACAGGAAGGTCCATGAACCAATAGACTTGGTCCATGAGAAGACTTTAAGCCCCTTTCAGGGCTCTACTTGAACGTTCACTATATGATTTCCAAAAAAGACAGCACAAAGGTCAGAGTATTGGAGGAGTTAGCCATTGATAGAGAGGTCTCCATCATTTCCATTACAGAGACTTTGCTTCGTCCAGGAGTTTTAGACAAAGAAGTAACGATCTCTGGTTTTAGGCTAGTTTATTGTGAAAGAGTAGGGCCTGATATTCCCATTTCCCACTTGGGGGCGTATGTCTTTATATAAAGAAAGACTTACATTTTAGTCATGTTCAAATGTCGAATGGAGAAGTAGAAGATTTGATTCGTCACTTCAACGCTTGTAACTCTTCTTCATATCTATCAGCCCTCCAATTCACAGGAAATAGATATTATATTGAAAGTTTTGTTCTTGACTCTCTTTTGTTGGTGACTTCAATTTTCCGGCTTGTAATGAACGATGAGCTTATCCAGTTGAAAGTGGGTGTAACTTAAAACGCTGAGTTTAAACAACCTTGGTGTCAATACTTAAAGAAATCGTTTGTCACTGGCTTATTTGTAGAAAGACTCTTATCTTGTTTTTTTGCAGGAGGTCAAAATCTCAATTTCACAATGCCTTACAAAATGAAAAAATATGCCACAATCATATGTTCTTTTGTCGTCATCATTGAAATTATTGTATTTGCAACTTATTTCTTTGGAGAAAGGTAAGGTGGTTCAAATCAAGGGTGGACATAGGCAAAGCTAGGGCATTTTCGTTTTCATTGTTTCTCTTCAATGGAAGACTTGATACCAAAAATTGTTACTTTTTTGCTCTTTAGAGCTACAAAAGTCCCTTTTTTCTTTGCCATCGCCTAAATCAACTTTTCTATTTCCACATAAATTGCAACTTTTAGAAAACTGGATTGAAATGAAAATAGATGAGTAACCACATGAAAAACTCGTAAGTCCATGGTGGAGTTTTCTTCACAAGTGTGGTCCCCTCCAAATAGGGAAGATATTGTAAAGTTGAAAGGGGTCCAAAGAAGAGCTACTAAGTTCATTGGATGGCTTCCCTTGACCATGAGGAACGCTTAATCAAATGTGGTCTACGATCTCTTGAAGCTCGCAGCCTACGTTTTGACTTGATATTTGCCTTCAAAATTAGAAATTTGAGTGTGAGAATAAGACCATTGTATAGTATTTTAGATTTCATCAGGTCACCCTGTGCTCATATATGTTCATGCAGAATTTTGTTGAATAAAGGCATTCCAGTTTGAGTACACCTACGTGTAAGACATGGCGCAATCGGCTTGTTAAGAACCGAGACAAATAGCCTCTTCTTTCGTACTTTGTGAAAGTGAATAACAAGACTATTGGCGGTATTGTCATACAGATCTTGGGGTGTTCAACACATTAGCACCTTTTGTTCACACCACACCTATATCTGGAGTGGATTTAACGAAGAATAACCCGTTAGCGGGCTTTAATTGAGTCGAACTGGAATCATCCGTACATATTGTTCATCCGTGGTGATGTCGACGCAGTACCGAGGTTCAATGTGGGCGTTGCTATATATTTCGACGTCATTATCGCCGTAGCAAATATTCTGCTCATCAAACGACATCAACGCAAATAACTTTCCGACATCAGAGGCCGATTGGCGAATCGCCGAATTGCTACCCCGTCACTTTCGGGGATAAATTTGGTCGGACATATCGTGGGAATTTCAATCATATTGGACCAATACGTCAACGATATTATGGACATTACCAATACGAAAGATTATATTCAGATGATTACGTTTGGATGGATGAGATGACGGAAGAAGATATATTGAAGTTCATTATTATGGTTCAGCTATATAAAGGTTGATCACACGCTCGGAAATATTGCAAACACTGGATTATGGAAGATTTGGTGAGATCAATCTAAGCATTGCTATCCATTATCGTTATTTTCGTTTTCGATCTTAACTGTAAAGATTGTTTTTGACCAGTATGATTATGTTAGGGGGGTCGTCGTGACACGTTTCTACTATTCAGACAACATAAATTTTCAGTGTGGTCAAAATGGCAGATGATAAAAAGTCTATGTCAAGTGCTCGTCGAAGCAGAGGACAATATTGTCGCATTGCTAAGAACATGGTGGCATGAAAGAAAAAGTGTCTAGTTTGAGTAACATGTGTGACACTACTACCTTATCTGATGTAATTGGCCTAGAATCTGAATTGGGTCCAGTTGAAGAATATGTACAGAAATATGGGTCAGCAGTGTCTGAATGTCTTGATTTGGAAGAGGTTGATGAAGATCAGCTTGAAAATGATGAAAATTTCCTCCTTCATTGTTCGTTGCTTAATGACCTATCGGACATTCGACCTAAATTACGAGCCATTCGTGTGTATGTTGAGAATCGAATATCTGAATCAACACCGCTCGAGTCAGTACACGGAACAACCAAACTTTCAAACCGAATCAATATGGCCCTAAAACCAGATGAACTTCGTGCTGATGGATCGTTGGCAGATTTCAAAGTGTGGAGAACCAGTTTTGAGGATTATTTCATGTCAAATCGAATGGATAAATTTCCTCATCGAGAGCAGCGTGCATACTTGAGAGGATGTCTTGATGTCAAAACCATTCAGATGATGGAGCAATTACTTGATGTGACGGAGATGATGCAGGTCAACAATGTTTTGGAGGTTCTTCAACGACATTTTGAGGACAGTTTATCCGTAATGACTCGTCGAGTTGCTTTTCGGAGATGCGTTCAGAAGCCTGGAGAGTTGTTCTCTGAGTTTTTTGTACGACTTAAGTTGTTAGGCAGTAATGCCGAACTCAACAATATGTCGTATGAGGACCAATTGGCTACCCACATTGTAGTAGCAGTGCGGGATAAGGAACTACAAAAAGATCTTCTTAAAATTGTGGATCCTGACCTATCGAAAATCAAAACTAAGTGTTTAGCTTGGGAGACCGCCGAAGCCAATCAATTAATGCTTCGAGGGGAATGCGAAACGAGCAAATTAAATAAAACCACAACGGTACGAAGCAGATCCCGAGGAAGATTCAAAAGTCGTGATACATCGAAAGGGCCAAAGCCAAAAATGGATGAGGCGACTAAGTGCAATTATTGTGGACGGAAACAACACGCACGTGAAGATTGTCCAGCAAAGGACAAAACTTGTCATGGCTGTGGCAAATTGGGCCATGTAAGACCGATGTGCACTCTTAAAACTCAATCAAAGATAAAATCGAGTGAAAAGGGTGTTGTAAAAACAAATGCGGTGCGCGTTTGTATGGCCAAGAACCATATTGGGAGATGAACTCCCTTAGCTCCTGTTACGTTTTATTTAAATTCAGGAGTAAAAGTTCGTTTGGACGTATTACCGGACACTGGTGCAACGGATTCCATTGTTTCTTCTTCAATAATCCAAAATACAAGATTCGTATTGATAGATCCCGAAAGTGTCGAATATTTACGGCAAATGGCAATGAAATGAAGTGTGATGGTGTGGTTGAGATCAAAGCTGAATGGGGTGAATATACAACTCTTATTATTGCGTTTGTATCTCCAGATACCCATGATTTTATACTTTCATGGCATGATATGATGTCACTTGGAATCATTCCTATGACATTCCCAGATCCTGTTCCATTACATGAACATGTGTGTAAAGGGACAAAGGCAGTTCAGTTCGACTTGCCTAGCGATTTGGAGGATCCGGATGAGTCTCGCATTGTGAGATGGAAGGAACAAATGATTAAAAGTTATGAGGATGTGTTTGATTCGACCACTTCGTTAAAGGCCATGAAAGGACCACCGAAGCATATTCAATTGAAGACGATGGGGGATTGTAAACCAACTCATTGCACTACTGCTATAGCAATACCATATGCCTGGGAAGAAAAGGCCAAGAAGGAATTGGATTTCATAGATAGTATGGGAGTAACAGAGGACGCAGATGGCCCCTCAGATTGGGTTTCGCCATTTTTGGTTGTACCAAAACCGAGCGGAGGAGTTCGATTGGTGATTGATTTCCGTGGCTTGAACAAATTTTTTCAACGTCCAAATCATCCTTTCCCAAGTCCCAAAGAGATAACCTCGTCAATTCTTGCATCAGCAAAGTGGTTTGCGACTTTAGACGCCACTAAAGGCTACTGGCAGATCCCTATGGACGAGGACAGTAAAAAACTTACGACGTTCATGACAAAATGGGGTAGAAAACGATTTCCTAGGGCACCAATGGGACTGGCTTCGTCCGGAGACGAATGTTGTCTTAGGGGAGATCGTGCTCTTGAAGGAATTCCCAACATTTAAAAAGTGGTTGATGATATTATTTGCTATGGCGATACCTTCAAAGATCTGATTGAAACAGTCCAGTGTGTTTTGGACCACTGTAGAGAACATCAGATCACACTTGCACCTCTGTTTGACCACAGATAAACCCCTGTTGGGTATAATCAAAGGGACAAATTTGGACGCCATCCAAAATCCAAGACTACAGCGATTGGTCAAAAAACTTTCCCCATTTGTATTTACCATGGAATGGGTGAAAGGTAAAACACATTGCATAGCCGATGCACTGAGCCGAGCTCCGATAAAGGGACCGGAGGAAGATCCAGAAGTAGAGTTTCGTGAAATCATTGTTGCACAATTATCGGTTATTAACGAAGGCGATTCTCTTGGATCCGTTTCACAAAATGCAGGATTCTTAAGCCGCGAGGCTTTACAAGACGAATCGTATATTCAATTGTATGAGGCTATTCGCACAAATAAAGCTTTGGAAAAGCTCGCAAATAATCATCCTGGTCATTTATTTCGGAAAGAATGGGACAGATTAAGTAATGATGGTAGCGGACTTGTCTTGATATACTACACCCGTATTGTCATACCTACATCGGCAAGAAAATAAGTTCTGAAAAGATTGCATCTATCACACCAGGGGATTGTTCGAACCAAAGCAAGAGCTAGTGGAACAGTTTTCTAGCACGGTATGATGAACGAGATAGTGCAAATGGTGAATGATTGCGATAAATGTCAAACTTATCGGCCAAGCCTAGCCAAGGAACCAATGATATCGGACGATCCAGTCGAATTCCCGTTTGAATCAGCGAGCACCGACTTGTTTGAATTTGGTGGTCAGTATTTTCTGGTTTATGTCGATAGATATAGTGGTTGGCCGCAAATGGAAGCGTATCGAAACTGTCCGAACACGAAGCACGTGATCTCAAGCCTCCGGAGATTTTTTAGCTCTCATGGAATTCCTTGCAAGTTACGAAGTGACGCTGGACCACAGTTTCGTGGACAGGAATTTAAAGACTTCTGTTCTGAATTCGAGATAGAGCATATAACGTCGTCGGCTTATTCACGGACATCTAGAATTTCCTGGACGGCGCACGGCAAATCAGGGGTGACCAAGATCAAGTGGAGAAGCACAAAAGGAGAGAACGTGCTTTTGAAAGAAGAAAGTCTCAGTTTTTAAAGAATTGATGATTATCCATCAACTTGCAACGGTTTGGGATACACTTCTAGAATATTTGAATAACAAAATGCATTACTCAAGCAAAACACTATACTTGTAATGCCCCTTCATGGTTTCAATGAACAGATAAAACACCCTTAGAACATTCTACTATCTTAACTCTTACTCTGCCTAGAACACACCTTTGCAATGAATAAGGTTTATTTGTATCATTCGAACTTATACTGATCATTGAACTAACTCATAAACAAAAAATAAGAATAGAAAACACATGAATACATGAAAATATTAAGACATATTTGACTGTCATTGAAACTTACAAAAAAATAAGCTAAACTAGAAATAAACTGACAATAGATCGATAGAAATGAGACAATAGCTGAGTTTATATACCCTGTGACAACTTGAGTTGTTACAGAAATTTTACGTTACCACACGCCGTTGGTTTCATTTGCAAACACGGAAGTACGTAAGTTGCCACAAGAAATCGTTTGAAAAAAGCTCTTTTTATAAACCATGTCGCAAAACATTTTCATAACTTTTGCCACAGGATTTCTTGTCCTAACTTATGTACTTTTGAGTTTGCAATTGAAGTCAACGGCGTGTGGTAGCAAAAAAATTCTGCCACAACTCAAATTGTCACAAGGTATATAAACTCAGCTAATATGAATCACGATCAACTTTAACATACAGTTCTCATATCTTTAATTTGGTCTCTAAAACACATCTTTCTTATATACTATTGCATTATGAACAAATAAAGTAAAACTGACTAGTCTTTCACTATGTATCTTACGTGATACCAAGATATATTTTCCTGTTGAATGTTCTTATATCCAGGTTAGACTAGTCTTTCATGAAATTCTATAACAATTCAAATCATGAAGTTCTGAAGAGAAGCAAAGAAGGTTATGCCAAATTAAAAGTCCTTTTGTGTGTCAAACTTGGGACCACGTTGGAAAATAGTCAAAAATTGGATATTTAGGCATCCTTGACCACAAATACATTATACGTATATGATGAATTATATACTTTTTGTTTGTTTGTTTGTTGCGGATTTTCTACTACCGCTACAAGGAATGCGATTCCCTGTAAACAAGGATTTCTCACGACAGCTTCAATTCGATCCCCAACAGGATTCGGACGTACGCCGTCTGGGGAAGCACTTTTTTTTACCCTCGGCTCTAATAAGAACGCATTAGTACGCGCGGCCACTCTGGCTTCCTTATACATTATAGTATTTATGCTAGCTCATAGTATTCTTAAGTTTAAATAAAATGATTTTCAGACAACGGTTTGGGATACACTTTTGAAATATTTGAATGACAAAATGCATTTTCAAGCAAAACACTAAACTTGTAATGCCTCCTTAGGTCTGAAATCTAGATTTTCAACTTGTTTGCATCAATATCAACTATAATTATAAGGTGCAAGTCTATCTTGTGGCATATGGACCTTAACCCACGCGCAAATTCACTACTTAAAACTACTTGAACAACTCTTACCCATACTTAGATTGTCCTGAAATCAATGACACGATCGTACAATAAAAGAAATTCGAAGATGAAACCATCAATTCTAGAACATGAATTTATGCCAAGGTGACAACCCATAAAAAACTCGATTTCTAATAAGCAATAAATATTGCCATGTCTTAATTAAGTTCAGGATAAGGCGTGGATAAGCAAAATCTATGTAAATTGTTCAAGCCGGGTAACAGATAAGCTCAAAAAAACGCCGTTATGTTGTTCAAGTTGTTTCTTGAATGAGCGTGATGAAACTCCGCATTTTAGTCCGGGGGAGAATTTCCGGGGGAAATATGGTTCCTAATCCATTTTCAAGATGAATTTGCGTGGCATTTTTAAGCAGGACGACACCGAACGAGGGTAGCAAGAGCTGAGCGAAGGAAGACAAC
>JAAGOF010000323.1:0-17908 GCA_010645155.1 Tigriopus japonicus
TTCTTTGTATAAAGTGTATGTCAGGCCTCTCCTGGAATATGCCTCCCAAGTGTGGTCCCCGCGCCTAAAAAAGGATGTGGATCTACTAGAACGAGTACAAAGAAGATTTACTCGAATGATTCCGTCAGTGCGCCATCTCCCATACACTCAACGCCTTAAGAGACTCGGATTGGATCTCCTTGCAGAGAGAAGAGCCAAATTTGATGCCCAATTGGTCTTCCAAATCATGAGTGACTTGTTGAGCATCGGGGACTTGGAAGGAAAGAAAATGTTCACTCCTTTGGGGAAGACCTCCGGGAAAATAACTAGGAGTACGTTGAACCTAGATGTGCGAGTACCAACCTTCCGATTGGAAACACGAAGGGCTTCGTTTGCAATCCGAGGAGCGATGTTATGGAATAAGCTGCCACGCGAAATCAAATCGATCCCGTCCCTAGCCAAATTCAAACGTACTATCTCAGAGTTCAATTTCATTGAAAATCTAGGAAGTGCCTGATTCGCACTCTCCTCCATGAAACAGAATGTCCAAATCCGCTGGAACCTTCCTACCTGACCTCGTGCCTTGACCATTAAACTTACAATTTTATTCTCTATCCTCAAAAAACCAAACAATTGTACCAATACTCTACTTATACACCTCGAGTGTCAAAGAGTGGTCAACCAATAATAATAATAATATTTGCTTTAGATAAGGCTATCACTTCTAAAGATTGTAGCAGGTAACCTGGTCATCAAATTTCATTTGATCACTCGATCGTCATCTTGAAGAAGACACCTTGCGGGTTCATTCGCACTTGTGACTAATGAATTTGCCCTCCATGATGTGATCATTTATTCACTCTTTCATTCACTCGTTCATGGCTGAACTTGTCTCCAAAACACCAACATCGGACTGATTTTGGGACGTGGGATTGACCTTTACCAACGCTAGGACTTGGTTGGACTCGCTTGAAACACAGGGAACACCGATTGGAGCACTATCTTTTGGAATTTTGGTCGATTTCTGCTTGATTTTCTGCTCCCAACATGGCCGTTTGTACTTGTTGTTTACGAACTCTCGGCCTCATACCGGAGGTTGCGTGCCGGAGAAATTCCGCGAGTTCGCATCCAGTATTAATACTATTATATAGGTTATCCCTGGGCAGAGGTAGATGATGAAATTCTTGGTTATTGCAGTAGAGAGGGTGGGTCAGATTAAACATGCCCTTCGTCAGTTCCCGTCGTTGATGGGATTTGGCAGGAAGCCGGACAAAGGTGCGTGACAGCCAATTTTCCCAAGTGATGTCGGGCCAAGGACAATAAGGTGTTGTCAAGTCCTTGGCCAGGAATGACAACATGTGTCCAAACATAACTTCCGGAAAGGATAGGTTCCTAACATTATTGGACACTAACCTTGCCAGCCCGGTGGTAAAGGGCTCAGTTTTGCATTTGAAATGCACCCATGCATTATTGGCATATTGGGGCACACAAAGGTATCGTTTGAGGTATTTGATGTAGGTGGCATTGGTGGATTTGAGGGCGGATTGGGCGGTGTTGGGAAGCCAGAGGTGAAGGCCATACAGGAAGATGGGGGTGATGAAATTCTGGAAGAGTTGAGTTGGAAGTACTATTGGTAGAGGAAGATTCTTCATAGGCAGTCTATTGCAAATAAAAAAAAACATATATGGACAAAAACTAACTTGTGGCTTCAAGAACAAGTTTTAAAAAGTTAGTCTTGATTTGCAAGTTTGGTCACAAAATCGTTCAACAGTTGTGAGAGCGACATTTTCCTCACTCATTCAATGCTTCCCGCCCCTTTGCCAAATCAGCCTGACTAAAGCTTGCACGCTATCTGCTATCTAGTGATTAATAAACTATCTATGCTGTGGTTCCTGTGTGATGTTCAAAATTGCTTCTCCTCAGCTGCAGAATTCAGTGGGAGAATAAACTACTTTGCAAAATGTCTGCTTTCACCGATTGGTGTCAGCACCTCATGTGTTGAGACAAGGATACTGATGTGTTTTGAACCAGGAGTACTGCCGGTTTTGACCCTGAAGTTTATCGTTGTTAAATAGGGCAGGTTGTATTGAAATTTTTGAAAAGACCTAAATAGGGACTAATTTGAAGTTCAATTTCGAGTTCCATGGATAGTTATAAACCTGGATTTCGAGTTGGCAGTGGTGCCATATTTTATGGTAGATAAGGTCTAAAGAGTGTTGAAAAGCTTAGTTGTGGTCAGCTTTTTGACCCTAAAAACCAAAATGGCAAAACTCTGCCAAAAATCCAACTCGAAACACACAGTAGACAAGGATACCTTTAACCAGAGGATTGGACATGACTTTGGGCACAGCTAGGCCACTTTTTACTGGATGAAGTTAGAAACCTTGAGATGGTCGTAGATGATCTGTTGGGTCTCAAATAATATTATATGCGAAAAAATTCCGAGTTTTTCGTGGGATTACTAAGCCATTGTCGTTTTGGTCAAATTTCCGGTAAGTTGTAATTCATATTGTAAAAAATCAAGAATATTGGAGTTGGACCAGCAGTTCTTAAACTGGGAGCCAGGGCCCGCAAAGGGGGCTCTGGCGTCCTCCAAGGGGGCCTGGTGAATTTTTGAAAAATTCAAATTTTGTCATAGTTTTCCAAATTTAATGTTTTAAATTAATTTTGAATATTGATACCACTCATTCCCTTCCAACAATGCTCCAAAATGATCTAATTGATTGGAAGTTTTGTACAATTAATTGTCAAGACGTGAGAATTTACTTCAAAGTCCATATTTATAAACCAAAGCAACTTTAGTAGAGGTTTTGTAACCATCTTACAGACCTACTACCTTTTCTATACAATTAAAAACACCTGCATGAGAGCTGATCAGAGTGCAACAATTATCCTTGATGTATAGGGACGGGCAAAAAGTGTAAAAAGATTTTTGGTAACATAAACCCATTTATTTGCCTTTTTGCACTATTACCCTTTATATTTGCACGATTGTTTTTACGAATTTGGCCTAAAATGAACAAATTGTTGAGAGTTTGCTATTTCTCCTTTGAAAATGTTTACTTTTGAAAGATTTTCTTCAAATTTGAAAACTAAATCTGATTTTACGGCTAGCATAGTATTGATTATCACTATTTCAATATCTAAATTTTCATCTTTAAGATCGAAAAATAACAAGCAGATGACAAGAAAGTATCTGAAGCTTTTTGTTTCAGAAATTTCAGTTTTTTGCGAATTTTTTAAATTTTATTTGCGCTTTTGACCTTTTTCTGCATTTCATTTTACGATTTTGGGCTGATTTTTGTGCGACTTTTGGTAACCAAAAGCTTCATTTGTTTGCACTTTTTGCCCGTCCCTATTTAGGATTTTAAAGAAAAGTAGCATTCGCTTCACCTAGATGGCTCTTACATAATTTAGCATGCCCGTAACACATCCTACTAGGGTGCCCTCTCTCGTTCTTCAAATGAACAACTCTGCCGTCAGAGCAAGCCTTCTTAAGGAAGCAAAGTTGAGCCTCACCAAAGAGAAAAATGACGATCAGCGCCATCTTGAGAAAGAAACATTTATGGGTACTTCTGGTAAATCTTTAGCCTCAATTTGTGATTACTCAGTATGACTTTTTACTTTTTGAACACAACAATATCGTAGCTGAGCTCCAAAATACTCGAAATATGAAGAGAAATCCATTTTAAGATGAAAGCTGCACTTTTGGTGACAAATCAAAGTTGAGGATAGATCTGAAATCAAGGGACTTTGCCCCTGTTTTGGCTCCATCTAGTGGCTATTTTTGTAACCTTCAATTAACATTCTTCATTGATGAATATAACGTATCTGAACTCTTTTTTCCAAACTGATATGGCACCACAAGAAACTTTGCAAGCCTTTTAGGGAAGCAAACTTGCTGAAATTCCTGATGACAAAAGAGTTTGGGTTTAAAAGTAATTATCTCATTTAACAATCTAGACCAACTCACTTTTCATTGGTCACTACTATATGCCTTCAAATTTCATTGAAGTTGTTTGATACGGTAATTTGAAAGGCTAATTTCAACAAAGGCTGTTATATTTGATTGAGAATTATGATTGTTAAAAGTTACCATCGCAATCGATGCTACTTCAAACTTTAAGTTAACTTTTGATTTTTTCTGTTTTTTCCACGGTCATTAATTACTTGCCGCTATTATGAGTGGAATATACATAATCCTGTACAAATCCTATATAATTATGTACATAATACATAACCAAAGGTGATTTCGTGACCAGATCGATTGCCTTGTGGAATAATGCCCCAGAATACTTAAAATCTGAGGTCTGTCCAACCTTGCCTCTTTAGCACCTAGAACACTACTCTTGTTAATGTCTTTTTTTCTCCTTTTCAAAGCGAATATTCGCCACAAAAAGAGCCAACGGCACTTAAAGAAAATACATACAACAAAATACATACAATGTATTTTAATTATAAATTTTCAATTGATTTTTTAGAATATTTGAACCGTTACTTAAGAAGTGCCTGTCTAAAGGATTTTTTTACTATTATCTTATAGTATGTGGAACAGGGCGGGGGGGAGGGGGGTAAGGGGCCCTGGGCTTCTCAAGAAGCTCTAAGGGAGCCCTGGCTCAAAAAGTTTAATAACCCCTGAGAAAGACAATTGCAAAGGAAAAAAGAAAATGTATCCTGATAGTTCAAAAGAGCAACGAATTATCAACTTTTAGTATCAGGTCTTCCCACGGAGAATAACAATTAAAAGAAAAAGTAGCTTAGCTACTTAAAAGTCTCTCAGCGCGCCGTAAATAGTTCACAAGGTAAAAAGATCACCGTAAAACGGTCACAGTAAAAAGGTCACAGACCCGCACAACTCTAGAGGTAGCCAAGGGGGTGAACCCAGGACCCTGAGATCTTCCCTGGTTGAAGATTGTCCCATGGGACCCCATGATTAACCGGGGGAACACAATTATGCTAAGGCAAAGGTCTCATAAGTGAAGTCAACAGGAAGTCATTACCAACATTTTTTAGGACCATGGTCTCAACCCGGCCCGGATCCGGCAGACCTTGGAGGAGGGTGTTCCCTCACCCCTATGTAGTCAAGAGTAGAGCACTATGATTTTATTGTAGTGCTCTAGTCAAGAGTACACCCTTCTTTTTAGATCTGCCCATGGGCTTCAGAGATATTGCGGGTGGAACACATTTATGTCCATGAAAGTGATTTTTTATCATGACCTTTCTTTCCCTAGGACCTTTTTGCCGTGACCTTTTTACCCTGTGACCTTTTTATTGTGACCTATTTGCCTGTAACCCTTTTGCTTGTGACCTTTTTACCTACAATCGGTCTGCCTGGTTCAGATTGGTCCGTAGTTGCCAGATGATTAAAATTGGATCATTAATGCCACTCTATGGCAGAATGCTATTTTTCGTTAAAGTAAAATTTCTCCAATACATGCAATTTTGATAACATAATGCCACTGGAAAGAAATATGAACAACAAAGAAATAATATTTGACGTTTTGCCAATGAGTGGCATGGCAAGATATTAGCTGGTAGCTTTGTCTCAGTCTGACTTCCTTGAGGAACTTTTGTTTTACAATATTTGTTTTTGATACAAGGGTATTTTCTTATTTATGTCACCGGCAAACTTTGTACTTCTGAAAAAGAAACCCCTATCCCTTCATTACCAAGGGAAGTCCCTGTGCAAGGTGTAAGATTATTTTTTATTGTGTATTGTAAAGTCCACTCCAACACCAATTTTGGTCTGCTCATTACAGACCAGACAGTAACAAGCCAATCTTGAGATATTTGACGAAGTTTCATACTTTTAAGATTAATATGGTTTCAAAGAATCCAAAAGTGACGCAATGGAAGCAGGATTTTTCTTTTCTTGCGTCGGAGCCTCCATCTCAACTTTGATCCGCATGTCTTCGAAGCTTTGAAGAAGTGACAGTTCTTCACTTAAAACCTGATAAATCACTCTTGTGGTAGGTCTATTGCCAAAATGAGTACAGAATTGGTTGGGGTAGAGACAAATGTAAGTCATCAAACAATCATCCTCAAAATTGGTTGACAAAATGCTGAGCAATGCAAATGAACCAACCAGTTTAGATGTGCTTCCGATATGATTTTTTAAATTAAATCATGAACTTGGGGCTTTCCACATGTTGGGCATCCATAGGTTTTGTCGGCTATGCTCTTTTTTAGGGTCTCTAACTGAAACTATCTTTCTTCCCAACGATGCATTCAACAGATTTTTGTATTTTGGACAACATTTTCAAACAAACCACTGGGAGACGTCCTTTTGGGAATCTTGTGAATTTTTGACACTGATAATGTTGCTAAAACCAAGAAGCACTGAATTTCTGGAGTAGGAGGCTAACGGTGAAAATTACGATTTCTAGAGGCGTTCTTCTGCAAACGAGACCTGGCTTGTATTCAGTAGACTACGTATTTCAAATTTCAGCTCAATCGAATTATGGAGTGAAAAGTCATGCCTTCTCAAACTTATGTACTGAATAGAGCAAAGAATGAATGAACTTGCCCTTTTGTGGTAAAACAATTACCAGAAACGGGCTAGTTCATTCATTCTCGGTAGGATTTGCACTGAACTTTGACAGAGCATAGCTTTTGACTCCGATGTTTGATTGAGCTGAAATACGAATTCAAGCCAACATAGATAAGTTCTCATTTGCAGAAAAACGTAGTTGATTTGTTCCTACCAGAAATCATGATTCTTTCGTTAGCCTCCCAATCCAATGAAATTCAGTGGTTCATGCTAGAACGTATAGGAGGAAAGACGTGCATAGTCGTCATGTTATGATTTATGAAGAATTACATTTCGATTTGATTGTTTTATAGATTTCGTGACAAAATCACCATAAACTCGATTACATGAGCCTTTGGTACAAGCTGATTGAACATTTGGATCGACTTGTACTTCTAGAATAAAAGCCGTACCCATGTATGAACCGACCTACATGTGTTCAAGCAGGAGCATATTCATTACTTCATGGCTCGTTTTTTCCTCTTTAATTTGGTGAAGAAACCAGATTTTTCCAAGGCATCTCGCGGACTCTCGTAATATTTTTCCTCGACAGCAGTTTCGAAGTTCGCGAAGTCTTCGTGTAATACATCAAAAGCAGGTCGACGATCTGGATCCAATTGCCAACATTGAAGCATAACCTAAAAAACAAAAATGGAAACGGCCATAAACACTTATTGATAAAACTTTCACTATAAAATTGAAACGAATAGAACTCTTATAATGGTGCATTTTTATTACAACAAAAAAACATCCTTCTATTTAGGACAACAAAAGTGGAGCTGATTTCAAAAGAAGATAAAGTTATCAAGAATTTCCAACAACCAACACAATCAAAGGATTGGCAATTGTATAGCCTTTTGGCTTGCTATTCTTACTGCAATGTGCTCCTTTGTTCTTGAAATCCCATTGACATTGCACGTTATTTTTTTGAGCTGGAGAAGTTATTTTAAAATTGCAGAACCTTTTAACCAGTTTTGAGATGTAAATGCAAGGCCGAACACTTATTTGAATTTTGTTTTTGAAGTCACCGGGAAAAACACTTAATTGTTCCTTAAGATATGCTCTTAAAACATACAACACAGATAAGTGAAAATATACTTTGACTAAAATCTTGAATGCACAAAAAGCATTGTTATTCCAAGATATATCGGAAATCCGTTTCGCAGATTTATTTTCAACGTCCACTTTTCTTTAATATTCTCGAAGGACCAAACAGCAGGGACGTTTCATCAATTTAGACAAACGGCTAAGTAATTACAACAATATCTTATGTAGATACACCCATTAGACTACTTGAGAATGGGTTAGAAGAGAACGTTCAAAAAATTGTACATCGTTTTTTACGTGGTCGAGTTAACAAAATTCAAATACATATGCAGTTTTGCGTTCACTCCACAAGGTGGTCTCAAAAGCTTTTGAAATTTAAAAATGACTTCTCCAGCTCAAAGAAACCACGTGATTGATTACCTGCGTGTACGCAAGTGAAACAAAAAAACTCAGATCAGGTTTGAACTTACCGTATAAACTGCATTCAGAAACTTTTCGTTTCCATCTTCGGCAGGATAATTGGGCATCTTGAGACGAAAGCCAGTTTTGAGTTTTTCTGCCAAGTCCGTTGAAGAACACCCTTCTACACACAAAAGACAATGAAGGTAAAACATTTGGCAAAGTTTTAATTGGAAAGACCCCGAAACCTTGCGTTGGCTCTACATTTGCAATCAATTTTGGGTTTCGCAAAAAAAGTCTCTTCCACAAATAATCCAAATCACTTACGTGTTCCATAAGGGACTGCACCACCAGAAAAGATCTCCCATAATGTGATACCAAATGACCACACATCGGATTTGCAAGTGAACACGTGTTTTTCTAGGCCCTCAGGAGCAGTCCATTTGATGGGGAATTTAGTTTGCTCATTGGAATACTCGGAAGCAACTCGAGCTAACCCAAAGTCGCCAACCTTGGCTACAAGATTATCATCTAACATCACATTTCTGGCAGCCAAATCTCGGTGAATGATTCTTTTCTTATTGAGCTCATTCATGCCGCTTGCAATCTGTGAATGATGACCGAGAGTGAATGAAAAATACATTTTTGTCTAAAACCAGGGCATGTTTTTTCATGACGTCGTAAACATAACGTTACTGATGCAACGTCACTGCGTGAGTAAGGTAAGCTGATGTGTATATTAGTCTTAAGCCTTTTGTTGGAATTGTGTTCTCAAAGTATTTGGCAAAATATTCTTTGAAATTCCAAGATTTTTGGTTTTACACAAAACTGCAAATAAGTGCTTTTAATGTTTGACATGGACTTGAACTTGGATGAACATTTTTTCACTACTCGTAAAAAAGTAAACCGCTCAAATCCTCCATGACACGAAGTTTTGATGAATCAAATTATCAAAGTAGAAAATTAAAGTTAAAAAACAAAAAAGTTTAATGAGACAAAACTGAGGAAGAAAATTGTCCACTTAGACAAAAACCTGCCCAATTAGCCAAAACAACTGCCCATTCAGACAAAAAACTGCCAAATTAGACAAAAAACTGCCCAATGAAACAAAAAAACTGCCCAAATAGACAAAAATAACTGCCCAATTAGACAAAAAACTTTCCAATTCGACAAAAAACTGTCCAATTAGACAAAAAACTGCCCAATTAGACTATCGAATTTATCCAAATGTATCACTTGGGTCATTTATAAATATTTTTAGGCAGAAATACTGCTATTTTCATTTGTGGCACCACCCAACATACGGTTAGGGTTTTTAATTCATGGCAGCTTTGCTGAAGCACAATGCATCTTGGACAAAAAGCTCTTGGGCCTACCAAAATCAACGAAAGAAATGGGTTGCTTTTGATCAGTCTTGTCCAAGAATCTGATGATTGTTTGGACAGACTACTAAATGTCTCGAGTGCATTGGAGAAAATTAAATTTACTGATATGACAAACTGACAAATAAACATACAACCCCAAGGACAGTTAGGCAGAATTATTTGGAAAAATAACCCCGACAGTCTCTCTTCAAGTTTGTCCTTTTGGGTAAAGATTTTGGTGAAATGACTTGATAATTTTTTTCTCGAACGCCCCTTGAACTCAAACTGCTTTCCCTTGGGGCCTCGACTATTTAGCCAATAAATTCGTAAAAGTTGGAACTAGATTTTAGCTTTGTATGTCGTATCAGGACATATCTGTGTGAATGACCCTTCAAGCGTAAGCCCAAACGACGCAGACATTAAGATATTTGATCTGTTCATAGAAACACTCTTCGGAAACGGAAACTAATTGGTTTTGTACGGACTCATACCCAAAGATGTCAGGATTACCTCGCATACATATTGATAAATGTCAATTTAAACAATGCACTCACGTTTTCGCAAATTCTGATGAGGACATCGAAGTTTAAATGTTTGTCTGTGCCTTTGCCCAAGTGCTCTATCAAGTAGGTCCTAACATCACCCTTGTTCAGCCATTCAGTGATCATGTAAAAAGGCGACTCGTCATTGCAAACACCAAAACATTGGACCAAATTTGGGTGATGAAGTAACTTGAGCACCGAAGTCTCTTGCGTAAATTCGGCCACAGCCCTGGTTTGTCCCACATCTGGTCGATCGCACTTGAGAGTTTTAATAGCCACATTTGTACATCCCAATTGCCCTAAGATGAGAAAACAGAGTTGTTTGTCATTAAATTCTGGAATCTCCTAGAGAGACCCAGAAGCTAATCATGGTACAATTGATCATATTGGAATTCATAGTTGTATTATTCTTTATCTCCCAATTCCAATCTTTTGCATGGTGATCTCCTAATCTCAATTTTTTTGTGCTTAGTGCTCTCCACCGCCCAACAAGTGTAGTTAGCTATCATGACATCACCCTTTTTCTTAAATATCTGATTTCAGAATGATTCGATATGTGGATGTTATTTTGTTAAAGTGTTCTTGAGAATGGTCTCTCGAAATTGGATGATCTTTTGGAACACTTTTATGCATAAAAATGAATGGCCTTAATTTCAAACCCCAGGTGGTAAAGATGCAAAAACACTCACCCTTGAAAACCTCTCCAAACGTGCCAGAACTAATTGGTGTTTTTTCCATGGTTAAATCTTCTCGATTGATGAACCACATATGGGAGTCATCAAAATTGTTACCCGGAGCCCGTCCAGTTGCCCTAGGCTTCAAGCACACATTACCGAGCTTTACTGGTACATCTTCAACTTCTCCACTTCGACAAGCTTGAACAAGGGCTCCAAGACTGGGATATTGTTGTCTGAAATGTTTTAATTGATTTCCAAAGTAATGTTGATAAAAAAAGCAAAGCTTCAGTTAATGCCAAGTACTTACTTCTCTGATATGTAGAACGTTTTGCCATTGTCGTGCTTGATGAGATAGTTTTTGCAAGCGAATTCGGAATTCCGAAAAACCTTGATGGTTAAGGCATAGCAATTTAGCTTTTCGCTATCACGAATCAAGAACGACCCATCTGTATTGAAGGGATACGAAAGGAAATGCATTGCTTGGGTTCTCTTGGTATTACCAAAGTACCAACTGAAATTGATTTTGAATGAGTTTGCACAGCTTGGACAATCTTTTGGTAAACATCCCACTTCTTACTCTTTGCACTCCAAAGTGCCCTCTTTAGCCACAAAGCTCCGCGTAATGAAGCCTTTCTTATTAGTCCTGGTGTTCTTCATGAAGTACACTTTATCTCCAAAATCCTCCAACGCTTGTCTGTGCTTTTCATAGTCTGGGGGAGCTTTCCAATTCATGTTTTCAGAGGATCCCGGGTCGTCAGGTGGAATTGGCCGCTTCAGAATGAGATAATCACCTTTACGGATCCTCAGTACCTTACTGTTAGGATCATCGGGTCCAGTGACCAATGGGGTATAGTTCTCTTTGGCAATGTATAAGCCATCGTCAGAAGAGAAACCATTTCCCATTGTTGCTTGGCCTTCTTTTGTATCACTGTCACTAAAAGAATTCGTAAAAGCTGGATGTTAATTACAACAATTTTGTACCGCTATCAAAACAATTTCCTGTTTTGTGTGTGTCATGCGCAGTATCCATTATCACTTAAATTTAACTTCCACTAGTTGTATAAAAACGCACAAACTGATCTTTATGAGCGTCATGGTCGTCGAAATGACGGTTTGTGACACAGTTGTAGGGTTTTCTTGTCGTTTTGTTAAGTTAAATTAAGGCTCGCGGTTCCTTGGTGGATCTTAGATTTGATAAATATTAGAAGGACACATAGTTTTTAAGGCTGCTTGCAATTTAATGAGCAAATGAATGTGGTAAAAGCAGGATATAAGGAATAAGGATACAATGCATGCTGACAAGTCGCGAGGCCACTCAACATGTATTGAGCAGATACAGTCAGGAGCAAAAGTATTCGTAACCTCGAAAATTTTATTGATTTTTATATGATACTCGATTTTTGAAAAATACATTTAAGAACCATTTTGCTCCTTAGTTATTCTTTTATCATTTAAAAGCTAAGATACTTTTCTTTTTAAAAATTTACAAGATTTTGGTTAAAAAACTGCTCAGAACATGTTTTGGACCAAGAGCAAAAGTAATTGTAACATTTTGTCAATAGTTTATTGAATGCCCTTTTTGCTGAATTACACTTAAGAGACGTTTTTTATAATCATTTACAAGATTTTTACATACATCTGAAGGAATGTTAGCCCATTCTTCATAACAGATTTGCTCCAGTTCGTCAATTGTCTTTGGACGTCTTGCACGGATACGGACGTTTAATTCTCTCCAAAGGTTTTCAATTGGATTAAGGTCCGGATTCATGGAGGGCCAGTCCAAGACCTTAACCCGATTGTCCTTCAACCATTTCTTGACCAAAATGCTGTTGTGCTTAGGGCCGTTGTCGTGCTGGAAGACGAACTGTCGACCAAGCTGAAGTTTCCGCGCTGAACTCTGGAGATTCTCAGCCAAGATATCCCGATAGTCTTCTTTTTTCATTGTCCCATGAATTCTCACGAGGTTACCGGTGCCTTTGGCGGAAAAGGAGCCCCATAACATGATCGATCCTCCACCGTGCTTGACCGTAGGGATGGTTTTTTTTTTGGATGAAACACTTCTCCTTTACGTCGCCAAATCCTTTGAACATCATTGTGACCAAAAAGCTCAACCTTTGTCTCATCTGACCAAAGAATCCTAGACCAAAAGTCACTGGTCTTCTTGGTCAAGGTACTTCTTGGCAAATTCCAAGCGAGCCTTCAAGTGTCTATCCTTGAGCAAGGGAGTCGTCCGTGGGCGACAAGACTTCAATCCTGCTTTGTGAAGTGAGCGAGCAACAGTAAACCTCGAGATGGACAATCCATTTTCACTGAGACTGTTCCGGATGTCCTTGACCGTTGTTCGAGGATTATTTGTGACCTCTCTGACAATCTTCCTCTCAAGCCTGGCTGACAGTTTCCTTGGACGACCGGATCTTGGGAGGTTCTCAACCGTTCCGTTCTTTTGTGCCTTCTTCACGACGTACTGAATCGTTGAAATCGGGATGTCCAGAAGCTTCGAAATGGCTCTGTAGCCCTTACCTCCATGATGAAGACTTACTATCTTCAACTTCAAGTCCTTGTCGAGCTCCTTGACCTTGGTCATGATTGGCTGACTGTGAAGCAATTGTTCAATTCCGTAAAATTTATAAGATCCAAGAAAGATCTAGAAAATCTTGGAAAAAAGGAGACTAAATGACTTTTCTCCGGCTTTCCAGAATGTTCTACATCTTTCGATCAATTTTTTCTGATGAAAAATCTGTTTATAAACCTATTTTGTTAACTTTTTTGCACGTTACGAATACTTTTGCACTATCTAAAATTTTATTTTTAATAATTAAAAGTTAGTTTCAGATATTTTTATAAAACAATTGCGGGAAACTGGTATTATTCTTAATCGGAAAAAATATTACATTCTTACAAACTTCTTAGCAAAGTATTTAATTGGATATAAAGGATTTTCTGGTTTTCTCGTCACGTTACAAATACTTTTGCTCCTGACTGTAGATGTATTTCATTCTTTCATGATGATAGTGTGAAGATCATGGTTTTAGAGATAAAATATTCATTCCAACAACTATTTTCTTGTAAGTTTAGGAACAACAAGATCAATTCATGAAGAAAAAACCTTTACTCTTGAGGTTAAAATTGCACTCTTCGCATTTTTCCATACTTTCTCATTGTATTGTGACCTTTCATCACAACTTTTGAGGGTGTTATATTTGGGAAGAGTCAAGAACTTAATGAAAAGAACAATTCCATTGACATCACATGTAATTGTCAACTTTGGCAAGGAAGGAGTTGAAACATACTAGTGCCCCTTATTTGTTTGTCATCATGGTTAACAGATTGTTTTACATTGAAATCCCACTCTATCTTTAATGCTAAATATGCGTAGTTGTTTATTGAGGATGGAACAGGAATATATTTTTAGCTCACGTGATCCATTTCTTCAATTTTAGGCTCTGTTTTCTAATTTTGATTTGAATCTCTGGAAGCTCTAATTTAATATTAGTGCGTGCAAACCCCTCAAAAAATATAATTAAAATTTTCTGAGAGAACCTGAGACGGTGCCCAAACTTCTATCCTACAAACAAGGCCACTTCGAATAACCATCAGGAGATTTTTTTGGTGGCCCTCCAGGTCCAGGCTGTTGTTCTCTTCCGGTTCATTTTCCTCAATGGGAACAACCAAAAGTTGCAAAATGTGATATCCGAATTACAACGCTCAATTCACTTATTTTGACCACGTTAAATAAGGCCAAAAATAGTGTTGCCAAAAATGTTTATAAAACATAAGCTCATATGTTTTGAGAGCGAATTTAGGTAGTTGACTTACTAGTTTACTTCAGAGTGTGCTTGCCTGTTTTTTTTGATAGATCTGTTGTTTTTCGAATTTGACAGACCTTGAAATTCCCAAACATCAGTGATCGTTGGCTAGTCCACTTTCAGAGTCATTGCCTCTTGATTTCAGCTACCCCACATACATGTATCTCCTTTTTCTCTTCTATAACCCTTTTCAACCCCCCTGCCCACAAACATTTCAAGGGGCATGCAATTTTTTATATTGAATTCGAAGAAACAATGAAAGGAAGGTTGCTTGGAGTTCATTTGATCAGCGTTGAAGTGTTCAAATGGGAAGAACTTCCCTCTTTGCACGCTTCCCGTCTTGATTCTCATTGATCAAACCTCTTGTTAAGGCCAAATAGCGAGATGGCTTGCTTACTTGAAGTTGACTTGAAGTCAATGCTACTGGCACACCTTGGCGCGCGCTAAACATATCAGCTATAGTGGTGAAAACTCTGAAATTTTACGTGATACTTGTTTCTTCAAAATTGGTTGCTTGGATCAAGAATTACAGGAAGATTTTATTCTTTTTGGTATATCCCTCGTAGCTAAGCATTGAGATACCTGATGATTGAGCAAGCAAACAAGCATGAAGCTTAAAACTCATGAAGTTAGGGCTCAGTATGTTTTTCAATGCAGAAATTATATTTCATTGTTTGGTATATTAATAAAGGCCTTGAACTTCTTAAGTGCTAGGAATATCCTTCCAGGAACAAGGCATTCCGAAATGTGTCCATCGTCCATGCAGAGACATATTCATTACTTCATGGCTCGTTTTTTCCTCCTTAATTTGGTGAAGAAACCAGACTTTTCCAAGACATATCGCGGACTCTCGTAATATTTTTCCTCGACAGCAGTTTCGAAGTTCGCGAAGTCTTCGTGTAAAACGTCAAAAGCGGGTCGACGATCTGGATCCAATTGCCAGCATTGAAGCATAACCTACAGAACAAAAATGGAAACAGTCATGAACATTTTTTCAGCGCAAAAGTGAAACTAATAGAACTCGTAAAATGGCGCATTTTTATTACAAAAAAAAACTACATTTAGAATATATATTTTGCAACTGATTTCAGAAAAAAATTAAGCTATCAAGAATTTGCAACAATTAGCCCTCGATCTGATTACATCAAGTGTTTGCCTAAAACCGGAGTGGCAGCTACAGATATTTCATACTTATTTCAGAGTGATGGAACAACAAATTCTGTGATGTTTCATCAAGATTTTTTAATTACGCTACAAAGCAATAAACACCCTATAACAACAAAACTTGGATCTAATTTGGAACACCAAATGTAAAATGAATCAGAGCCAACACAAAAGTCTCAGCAGATATAAGATTCTGACACCTTTGCAATTAAAAAAAATGTGGAAATGGTCACGTTAGGCCCATGGAAGAAATTGCGGTCGGATCGGAATTATAAGCTAAGTCCGAGGTTTGGTGATTACTTCATTTTGAAGTTCAAATTCAAACGTTCATGATTGATACATATGTTCATTTTTTTTCTCATGACTTCAAGTTAACCATTGTAGATTCCAAATCAATCACGATTGGAGGACTGCTTTCGGCAGAACTCATTTCCTAGGAAGAAATCACTGTTTCAATGAAGTAAAAATGTCCTCAGTTTTTTATGTACTGTCAGCATGACACAATCAATGATTTTCAAAAACTCAAATACCATATAAATCATTTCTTGAAGTCCAGAATCAAGATGTTTTATCGATTCATACCATGCAAAGGGAACCAAGAAATAGATCTTTTGAAAAAATGTAAGAAGTAATCGTTTTTTCACATTCTAAAATATGACGACGCAACACTATTAGTTCATCACACTGGGGAAAAAGCACCTATTTCAATGCGGCCCAGTCCTTATGAACACAATCAAAGAACAGGAAATTGTGTAGCCTTTTGGTCTGCTATTCTTACTCCAATGTGCTCCTTTGTTCTTGAAATCCCATTGACATGGATTAACTGTGCGCATGTACGCAAGTAAAGAAAAAAACTCTGATCGGGTTTGAACTTACCGTATAAACTGCATTCAGAAACTTTTCGTTCGCATCTTCGGCAGGATAATTGGGCATCTTGAGACGAAAGCCTGTTTTGAGTTTTTCTGCCAAGTCCGCTGAAGAACACCCTTCTACACACAAAAGACAATGAAGGTAAAACATTTGGCAAAGTTTTAATTGGAAAGACCCCGAAGCCTTGCGTTGGCTCTACATTTGCAATCAATTTTGGGTTTCGCCAAAAAAGTCTCTTCCACAAATAATCCAAATCACTTACGTGTTCCATAAGGGACTGCACCACCAGAAAAGATCTCCCATAATGTGATACCAAATGACCACACATCGGATTTGCAAGTGAACACGTGTTTTTCTAGGCCCTCAGGAGCAGTCCATTTGATGGGGAATTTAGTTTGCTCATTGGAATACTCGGAAGCAACTCGAGCTAACCCAAAGTCGCCAACCTTGGCTACAAGATTATCATCCAACATCACATTTCTGGCAGCCAAATCTCGGTGAATGATTCTTTTCTTACTGAGCTCATTCATGCCGCTTGCGATCTAAAATAATGAAGAGAATGAAAAAACATAAGTTTTCAGTTACAAAACGCCATGCTATTCCACTTTTAAATAATTTTTGGGACTTAAGTAGGATCCGGAAATGAATTACCAAACAAAATGAGCCAAAAATTGCTCTCGAAATATTTTGGTGATCATTAACAGCGCAGGTCTGATATGATAAATGTTGATTAAAACAATGTTCTCACGTTTTCGCAAATTCTGATGAGGACATCGAAGTTTAAATGTTTGTCTGTGCCTTTGCCCAAGTGCTCTATCAAGTAGGTCCTAACATCACCCTTGTTCAGCCATTCAGTGATCATGTAAAAAGGCGACTCGTCATTGCAAACACCAAAACATTGGACCAAATTTGGGTGATGAAGTAACTTGAGCACCGAAGTCTCTTGCGTAAATTCGGCCACAGCCCTGGTTTGTGCCACGTCGGGTCGATCGCACTTGAGAGTTTTGATAGCCACATTTGTACATCCCAATTGCCCTAAGATGAGAAAACAGAGTTGTTTTTCATTAAATTCTCGAATCTCCTAGAGAGCCCCAGAAGCTGATCATGGTACATTTGATCATACTGGAATTCATAGTTGTATTATTCTTTATCTCCCAATTCCAATCTTTTGCATGGTGATCTCCTAATCTCAATTTATTTGTGCTTAGTGCTCTCCACCGCCCAACAAGTGTAGTTAGCTATCATGACATCACCCGTTTTTCTGAAATGTCTGATTTCAGAATGATTCGATATGTGGATGTGATTTTGCTAAAGTGTTCTTGAGAATGGTCTCTCGAAATTGTATGATCTTTTGGAACACTTTTATGTTTAATAATGAAAGGCCCCCCATTTCAAACCTCAGGTGTGATGAGTTGGAAGCTTACTGATCTTTATTTAGAGAGCGATATAGCTAAGTCCGTAGATAGAGAGAGAAGAGAAGAACTCTACACCTCCCCCCAAGATTATTGCTCATGCAAACGTGCAATAATTT
>JAAGOF010000323.1:20629-81089 GCA_010645155.1 Tigriopus japonicus
GCGAGAAAAGGAGTAAGGAGGGTCGTTCAGACCGACTGCGCCATGATGAGTTGGAAGCTTACTGATCTTTATTTAGAGAGCGATATAGCTAAGTCCGTAGATAGAGAGAGAAGAGAAGAACTCTACAAGGTGGTAAAGATGCAAAAACACTCACCCTTGAAAACCTCTCCAAACGTGCCGGAACTAATCGGTGTTTCTTCCTTGGTTAAATCTTGTCGATTGATGAACCACATATGGGAGTCATCTTGATTGCTTCCCGGAACCCGTCCAGTTGCCCTTGGCTTCAGGCACACATTGCCGAGCTTTTCGAGCACATCTTCAACTTCTCCACTTCGACAAGCTTGAACAAGGGCTCCAAGACTGGGATACTGTTGTCTGAAATGTTTTGATAAATATCCAAAGCAATTTTGATAAAAAAAAAGCAAAGCTTCAGCGAATGCCAAGTTCTTACTTCTCTGATATGTAGAACGTTTTGCCATTGTCTTGCTTGATGAGATAGTGTTTATAATCGAATTGGGAATTCCGAAAAACCTTGATGGTTAGGGCGTAGCAATTTGGCTTTTCGCTATCACGAATCAAGAACGACCCATCTGTATTGAAGGGATACGAAAGGAAATGCATTGCTTGGGTTCTCTTGATATTACCAAAGTACCAACTGAAATTGATTTTGAATGAGTTCGCACAGCTTGGACAATCTTTTGGTAAACCTCACACTTCTTACTCTTTGCACTCCAAAGTGCCCTCTTTAGCCACATAGCTCTGCGTTATGAAGCCCTTCTTATTGGTCCTGGTGTTCTTCATGAAGTACACTTTATCTCCAAAATTCTCCAATGCTTGTCTGTGCTTTTCATAGTCTGGGGGAGCTTTCCAATTCACGTTTTCAGAGGATCCCAGGTCGTCGGGTGGAATTGGCCGTTTGAGAATAAGTTTGTCACCTTTACGGATCCTCAGTACCTTATTGTTAGGATCATCAGGTCCAGTGACCAATGGGGTATAGTTCTCTTTGGCAATGTAAACGCCATCGTTAGAAGAGAAACCATTTCCCATTGTTGCTTGGTCCTCTTGAGTGTCAATGTGACTAAATGAATTTTTTTAAGCTGGATGTCAATTGCAACGATGTTGATACTCGAGGTAATCTCCCACTTTTCAACTTCCTGTTTTATGTGTCATGTCAAGAAGGACTGAATTTCTTCGGAGTGGGAGGCTAGGCGTGAGAGTTATGATTTTAAATAGGATCAAATCAATTATGTTCTTCTATAAATGGAACATTTCTTAATTTGGTTAAATTAAGTATTTCAATTTTCAGCTGAATAAAACCTCGAAGTCAAAAGTCATGCTCTTTCAAATCTTTGTGCAAAACGGGCTGAGAATTGACAAGATGTGCCCTTTATGGGTAATTGTTTACCAAAAAAAAGGCCAATTCATTTATTTGATGCTGTGCTCTCTTTAATTCAAAGTTATGAGAAGGCATAACTTTTCACTAGCTGAGTTGAGCTGAAAATTTCGAAATTGAAATTTTGGCTTGGTTTCGATCTGAAACAAAATATTTCCAATGTTTTGAATTATACAATTACCTTTCTTTAAAGTCATGGGCATTACAATTTTATGGTTAATATTTCACACAAAAAGTTGCAATTAGTTGATTTTGGCTGTGTTTTCAGTTTCGGTCAATGCCTCTTTCAGTTGAAACTGAAACTTTATAGAATCGCCGTTAATAGTCTTGAAACTCTACCCTTAAATCACTAAACCGGCACCACGTGTTTTATCATACTTGAGAATGCAAATCAAAAATGGTTAGCATAAGCCGAAATACACCATATTGTGTTTAAGCATTGCAATATTGATTAAAATGAATAAGATATAAACCAAAATTAGGTGGATACAAAGTTGACGAAAGAAGACAAATTAAATATTTTTCCAAGTTCGGATGCAATTATTTTTGAAAGTTTTCGACATTTATTTTTCACATAAATTTAATTCTTAATGATACAATTCCAAATGTTACAAGAGTTTTGAACAAATTTTCGACCTATAAAACTCTTAATCCAAAAACTATTTTTAAATAGTAATCACCAGACCTGTGATGTAATTTACCTAACTGACAAAATTTTGAATCCAATTTTTCACATGGATTTTTCATCATGTCTTTCAAAATTGTTAGGTCGGTTGTTGAGGTAGTTGGAAGTATAGTAGAAGCAAATGTAGAAGCATAGAAGAAGCAAAAAAGAAGCACATGACGCGCAATAGAAATAACCATGCTTGACCAAGTTTCGCTACATAAGCTGCGATTGAAAAACGCAGCTGCTTTTGAAAATCATAGCTAATATAGCGAAACTTGATCGAGCATGGTTGTTTCTACTGTTCGTCAAGTGCTTCTTTTATGCTTCTTCTATGCTTCTTTTATGCTTCTTCTATGCTTCTTTTATGCTTCTTCTATGCTTCTAGATGTGCTTCTACTATACTTCCAAACTACCTCAACAACCGACCTAGTATCAGATATTTTTCATACCTTCTCTGAGTACTGTACAGCCCTAACTTTTGGAGTCTCTCCCTATACGAGAGCTCTCTCATTCCTGTGATGTTCCTAGTAAAACATCTTTGGACCTGCTCGACCTTTTGCAAACCTGCCGAACTCATTAGAGCCCAAATGGGCGAGGCATATTCAAGATGCGGTTGAACAATTGACTTGAACAGAGTTAGCATTGTAATACTATCTCTGGACTTGAAAGTGCGATAGATCCAACCACATGTTTGAAATGCCTTCCCCACTTTCAATTACATTTGAAACCAATGTAATTGTAATTGTGTTTAATTGCATGTCAAACCAATTTAATTGTTATTGTAGTTAATTACATTTTGAAAGTAATTGGCACACGTCCGGTCGTAACATTGCATATTACAGTTCACAGGCTCTCTGGAAAGATCGATTCTGATGTTAACCTTTTCTGTTCCAACAAACCAAATCAGTTTTCCCTTTAGTGAATTTGCTTCTGTGAAATCAACGTATTCCCAATTTCAATTTTCAACTCAATTGGTTCGTAGAGTCAAAACTTATGCCTTATCAAGGCAAGCTCAATTCACAAGTCTCCACAGTTGGTTTTTAAGTATGCTTTTACCAAAACCGAGCCAAGTGAGAGTATTTTGCGCTTTCAGAGGGAATAGATTTCGGGGTTATCGTTCCCTTGAGTCGATTGAGATGAAAACTGAAATATTTTCTTTGACCAACAAAAACAAGGTCGTTTTGGGAAAAGAACGCAATCCAATTAATCGATTTAGAAATCCTAGTTCTCATCTTCAACTTTTTCGCCTAGATTTTGGTGATGCAAATTTAAAAAGACTCAATATCAAGTTGCTTGCGCGAAATGGTTTATTCAATGACCTGTCTAGGTGCAAAGATATGTGGTTTACGTCATATTTGAAAGTCCAAATTTCTAACAACTTTTTGGGAGTCTTGTGTTTTTGAATCAGGAATTCCTTCATGCCTCTATTTTTACTTGATAGCTTTGAGGGAAACAAGGAGGCCATTTCGCCGACAATAAACCATGGATGGAGTGAAAGGGACATTCTTGAACCAAGTTGCGCTTTTTCGTTGTTGAGATGGCTTTTTTATCACAGCAAGCTAGGGGGCGAGGGGTTGGATGGGTTATTGTCAAAAGTTTCCACTGTGCCCTAGTGAAGATTACATTGTGAAGTCGGAAATCGGTTTTGTTCCAGGGATTTTTAGGCAACTACAAAGAGGGCTAGAGTGTTTAGGGAAAGTGCCCTAGTTTTGTCCAACTGGGATATTCATATCAAGGGGGACTTTTTTGGCTGGTCCATGTCTGCCCTCCCCTTCCCCTCCTCTTATAAATATCCCTTTGTCTCCTCCTCGCCCTCTCTTTTACATGTAGAGGTCCTTGAACAATTTGGAAGCTTCATTTCTTCCCATTATATTCGTCGGTGTACCCCTCAGTCCATCAAAAAGTAGGCTAAGATCGGTCATTATTTGCTTTCACTCTTTAGCCACTACTCGGACGAACTAGGGAGTAAGTCCAAGCAGTGTTCCAACTTTACCATGGAAACACTTTTGTTGTCCTTTTGAAAGGGGCTTTCTAAAGCAACGTCAGATTGAGAGAGTTTTTGCTATTTAAAGTTAGGTTTGGAAATATGTGGGTTTTAATGCTTAAGCGTGTTTAAAAAGCATTTTTTTAAAGTTTTTGAGTACAACCAAGTCAAGTCAAAATTGGAAAGACATTTTTGCCGTTAATAAGTTTGTTTACGTTAAAATGGTCGTCATGATCGTAACAAAAAGCCAAAATTCTCTTAAAAGCGCACATAAAAATGCATCATGATCGTACCATCAGCAAAGGTGAAGGTATCCAGTGCAAAAACAGAAATATAGTAGGCCTATTACGATGGATGAGTTCCTGGTAACTGGGTTTTAGTTGTAGTCCCCAATAGAAAAATCTACGTTTTGTCAAAATACTGTATTGGTACCATAGAAAAAATGCAGTAACAAAAGATTCTCACGACAACTACTCAAAACGTACATGTCCAAAGACTGAGGACGGCAGTTTTTTTCAGAAAAAGAAAGTTTTGTTTTTCGTCTTGATTATTGGGTTTTGATTTTTCCAACTTAATGAAATGTGAAATATATTATGGTTATATGACATTCCAACAGATAAAAAAATACACATTTTTTGCTTTACCGTTAACCTCTTTTAGTCTTTAATACTTTTGGATCACAGGTATCAACAGATACGAGGGACTCAGTTTTTTTCTGGACAACAGCTGAAAAATACTTGCGTGAGAGAATTCAATATTACCGAGGAACATTGATGTACTATGCAGGGTAGGTTCAGGCAACACCCTGTCCTTTTTGTCCAAGGAATTAGATAAGATTTGCCTTTTCTAAAACTGTTGATTTGAAAGTGTTGCCCTCCATTCCTTGTAGCAAATGCATAAGAGGTGATTGATCCATTGAAGTTGTAGTGGACATGCAACCTCAGCAATAAGAATAAAGCATATGACACAACCTGAGATACATGCTTCAATTTCTTGGTCTCTTGTAGCTCAAGCAGCCTTCACTTGTATATGTCCAAGTTTAGCTCAGTTGGTTACACTCACATTTACTGATCCATTACTCCAGACACGAATGGTCTCAAATGCATCCAGCACAGCTGTGGGGTCTGTGATTAACAATTTTCTTCCAGGGTTTAGAGGCCCATTGAAAAAATTAAAGAAAAATATGTTAAATTGTGGAAGGGATTCCAAGCAACCGTTTTTACATACTGACTGACCACAAGCCACTTGTGGTGCCAACTGGCCAGGGTTTGCTTCAGATCGTTTGCTTCAGATCGATTCAACGTTTTTTAAACGAGGGTGAAGTGCCACAGGCTTGGAGGGACGGAAATGTTTGCCCCATCTTTAAAAAAGGGAAGAAAGATGACCCATCAAATTACAGGCCTATTTCCCTCACTAGTGGTGTTGGTAAAATCCTGGAATCAATTTTGAAGGATTTTATTGTTGGTCACTTGGAAAGAAATGAGAAACTTATCCAAGCTCAGCACGGTTTCAGAAGCTCAAGATCATGCACTACGGGCTTGCTGGAATATTTATAACAAATTACCGAATCAGTTGACGCTGGAAATCCGGTCGACTCTGTTTACTTCGACTTCTGCAAAGCATTTGACAAAGTCAGTCATTTCTTCTACTGAAAAAAAACTCTCGGGTCTGGGCGTACATGGCTCTGTGCTCAGGTGGGTGGAAGCATGGCTATCCAACAGACGGCAAAGAGTTGTTATTAATGGAGCAAAATCAGAATGGACTCATGTCACAAGTGGTGTACCTCAAGGTTCAGTTCTGGGCCCAGTCTTGTTCCTAGCCTACATAAATGATATTTCAAACAAACTCTCCCTTTTTGCTGACGATACCAAATTATTTGCTCCAGTAAGCACACCTGAGCAAGCCGTTTCCCTCCAAGATGACATAAACCGGCTCGGAAATTGGGCTGACAACTGGAAGATGAATTTTAACTCCGGCAAATGCTCAGTTGTTAATTTTGGCTCTAAAAACCTAAAAACACAATATCAGATGGGCCAGAATATCCTTGACTCATTCCCAAGTGTGCGCGACCTGGATGTCATTGTACAAAGCGACTTGAAAGTCCACGAACACGTGAAAAGTGTGGCAGCCAAATGCAATCGTCTAATTGGAATGATTGGCCGATCATTTCAAAATAGGGGGAAAAAGCTAATGCTTCGGATCTATAGCTGTTACATTCTCCCAATCATGGATTATGCGTCTCCAGTTTGGAATCCGACGCAGAGCCAAGATGTTGCAGTCCTCGAGAGTGTCCAAAGGCGATTCACTCGCCTCTTTGTTGGGATGAGGAACAAAACATATGCAGAAAGGTTAACTCTTCTCGGCATTCCAACTCTGGAGAAACGCTGGCAACGCTTGGACCTTATTCAATGCTTCCAAGTTCAGTCTAGCGTTGATTCAATTGATGTAAATCTGTTCACCAAAAATACCGCTGTCCATGACAAGGACACTCGCTCAACAGCAAATAGAAATCTCCACCCGGACAAATATCGTCTTTGTACGCGAGGCTCGTTCTTCAGCCAGAGGGTTATTAACGACTGGAACCGTCTACCACTGGGACTGAAACAATCTAAGTCACTTAACGAATTTAAGAGAGGAGTCCACATCGTTTTCGAAGCCGGCTTTTGAGGGCTCGTTTGATTTGATCCGGCCACATTCTCCCCATACACCTATACTGTGTTCAGAGAATAAAGCTACTATACTATACTATAAGATGACAATGAAATGGACAGAGCGCACATGGTTTTGGATAATTTTGTGGCGGATGCCCTTTCCCAAAATCTCATTGACCTGGTTGTCCCTTCCAACCTCAACAAAGACATTGCTGTGGCTCAGTAGGAGGCTGAAAGGCGCCAAGATCAATTCCATCTTTGGCCTACCCATTGGAAGATGCTGGAAGGGGTTTGACTTTTTGCATGCGATTATCACAGGCTTGACAAAGTCATTTTAGGCAAGGCTGGACAAATTTCTAATGATTTTCATGATCAACCCTTTCCTCAAAGAATGGATCAGCCCCACACTGAAAGTGTGTCCAATGGGAGTGATTACCGTATCATTTTACGGACCTGCTGCCGTTAGCAGCAATAAGATCAGAAACAAATTTACTCCCAGTGACAAAGCTTAAGGGAAGAGAGCTTGTTGCTGGTGTATTGAAAAGAGTAGTCCAAATCAAGTTTAAAAATGACCAACTAAACAATAGGCGTGTTTGGCTCAGTATTTCGTATCTATCAATATCTGTGTTTGGATAGTTAGGCAAGACAATCAGCTGCCTCTTGGAATGTCGTGTAACTTCAAACCGGGATTTCACCATGTCAATATTACACTTATTTTTTGATCAAATCTATTACTAGGTGTCAGATTAGGATATGAGGTGAATAGCGCACATGTTTAACAAGACTTTAAACGATTGCTGAAGCGTAGTGTACATCCAGCATTGCACCGTAGCTCGGGTCTTTTTCCTCAGCCGTCCCTCGTTTCCTAAATGCCACCCTCGATCCTTCGGTCGCTCTCTCAACTGCCTTTCGGTCTTTCTTTGGTCGCTCCAGCGGACTTTGCTTTCCGGAAAATGCGAAGACTGATCCCGGAAAGTCTCACTCAATGTCGTTAGTTGCCCGTTTCAAAGACAACGGACAAGGTGTGTCTAAACTAACATTACATTCGTAAGTGTCAAGTTGGTGTTTTTTTGCCGGTCCACCGAGTTTGTAGGTCATTTGTTCGAACATGTTTGTGACTTCATAAGTTATGCATTGCATGAATGGGGAGAGTAGAGGGGGATAAATCGTCGTTCTCTTCGCACAAACTTTTGACGGGAGCAGATGCGCTCGATCAAGTTTGGCAGAGCAAACCAAAACTGTGTCAACAAAGTTTCTTTTCCCCGTCAATATTGGTCCTATTTGTGTGCCGTGATTCTCAGTGCATGATGCATCTTACCCTATAATGGTAAGGAGGCAATAAAAGCATTCAGTAGAAATGCTTATTTACTCATTTAGCTAATCACTCATCTCTCTCTACCTGTTGACATGCCACGTGAGGTAAAGGTTTCACAATGTCCCGTTTTACCTTCTTGAACTTATTTTTTCGCATTTTTTCATGATATACCTTTGCTTCTAAATGGTTCCAAACATATAGTATAACGGTTAATTTTTGTGGACTTAATGAAAGAACCCAATATCCAAGCAAACCACCCTCAAAGGTATTCGATCAGTGCTTATGATCCCCTCCCCTTCGAAAAGCTGCTGTCATGGCATTTGAAACCCTCCAGGAAAATCTGTTGATGGAAACGAGGGGAGGGGAAGTTCCCTCAAGGACGATGCTTGGCTTTCCCTTTCGTAGCTCAGAACAGATAATCTATTATAAATGTTTGGAAAACCAAATGTGGAGCATGCGTCTCAATCACGCTTGTCTATCTGTGCTTTTTAGGTGCTCTTCAGCTCTTCTTGTGGAAAGGGAAGAACTTCTTGCTCAGGGATGGACTTTCACAACAATGTTTTGCCGACGATTTCTTGGTAACGAGGTGAAGAAGAAGGGAGGGGAGGGAAACTCGTGCTTTTTGATCTCCTACTTGTGAGAGCATTGGCTAGAGTCCTTCATCAACTAGGGACCAGAGAATGTGTGTGACCTACATAATGAATATGTAGTACGTGAGTTGACGAACTCTCTCAGAGAACAGAGGGAGATGGAATGGAGAAAATGGGAGACCTCGGAACAAAGCTCTTAAGTGATTATCTTAAATAGCTCTTTCGTACACAGTCATACATGGATTGCGACAGAGGAAAAGTGGTGTTGGTTCGACATGAAGACGAAAGTGTGACGTGGTGAATAATGAAGCCCGGGCCCTAATTTTGGTTCTACATGAAGATGGAACCTGGTCTAATTGCCTAGCTTGCGCTCGCCGAAAAACCGCGTCCAAAAGACAAAGAGCTCACGCCTCGCTTGAAGGGATCTCAAAACAGAAAAAAACTCGAGGAGTGATGTTTGTATTTCTCAGACGGAACCGTGCCAGACCTGGCACAGTCAGATGTTAGATCTGTACACACTCATTTATACACCTACACCTTCTACGCATCCACTTTGCCCAGGCTCTTGTAGGATGATATCGTAATGGATGGGTCCAACATGCCTCAAATATCAGTGCTCGGAAAGATTCAGCGTCTTGCAGGGGGCAATGGAAATGATGGAACTCTGGGTGGTTTGTCCAAGAAAAGTGAGGAAAATGCTCCAATAGACTCAACACGACCGTCATGCACCAATAATCGGGGTCTGCTGATGTCATCACCATCTGAGGAGTCTCCTTCCATGCGTTTAGTCAAGATCAGTGCCAAAGACAAATCCCATGGGAGCAAGGCTTCTTCTTCTTTAATTCTTCCAAATGGTTTTGCCAAGCAAAATGGTGAGACGAAATTGCCGGATCTTAGGGAGAGATCCCATCAAAACTTGATGGCAGGCCCTGAGTGGGAAAAAAGGAATTGCATCGCCTCGGCAGATACTTCAGAAGGTAATGCAATCAATTACTCGGATCTCAATGGCAATGGGTCCATGGCCAGCCAAAACCAATGTACTTGTCTCAAGGACAATAATGAAACTGTCCCAAGCGTCCAAAAGCCTTTGGCAAGCCTAGGCCTCCTCGGACTTGGTTCTAGACGTCAATCCTCTTCCCTTTCGGATCTTCCTAGTCAAATTGGAACTGTTCCATCTTCATCCAAAGGAACGATGGCAGCCTCTCAATTAACCACTCTTCTCCTCCGTATCAACTCGAAACAGCCGCCATCTTTGGAACATTTCCAAGCCGCTGTGGTGGATTACAATGACGGTGGAGGCATCTTTTATGAGAAGTCTGTGGACAGAATCATTGTGTTTGATGAGTCAAAAAAGATCCTTTTCCCCATCCCAGCCACGGCTCCGCTTGGGAAGCAACCTAATGGACAAAAGTTTCGCCATGCATGGGAAACAAAACTAGGCCCTGCTAAATCAAGTGGAGAGTTGTCTCAAGATTCCCACCTCTTGTTACGACCAGAGAAGGTACCCAAGGTGGCAGCTCAAGCCATTTCTCAATGGCAAAAACGATGCCGAATGAGAAGGCTCCAAAGGAGAAGGGAGATGATTGAGAATGGATCCTCGAGGGCTCCCACGGGCACCAATACGGCACCGGGGAGTAATGCTGGGATTGCAGCTCGTCGATCACAATTGAGACGTTGCCAGAGCTCTACATCTATGATGCCAAATTCCAATCATGTCTCCTCTTTTGGACATCCGCACTTCTCTGAAACCCAGCCAGAAAGTGTATCAAAAACCAGGCCCCCTCTTTTGCGTGCTGCCTCCGAGATGTCCATGATAAATCACAAAAAGCCCATGCTCCCGTTGGTCCCACCACCCATGAAAGACTCGGATACGGACATCGAGGAGAAGATTCTTCGTCGACGAGAAATGGCCCACCTCTTCCAATGGTATTATCCTGAAGGTGGTTGGGGCTGGGTGGTCCTGGTGTGTGCTTCATTGGCCAGAGCTCTGAGTCAAGGCTTCCAATGGAGCTTTGCCTTCCCTTTGGCCGAACTAATCCAGACGCAATTTGGAGGTGAAGACCGAACAATTGGTCCCATTCAAATGGGTAAGTCCTCCTACGCACTACGTCCGTAGAGAGAAAAAATGCCTCGGTAAAATGCTTGCGTTATTTAGCCCCCCGTTGATGGAACATCTTGCTTCAACAAGGTTGGCCAGCATCCTCTCGTCTATTGTTCCATCTGTCCTCATAAATTATCCAGAGTAGTGATGAAAGGAACCGTCTGTCCTGAACCATAACTCCGGGGAAAAAAACCTTGTTGGTGTTCTACTTAGAATGCACCATCATCTACGTAATGACGAGCTAATTCAGTCTGAAAACTGAGAAAACAAACCTTACGAGACCTCCCAACATGAAACTGAAAAGCAAGTGTGTCATAAAGTCTGTATTTGAAGGATTATTCAACACAAAAGACAATCGTCCACAGCTTTTCATAGCCTCAAAAATCTGAGCCTCATTGAAACAATGTGTGTGGAAGGTAAATGTCTCTTTTATATAAGACCCCAAAAAAGTGTTGATCCAAGTTGTAAAAGCGGGTGTACCTTTTAAAACCAAATTTGGGATCTTGAACTTTCTTGTGAGCCCTCGAGATGGATCAAATGGGCTTTAACTTGGACACTCCGGGTTTTTGTGTTTTTTCTCTCGACTTTTGGACAGTCTCTCGCTCAGATCAGGTAATAGGGCAATAAAAAGAAATATATGACTCGGATTACAGCTGGAGAAATCCGAAGCAAACAGTAAGCCGGATGTTTTCTCCCTCCCCTTTTGATGCCATAAAAATGGACCCCGGGGCTTCTTCATTATTTCTAATTTGGCATTGTCTCCAGATGACGAACGTTATGTGCTCTTTTAGTGATACTAGCGATTGCTACTCTATAGTCCGTACTCTTAATAAGCCCAATCCTAAGAATGAACAAGTGTTCCTCGGCTCTTCTTAGAGTCGCATACTTGTCCAAATTAAGTATGTATGTAGGCCAATCGAGAACGATGGGGCTCATTTTGGATTCGCTTTCATGACGAAAGCGAAAGATAGACAGGAATGGGGAAAGAGAAAGAAAGGGAGACAAATCGAGTGACTCATTGCAAGTATTCGCACACAACGATGCAAGCTCGGCTTCTAAATTAGCAGAACAAACGAAACAATATCCTGCAATTCGCCTGCATCTGAAATCTTATGAACTCACAATCATGCATGACTTTCAAAACTCCTTGTTTCAAAGCACTCACGTATTTGGATCAAAACTACCCCTGGAGGATTTAACGACAACAATGACACAACACGAATCTGTTTTATGGGCACCATAATTATACTTCTCTCAGTGACATTGGAGTTCGTTGGGAAACAAGTCCATTGGGTCTCATATTTGCAAATGAAAATGTTATGTAGTCTCTACTCAAGCATACACCATAAACGAAAGTCATTTAGTCCAATCTTAAGAGCCAATACACATATTTTCCAAGCAAACGCAACACGCAAAAGACATCCCGAGGGGTTTGTTCTTCTTGCGTCGGGTTTCTTGTCCTTGTAAGCACTTCCAAATGTACTAGATAATCTGGCATTGTGATTGTAGCGACACATTTACAGGGCAAACAACATTGACGATTTCCTTTAGCTATTGTGAGTTATGTTTGCTTATCTGAAAAGTATTCAACTAGCGATTCCCTTTTCGAGAGCATCCAAGGAAATAGGGGGAGTTGAAAGTGGTCCATCATCTTGATGGAAAACATGACCCAGATGTTGGATCCCTTGAAAGTTTCTTTGAAATACGCAAATGTTACTTTTTTAACGTGGTTTCTCACTTTAAAATACATGGCATCCCAGGGGCAAGTTTTTCTCATCAAACCACTTGATTGTTATTTGTGGGCCTACTACCCACACACGACTCCCCAAAAGGCAAACTTTTCCCCAATCCCGACAGATTTATCGACCATATTGTTCCTGAATATGGATTAAAGAACCGGTCTGACACACCTTTTCATTTCCAAAACTTCTCTATTGGGCCCAGGATTGGTCCTCAACTTTGGGTGCAACTTGAAGGAAGATGGGTTATTGCGTTGTGCCCCAAAAACCTCCTTGTCCTCGCCTATTGGCAATTAGATTTGCTTTCGAGCCTTCAAGGCTTAGGTATATTGTTGCATGAAGGCCATAAAGGCTGTAGAAATTGCCGCATTAGGCATGCAACACGGATACACATCAGCCTATACGTTTTCTCTAATAAATTCCAAGCATTGTGCAGGATCTTCTTACAGTGGCTGAGCACATTTGGGTTGTTTTGTGTTAGAATCGGTAAACTACGGCCGACATTAAATTATTCACTGCCTTAGTTCGACTTTCCCTCTCATAATAAAACCAGGCACGCAAACTTTCTCATTCAAGATTAAAATTGGCCCCCGAAGCAAATCCACAAATGAAGGCATTTCAACGAAACGAATTGTGAGCAACTATGTCAGGAGGGGCCAGCGATGCCATTATTTGTCAGTTTTTGCCGGAAAAAATATGTGCTTGTGTGCGTACTAGTACGTACGCACAGGACTCAGGGGGTTCCTTTTGTGGCTGCCGAGTTCTCGCACTATCCTTGTGAAATGACCCAGATACCACTGGTTCCACTCGTGGAAGCATATCCCCCTAGGAACCTCGCTCCCTTGGTCCTAAAGGTCGATTGAAGAATTCGGTTAATGCATTCAAGGGGGTTCTTGATCCCGTTGAATGGCTAGGCATGGCTGAGTATTCGGTAATTTCGTATCTACTATTGACTGATGTCGGCACGAGCTCTTTAAGTTTCCCCTCAGTGTATCTCACTTCTGTTTGATAAGGGAACGGAGAGTGAGTAAGTGAGAGAGACCATTGGATTCCCTCGTTGAAGAAGTTATGAGACAAGCTTTTTTGAGCTAGCTAGGAGTAAAGAACCGACGGGGACATAAAGTCCGAGAACCTCTCAATTCAATCTGGGGGAGGGAAGAACGAGTTTCACTCTTCCGTTCCACATGGGTAAATTGGGACACTCGCTCGGGCAAAAAGGGACCTTTGAAAAGCAAATCTACAAATGCGGACAGTGGAATCATACAATTTCCCCGGGAACCCAGGTTTGTCTAGACCGTTTTTCACAGAAATCAGACAATTCCCCGAAAGGATCCACGAGCTTGAAAGTTTTCGAGGTGAGAGGTTGGTCCAGGGCAATTGTTCCACATCATGAGACTTGGGTCACTTTCCAAGTTGAGAATTGGTCCTGAGGCTCGTTCCATTAGCACTCAAGGGAGTTGTTGGGCAGAATCTTCAGGGGAAGAACGACGAATGGAACCACAACCAAAGAATATACCATGTTGGGGGGGTCTTGTCATGGTTATGGAGATGAAAGGATCAAGTTTGATGAAGGAATGCTCGCTTTGAATAGAAATACTCTGGTCAAAATGAGGATAAAGCAGCTATTCGAGTACTCGCACATCTCCAACTACGTATTGCCATTGGATGAGATGAAATCTTCCTGAATCTATCTGGGTGACACAAAAGACGATCGTGGAGCTACATTCAGATATCAGATCTGCTTTGAGGGAGCTCTTTGAGCAATCGATGGTTCTAGCTCTCGATAAATGACTAGGAAAGACGAGAAACGAAGCTTTTCCCCCATTTTTTATTTGTGCAACCTGGAAAAAATGTCCTGATCAGATTCTATCTGACAGAATGAGAGATGCATTTGTTTCAAGTGCAAATTGTCGGTCCAAAAATGGGGACGAGAGTTAAAGAAACTTATTAAGCTTTTAAAGTTGCAATTCAATAAAGAGTGAGCGAACACTGATAAGAGGAATTTCATGCGTTTCTAAAGTTATTTGCAATCTCAAATTGCAAGTACAAACGAATTAGGTTATAATTTCAAGGTATTCCTCTATTTTTAAATTAAAAAAAGGTGTGCATTTTTCTCTGATTAAATGACAAGTGTTCTGTTCATCGTATGAAACACAACTGGTTGAAAAGATACTAAAATTGGAGCCGACGCACAATCATATATACCGTTGATTGGGTTGGTTTCATTTTCAATTTTTGATGAGAATAGCCAACATGTTCTAGATGCAATGCGGTTATAAGGATGAGAATATGCAAGTTTGACACTGTCAAAATAGAACAAATGAATTGGGAAAAACACTTTGGAAGACAATAGCAACATCCGGCCGTTTTTGAACGACAACTATCTTTAAGTGTTCTTTTTGAAGAAACTTCTCCCCTTAGTCATGGAAAACGTGAGACTTCGCCTCCGCCGTTCAGCTGTTTTTTTTCAGCAATCGAATTTCATTCAAGTATATGGTTTTGTTTTGATAAGATTGACAAGACAGGCACTTAAGGATGTCGTTGACTAAATCCCAGCATACCACATTTATCACATTTGTCTGTTCGCGAGAAACAATGTTTTGAAATTTGTAACAGTCGCAGTACCATAGATAAATAAAATAGAGATATCTCAATTTTGACGTCGACAAAACCGCCCTCTATGAGGGATTACCTAACAACATTGGTAAAAATGATTGTTTCATAAGGAACGTCATAGAGTGCGCCACCGTGTTTGTAACGCAAATATCCTTTTTGAAGTTCGATTCTCAGACACGGTGTTCCGATTGGTAATAGAAAGATCATATCAAAATACCCAAACACGAACACCACACTAGCGATTGCTTTAGAGGTAGAAGCTTCTAAAACTGCAGAATTTCAAATAGGGCAGTACGTACACTACGAAGTGAGAGACAAATTGACCCCACAATGGTCCGCAGGTGCACTTGCGCTCACAAATGTGCTTCAAATTGCTTTCATTACCCATAGACCTTGCATTACCATACACTTCAGCTGATCAAGTTGAAATTAAGCATGAGAGCTTTGAATAACCAGTCAGACAACTGGTTTGATTAAATTCTTCTCTGACTGACCCCGAAATCGAAAAGAGGCTTTTGTCAAAAGCTGAGGCATCCAGATCTTGAGATCCGTGACAGAATTATGGTGGCAAATTGAGTAAAGTGGGCACTTTTGGAACCTTCCACCCATTGATTGCTTGTCTCGTTTCCATTCCAAGTTTTGCAAAGAGAAATCGTGGATCGAGAGTGGAATAAAACGGACTAAGTCCTTCGTTGAAAAAGCGTTCTTTGAATGAAGCTATAAGAGATGTGAAAATCGAAAAATAAGGAGCTGAGAAAAAAAGAAACCCTAAATATACCCTTCCATACATTGTGTTTTGTAGAATGAACTGTTTGAGCAACCCTGGTGATCATTGAGAAAAAATCTGTCTTTTTACCAACAACTAAAATTCTACCTATAAAACTGACTTGCTTCGTTTTTGCAACTTAAATTTTGAAGCAAAAGGTAAAGCCGACAACTAAAATTGGAAACGAGAATAATTCTATTTAAAGAACCCCTTCTTCAACCAATGTAACAGAATTATTCACGTTTTCGGAAAAGTGTCCTACTTACAGGATGAAGTAAGTGTTCCTACGTGACATCGTCTTAATCATTTGGTATCCTATATGCTTGAATCATATTCCTTGTGTGCCATCTCCTACAGGCCCATGTGAGCTTATTCCTCACCCAGCTAATGTTCCAATATCACTCAACGTGAGCAATAAGCTGACTCAGGGACCCGAACAACCAGGCAAACTATTCAGGCCCATTCAAGGAACACTTCAACACCGATGAGCCGAGACGGTTTCTCATCATTGAAATGTGATAAGAAATCATGTCTTGCATTATTTCGGGATAAGCAATTTTCTTGAGACCTGATAAGTCACGTCGGCTTTTACGTCTTGAAGCACTTTTCAATTCGAAACTTTAATTTCTAATTGCTCTTCGACATGTCTTCTTGGGACTCATCCTTGCGATTTTAAAATCGAATTTCCCGCCGTCGGCTTTATGGCCTTGACATCGCTTTTAGCACTCGGCACGGGAAAAAATCCCCGGGCCTTTCATTAGAAGAGGCCTTGAGGCTGGTCTGTAGGATGGTTTCTCAGGAGACACCTCAAGCTTTGAGTGAGCCTTGAGTAAACTTTTTAACGAACAATACACCTTATATGTCATAAAGTATGGCAGCACTGCCAACTCGAAATCCATTTTTATAAGTAACGATGAAACTCAAAATCGAACTAGTTCGAGTGTTGCCATATTAGTCCCTGTTTGGGTCTTTTCAAAAAGTTCAATACAACCTGCCCTTTTTAACAGCGATAAACTTCCGAATCAACACTGGCAGCACTCCTGGTTCGAAACACATCACGAAATTTTATGTTAATCCTTTCTCAGTGTAGGATCACCGGAATTGCTGTTTCATGACCAGATGTATTTTCATAAGTAGATGGGGTTTATCTACAAACATACATATATGCTACATAGAGCATGTACAAATCACAGGGCAGATACACTGAGATTTGTGTTGGATGAGTTACACCTGTTGAAGGGCAAAGGTTGCTCGTAAAAACTTGATATTCCCGAAGATACAAAAGAAGTGACAAAAGACGAAAATAGATGACAATTTTGTTTTCTTATTAATTCCTATACCTAACTTCAGTTCAAGTTCCATTTTCGAGGATCCGGCGAAATAATTTTCATTAACCATGAGGGCAAGTTGTATACTTAACTGAATTACAATTGTCCAAATGCATCGGTCCATTTAGAAGTGCTTATAGAACGTTAGCCCTAAACACTCTAGCCAAATTGCCGGAGATCAAGAAGTAATGGGTTTTCTTTGGTGGCGTTAGAGTGCAACGTGGAAGGACGAAGAAAAATGTCCTGAACATGATCTGACTTAAAATGCATCCGGCTCTCATGGTTCCAGAGGCATATTCCATTTCTGTAATATGTCTGTTCCAAGATCTGCTCCAGGAACAGCAAGACGGGGACTGCATTTCATTATTACGCGTACGTTATCATCTCTCATTCTCGGTCTCTCAAGAGTGAACCACCTTATTGAGCCTTGGATTAATCAGGGTAAGTGCCCTCTTGGGTTCAATTTTCTACATGGCCTCCACGAGAAGAAGGCCATCGTGACGAGGTCAATAAAAATGCCTATTTGTTTTCTAATTTCATGGTGGTTCACTCTCACCAACATCTCAGGGATCACTCATCCCGGTTTCATGTCCTACTTCCCAGCCTTTGGCGCTCTCGTGGCCTTAATATGTCTGTCCTTCTTTTTGTTTTAAACTCCTTTTTCGGGTGAGGCACATCCACAACATGGACTACAATATGTCTTGGCAGGAGAAATCTGGCTTTTCGTGCCCTATAAACGATCCATCTTAGAAGCTTGCATGCTCCACAACCATAACGAAGGACAGCAACCAACATCCATTTGACTCTTGGGACAGACACACATTACATAAGAGCAAGTGGAATGAGGGAAATATCTGAAGTACTTGACATGAGTAGTTTAGGTTTCTCCGAGTATTTTTCTATCCTCCTCCAACCCTCTAAATAGTAAACCAAAGTCAATGGTCCAAATCTTTGGAAACGTTAGAGGGACCACGGTGAAGGTGCAGTGGCACTTGCGTGCAATATAGAACACCTGCCTCAAGGCAAATCATGAGGAGTTGCATGACACTCCCCGTTATCCATGGTCGCCATCAAAGGCCAAGTTAGCTCCTTTTCAGGGTGACGGACCACGCATGAAACTATTTTGGTACCAGATTTGCTATTCCCTCTAATTCCAAGGATCCAGGTTCTTTTTTTGGTTTCTAACAGGGTTGTCAATAAGTTTTGGGGGATTATGAAAATAGTCAAAGCTGAGCCACGTAATGCCAAGGTACATCAAAGAATGTGAATTGAAGATTAATTTTCAATGAATTTGAACCACTGTTCTTCTGAATTTAACATTGCATTAGATGGAGCTTGTAGGAAATCTCGCCTGAGAATAATAAGGAACAAATTAGTAGTATTTGAGATCTTCACATTTGGCTCATTAAAACACGACTTCAAAATGCGAGTTTTTGTCAGTGTATATTGGTGGCAAACAATCCTATGAGAATTTTTGGAGCTTCATAAAAAATTGTGTGATCTGTGAGCTATAAGAGAGGGCCCAGTTTGCAGCGTATTGATCTTGTGTTGATATTCCCCACCGCTCATGAACACTTAAGAGGACACTGATTCACAGATGACACTGGCTTTTGTCTCTTAAAAGGGGACTTGATACCTGTTTCTAATGAATTCCAATTTTTCATCTTGCATCATTTTTTGGGCTCTTTCATTGAACAGCTCTAATCACGGCTACTTAATTTGAGAATATTCTGTGTTGATTCAGCTGCCAAGTTAATGATTTCTTTCTCTTTGCAAACCCTGGAGGAGAGGCAAAGTTATTGATTTGGTTGTGGTCCATTTCCGTGTCAAATTTTAAAGTCACTTCTTAATGAAAACTCATGCATTCACAATTTGAGCCAAATGTGCGATACAATACAAAATAATCCTGTGAATCTTTTCCTCATTGAGTGAGTTGTTAATGATATTTGGATGTCAATTATTAGGCAACTTGCAGCAATTACCTGATTCCTTGATTATTTCTCCCTTTTAAATTTCCTTGATTACCTTTCTTTGCTCTTTATTTCAAAGGATTCTTCTTTTATTGATCATAATGTTTTTGCCTCACTTTAAACTGGCTGTGGAACAGACCTGAAACTTACAAGTACCTCTGGCATTTGGGATACATAGGTTAGGTCCTTTTCATCAACAAACTTTTCGTGCTTTTTCTTTCAACACCAAATTAAGTTTTGCTCCAAACAGGCCATTTTTGTATTTTCAATTTCGTCTTCGGAATTTATTGATAACCCTAAACAATGCACATTGACAGTGTTCAGCTTCATGTACAAATTTTTAGTATTTCTTGAATTCATGGTGCCAAAAATATACTTTTGAATTGCGAAAGTAGACAGCAAAATAAACCATCTACGTTCCAGATGAACGTTAAAAAAGGAACATAAACTGTGGACTGGTATGAAATAAAGCCTTTTAATTTGTGTTTCCTGAGCTTGATTAGTAAAGAATAAGGAGTAAGTCTGTTTTGAAAAGTTTATTTAAGCCTAAAGCCACTTTCGGATTAGTTGTTCCAACAAAGTCTCAACCAAGCTTTACTGAAATGCTTTCTTTTGTTCTTGTCTTTCACCATGAATGACACAAAGGCGGAGAACTGTACTGTGTTGTCCTATAAATATTAGTGATGGGTCGATTTTTTAGTTTTTGGTTCAAACTTGCCAATTGGCCTAAGATTATGCCTTTTTGGAACTTCTTTTCCTCTGGAGATTTAACTTAACCTCTTTTTCGGTTTTTTTTTCAGACCGAACGTTAGATTCAAACTTAAAAAGGGCGGCATTTTTTTTTGACAAAAACACAAGACCAAAATGGTTTGAAGCGAAAAAACAGACCAAATTTTTATTTTAGCCCACCAGTCTGGCACGTATAGAGTGGAAAAGTAAAAAAAAACTTTAGTGTCTTTTGCCCCATGCCTCATTCAGCTATTTTTGTTGGCTTTTTTGAGCTTACGAAAAACTTGTTTTGGCATGATTTTAGGTCGGTTGTTGAGGTAGTTTTGAAGTAGAAACTTATCTAGATGCATAAAAGCAGACCTTGCTTCTTTTGGCGACAATTTCAACCTTTTTTCTGCACTCTACTGACACCATCTTAGTTTACTTCTTTGCTGGTGTAAAAATCATAGGCCAATCAATGATCTCGGCAGTTTGAATACGTTTTTACTTCATAGTATTATTTCATGGGGATTTTCTGGGATCCCCTGGTGACCTTTTGTTCTTTTGTCATATATCAAGGCCCAGATTAGGGTTCTGTATTGCTAAACACTACTCACGCCATTGCTCCTGGATCAATTGTTTGGTGCAAAGCCTTGAGACCGACAAAAAAAAACCCTTTTTCGTCCTTTTCTCTGACAAATAGAGCTACTCCCAACACGAATTCTATTTTAAGCCTTTGGAGCGCGAAACTGGGTGGAAGAATCACTTGGGAGAGCTCCCTTGAGCATGAAACAAGGCTAACGTGTTGTAGTTACCTCTTTTAGTTGTTTCATTTTGCACCATTCGACTGACATTTTACCAAAGGTTTGCACTTTCTTGTCCCTCTTCAAGTCAAAGTTCCAATCTCTGAGTTTTCACACCTACAAATGACTCATGTTTGTTCAGGTCAAGCATACTTGAACTTGTTTTAGACCAGATGAATCTAGTCTTCTTGAAGAGTTTTCACTCCAAATGTACTTTTCCGTACGATCTTTGTGGACATCCATTTTGGGCCAACACGAACGAATCACGGGAAAAAGATTTTGTTCACACTCGCAGAATCGGAGATAAATCAAGATCTGACCGCGCATCCTGATAGATCTCTTTTGGCGTCCTTGAATCCTATTTCGTTTAAGATAAATGGTCAGGAAAACTGGCTCCAGAAGCTCGTACTTATCTGTAATTGCATTTAGAATCCATGTGCGCTAAAAAAAGGTAGGGTTTGCCATGGAACTTTCTTTCTCCGAGACGACAAATGTCGATGTTGTAATGGAAAATTCCACGCTTGAAAATATTTGTGTCGTTGAAAGGCAATGAGAGACACAACATTGCTTTGTCATGGCAATTTCACATGGTTGATTTTTTCAGTGGTTCGTAAATTAGCAAAAGCGTTTGAAGTGATCGATTGCTAAAGTGAGTAGGTAAATATATACTGTATAGGTGGGATGCCTTTTTGAGTGGAATGATCTGGTTGGATATCCAATTTACCGTTGTTGACCTTAATTGAAGGTCCAATTTTTGTAAGAGCCTTTGGAGAGTGGGTGACAAAAACAAGAACTCATCCCAGTGTCGACAATTGTTGACGTCGGAAATTGACATGCTTCATGCTTCGTCCAAAGGATGCAGTCAACACTGTGCGTAGCTGACATTTTTTTCTCACTCGAGGAAAAAAAAGAGGGTCAAATGTCAGAGATGATTCGAGGGCGTTCCTGTACTTTCATTATGGCCCATTTGGGATCGTTCCCAAATCTTGCACATCACTCGAGTCGTGGTTCGTTCTCTCGAAGAAATCGTCGACACCGAACAAAGGCCAATTATGCTCGTTACCCGAAAATATGTCCGTGAACGCCAAGATCGTCCGAGAAAAGATGGAAAAGCCAACTGTGGCTTTTGCAGTTATTGCTCGATCTCAAACAAGAAGTTAACGTACGTGAAGAAGTACTATTGTTCATACATCTTTTGATCAAGTGATATCGATAGGGATGCACATTTTTGGCAAGTAATTTTGAAGTCCAAAATGGGGTTTGTTTTTTGCGATTGCCTAGTTTTATACTTCCTTGATGATCTTCAACCATAAACAGCGAACTTTAAAAAAGCAAGATAAAAAGTACCAAGATTTTGAATTCTATGAAGGCGACATTTTTTTGTTTTATTTGCCATTTTTCGGTTTATGTGCAGTTTCAAACAGTTTTACTTGTCATCTTTAGAACTTGAAATGTTGATTGTTGATTCTTTGTAGCGATGGTACGATGGCTCTTTCGGCCAAATTTTCGGTTTCATTTTGGGCTTCACGAACCGAAACCGAAAACAGATATGCACCAAAAAGTATGGTGTTTGACGGGAAAATCGAACTTTTTCCTTGTTATGAAAATATCTGGAATTCGCTTATTTTCATTTTCAAATTCGGGGTTTTCTTTTTCGAAGCATTATTCAGAAGTTGTATTTATACTCATTCGGCGAATTATATACAATTTAGTGATGGACCGAAAGCGCTTTCGGCCAAAATTACGGCCGAAAATTCGATTTCGGTTTCGGTTTCGGTTATGCCTACCGAAATCGAAAGCAGACAAGCACTATATAAAATGGAGTTTGACAACAAAATCGAAAAAAAAATTGGTCCAAAAACCTCTGAAATTCAAGTTTTAAGATTAAAATTTGCGACTACCCAACATCGAACACATTCAAATTTTTAAGGCGGATTTTGCATTTGAACAATTTTGTTAACAGTGAACACTGCTTTCGGTTTCGTTTCGGTTTCGGTTAAGCCCTCTTTCGGCCGAAACTTTCGGTTTCGGTTATGAGCCCTTTCGGTCCATTACTATTACAATTATAACTTTGTTAAATTTGGTAATTTTTGGTAAATAAACCCTTTCGATCCATCACTACTAATTCATTGTGAAATTCTGAATCCATTGAAAACGCCGCATCCAAAGTGCCTGTAGGTTCATTTCTAAAACAAACTCCAGCTGAATTGAATCAAAAAATCCTGATATTGTTGGAATCAAAATCTTTGACAAACACCTGCACTTGCTAACTTACTATAGTTAAAATTTAGGAGAGATTAAATCTTGATACTCAGTCAAAGGGCAAGTTATTTTGCCTTGACGAAACTAACAGCCATGAGACACAGAGGTTCACACAGATGTGCTCACCACATTAAAGTTAATGTGATCAGTAGCACTCCGGTATGCATTAAGTCAATGCACCATGCATGTTTGGTTTGTAGTGCAGTCCCCTGGCATTTGTAACACTTCTAGACTTCCTCACTTCAACTGCTGAAAATGCGGAGATCTGTAAACCAAATTTGACGGCTTATTAGTGCACTCTCGAGTGGCGCACTTGCTAAAAATCAAGGCCTAGCAATACAGCATTCAGGAGGGAATTTGCTCGTGCGTTCTACTTTTCCCACTTGACGTACGTATATGTCTGGAAGTTAGTTGAATTGGTCTGTTTGAGAAAACTCAATATTAGTTTTACCTTTATTTGTTCTACTGGTCCGGAGAGTCCGGCAAAAAACCGACCAGATTCGTATGAGATCAGGATTCGAATCTGACGGCATTCACTCGAGGTCGGTAGAAGAGCTCAAAGAAAAGATAACAAATCCTGTACAAAGTGCAATCAAAGGATGAATTTGATGAAACTAATATTGAATCCAAGACGCTTCTCAAATACTGGGAGGACCATTCGCATCTTGTGTACCGTCCCTTTTTAGGTTATTTAGCTACAAAACAAGGAAAAGCAATCAAAACGAAAGGTTTCTGTTGTAATGAATAGGGCCCGGACTTCAACTTGATTTTTTTTCGGCACAAAAATGATCAAAATCTGAAAAAATGACCAAAACCAGAAAATAATTGATCAAAATCAGAAAGTAATAAAACAAACTGGCCATTTAAATTTGTATTTGGAGAAATTTCGCCACATCAAGGGGTTCATTTTTTTAATTTTCTTCAGTATGTTTTTTCAACAGTACTTGAGGAAAACCCTAATAGTGGGCTAAAACCCACTTTTGTTACATTTGATAACAGATTGTGAAGTGCCAGAGTGAGCAACAAACCAATTTTTGTTTAGGAAGTATCATTTGAACAATTTCAATTTCCATGTCATATCATGCAAATAGATATTCAAGTCAAAAAGTAAAGATGGGCAAAAGAGTTCAATTTTCGAGTTGTTGAAGAATTTAAGAAATTACGAAATTGCCCAAAATGATTTTCCCAAATTTCAACAAAAAACTTTTGAAAAGTGTCTCGTTTTTCCATTAAAATGTCAAAAAAATGAAAATTTTCCTCAAAAGGCCAAAAACCTAAAATTTTATCGAATTTTACGTAAAAATTGAAAGTTTAATTGATCATATTTTCAACTCTAAATTCAGGCTCTAGTGATGAAAAACGTGTGGGAAAATACAAATCATGAGCACTTAATTTAAGCTTACACTTCATATTCAAAAGCTGGTATGTTTAGCGTGCACCAAGGTGTGCTAGTAGCATCGACTTCAAGTCAACTTCAAGTAAGCCTTCTCATTATTTGACCTTAACATAAGGTTTGATCAACGAGAAGCATGACTGGAAGCATGCAAAGGGGGAAGTTCTCCGGCGTCGTTGAAGCATTCCCATTCGAACACTTCAACGCCGATCGAATCAACTCCAAGCCAACTTCCTTTCAGTGTTTCTTCAAATTCGCTGTCATAAATTGCCCACCCCTGACCTGTTCTTAAGCGCGGAGTTGAAAAGGGTGCGAGGAAGAGACAAAAGGAGAAATGTGGGGTAGCTGAAATCAGGAGGTGATGGCTTTAAAAGCGGGCGAGAGAACGATCATCGATGTTCGGGAATTTCAAGATCGAAACGGACCGTCACATTCGAGAAAAGCCAAATCGATGGAGAAAACCAGGCAAGCACACTCTGTAGTAAACTTGCAAGTCAACTATCGAGCTTTGCCATCATAGCATACGAGCTAAAATAGCTTCGTGTTCTTATGTTGGGTGTTGATATTGATCTTATTGGCGTAGGCTCCAGTTTTGCAGTTTGCACCGGAGTACCTTTGAGTAATTCTCGGTTATGCACGCGTGCAATAAATAATGCACTTCGTTTTCCAATAAGAGTGTTCAAATATTTAGACGAAATTCTCAGCCACATTATCGTATTCGGATGTGGGAGTATTCTGCTGCTGTACCTTAAGTAGCAAACCAAAAGAGGGTCTTTTAGAGAGAATAAACCTAGTCCAGGGGTAGTTATTTCCAGAATTTTTAATTTCAATGGCATTCCACTTTCAGTGGTACCACACCATTGGCTTAAGTCTTCGGAAGAAGAAAATGCAAAAATTAAAACCCCATGAAATATGACAGAAATTGTCATTTTAGTTATGACGTGTTTTGAATCTTTTTCCCCTTGATTAAAAACATGAGAAGGGCATCTCCTGAATGTAGGGCCTTACATTATTACCTCGCAGTGTAACTGTACTGATCTTTGTAATTAACTGATCCTTGTCTAATTTCTTGACTTGAGTTTAATTTGATGTATGAGTATCACTACCTCAACACAAGAAGGGACAAGGATATTCAAGGCACAGCATGTTTGTTTAGTTTGTGAAAGTGACTTTTACACCCTGTATCTATTGGTGATTAATTTGGATCAGTTTGGTACATCTGAGATGATGTTATTGTGGTAGATTGGTCATTTCCTCGTTGATCATGTGTGCAATCCTGAATATCATTCTGCAAATCGCTTTTTTCTTGCAAGAAATCCTCCATATCAAGTTTGCAATCACCAAATGATCAATATTGTGATGGCCTTCCACTTTAGGCAAAGTATTTCATGCCAACAAATATTTGCATGAGGTAAAGTGCACTAATGACCGAGTGAAGAACATAGAACAAAGAATTTTGAAGAATCCAAGTTATTGAAGCCTGGAAAATGTGATCATTGATCAGTTCTTTTGCTGATTGTGTGCTTTAAAAATGACAAAATCACAGGCCTGTGGACAAAATGTCATTTATACACTATTGAGAGCACGAGCATCAAACTCATCTAGTGTGCCATGTGTGTAAACAATTTCCATGCATAAAACATCTTCACAGTGCACTCAGTATCTAACACATCATTGATAATCATCTGAAAGGTTGTCCTAAAAGTTCTGTAACAAAACTCTGAGAATATGAGTCATGTTGTTCAGTTGTGATTTTGAGTTCATTGCTCAACATTTTCCATTCCAAGTCTTGTTTCTTGCCCACCATGACTTTCCTATCTCCTTTTTTTGCCTTGTATTGTTTGCCATTGTGAATCCATTTCTGATGATAAATAAATTGCCTTACTTTACAGTTGTTCAGTTTTTGCAATTTTAACTCAGAAAGGCTTTCATTAAAATTATCAAAACAGCAACTATGCAAATTAATGCACTTGAAGCACCACACACAAGGGACATTTTGCTCCCCTTTATCATTGTTATCATAGCAGATTGAAGCCTATATTTCTCAACTTTTCTTGATTGCAATAAACAAAGCCTTCTAAATCAAGAAATTGTCTATGATGTGCAAAATCGAAATTAAGCTTTGCTCCATATCAAGGACACATTGGGGCCCGAAAATGTGTTACAAAAGAGACACCCTTCTCATGATTGGATAAGGAGGAAAATGGATTCAAACCTTGCCATAACTAAAAAGGCCATTTCTCTCATTTTTCATGGGGGAAGATTTTTATTTATGCATTTCCTTCTTTCCAAGGCTTGTGCGTATGGTGTGGTACCACTGAAAATGGAATGCCATTGAAATTAAAAATTTCCTTAAATAACTACCCGTGAGTCATGAACCTAACCTTAAACCTAGAGTAGAGACAGACTTCTTCTTGATGAGAGCGATAGTATCGATTGGCTTTAAAAGTACACTGTGAGCTTAAAAGTACACTCATAATCAACGCCATCTAGCGTGCTCTAGTTCATTTGCCTCGCGAATTCCAAATGGATCAATGACAGCTGGTTTTGGGTGATCTAGTCCATAGATTCCTGGAGTTATGGAAAAAACTATGTAGCTTTGTTGTTATTAGTCTGGGTAAAATTGGCCAAAGGCTATAAGAGCATTTAACAAATACAACCTGATTTCTTGACAGCCTAGCAAGGTTAATTTTGGCTGTTTTGGAAACAATTAGAAGACAGCTAACAAGCTTTCTGACGTGTTCGTCGGAAGGCAGAAATAACGAGTCTTGTAGATTCAACAAAGTACGTTTACTAATTGCCTGGACACGGATGCAAAAGTCATAATTAGAGGTCGAACAATTAGCACCTCTAAGGGTGAGAAATATTGAACATACACCACGCCCCTTTCCCAAAGTGGCATCAATATCCAAATTGAAGAACGGGCTTCAGATTTCTTGGACTTCTTCTCACGGGAGGTTGAATCGGAGGTTAAAAAGCCAAAGGCAAAGCCAATTATCTTCAGGTGGCCTAAACAAATTTCTGATCAACATTTTTTTGTGACTCAGGTTTAGAGAGGATGCAAATATCCCCTGAGACATATTTTGCAAGATTTTCTATTGAATTGTTCGAGCTTCATGAGTATTAAAGTTGAAATGTTATTTGCAAGTTCAGGCCATGAATATTACTTATGAGTAGATCGGCCGAAAATACTTAATTCGGAAGGTCAGGTATAAAATATTTTAAAAAATGTATTCAAACTATTGAGACGTGTAAAGTACGGGCACAAGTTTTGAGCTGTATAGGCTAATCACTCTGCGCCACAATCGTTGCCAAAACTACAATGATCAAAGCTCTTCCAGTCTCTCCAAAACTTAGAACGCAAAACATCGTTATCCACAGAAATCAGTTGAAGATTTTGGCTGCTGCGTCTTGCGTTCAACGCTCAATTTAAGTCAGCATGGTCGAGTCACTGACATGCAAAAGAACCTAAGAATTGCATTATTTTCAATTGGGTGGAGGGGTAGGCAACACCTCTAAAACTGGAAACACTAAAAGCAGATGGCGTCCTAGTGCCGATTCAGGGAACAGTCCACCTCTCTGGTTTTATTTGAATACTTTTTTTTAAATATTTTACTATTCTTTTATCAAATAGTATTTGAATATTTGGCCTTAAGAATTAAATATTTTCGGCCGCTCTACTTATGAGATTGATCGTTTTTGATTCATGTCCAGACCAAGCTCTGATATCCCTTTGAGGAATCCAAGCGACAAACGAACGACTACAAACTAATTGGCGGTGTTGATGACTGTACTCTTTATATTACAGAGCACCATGCACATCTTGGTATATTTCTAAGGCAAAAAAGCCAGAAGGCCCAATGAAGCAAAAGACAAAGAAGAACAGCAGGAAAAAATCGAGGCCTGAAGATAGAAGCTAAAATTTGAAGGAGATTGATGAAAAATAGAAGTTGGATATTACAAGACTGAGTGATAAACATAGCAATAAAAACTGAAAACAAATGAATACCAAAGTACATGGATAATCTATTGAAGCATATTTTAGCCAATCTTTGAGTGAATTGGCAAACTATCTTCTTGAACCGAATGAGAAAGTGGTCGCTATTATCTACTGTACGAAAAACCCAAGACTGAAAAGTAAAGGATCTATTATAGCACCAATTTCCATAAAAGGCAAAGGATGAAGAGAACGTCATTCACTTTTTTTTCTTTTCCTCGTTCTTGAGAATTTTTCCTACCTCCACACGAAGTTTTGACGCGGGTTCAACAACGCGTCTTTAAACTTAAATTAAGCCTCAAAGCGTGGACAAGTTACATCTTTGATAAGAAGGTAGGAAACAGCACCGAGTGTGAAACTCTTCGTTCTCCAACTTCAATCATTCATGAGATTGCATGTGAAAATGCTTTGGCCAAGTGTCAATCAACGGCGTTAGATGTATTCCTGCTTCAGAAATTGGGAATTGGCCTCGTTTACCACGCATTTTCACATCAAAACTGAAAAGGGCGTCTCTCACACCAGGTGGAGCAATTCCTCATAGGAAAGTGGCCAATGTCCGTATTAATCTCTCTTTGCGCTCGAAACACCTCGATTTTAGATGTCTCGGATTTACCAATCGCTGCAGACGAAAACCTATTAATAATTATGTCCTTTATCCTTCACCACTCGTACTTTGGCAATCCGTTGGGTGGCCTTAAGTTTCTCATTGTTTCTGTGGAACTTCGAGTAGTCGTAATTCTAAATGGGTTTGCTTCTACAAAGTTCGATAGTAATGTGACGGCGAAAAATGTTCGAACGCCCGCTTTTTCCAATGGAAACTTTGTTGTGAATGGATTGCTTTTCCTCCTCGACGTTCAGCCACCTTCGTCCTAATCTTGTTCAGGGATCATTATTCAACTTTTGAGAGCTGCCAAGTTCAAATGCAGAACGGATTTTTCTTGTGCCCTAATGTGGACAACGACAATCTAGAACGAAGTGATGCACTTCCGACCATGTCAGAGCTACACTGGACTCGAAAAAATAAGGCTCAATTTTTTTGACTTGCTATTAGTGAATAGGTCTATATTTCATTAAATGCTCATTTAGTTGACCCGCCACCAAAATCATTGAAGTTTGACTTAATGTAACATAGAGATAAAATCTTCTTTGATTCCTCTTGTTGATCTGGCGTGTAAAGAACCTCAAATCGGCTAGAAGAGGTTCTTGTCAGCTATTGAAAAAAAAAAGGTTTCTATATTTCACACATACTATGGTTGTCATATTGAACTCACCAATGATTTTCACTTTAAATCCAGGTGCTGTGTCCTGAGTGATCTTGTTGAAACGAAGACTCACTGATCTGCCTGTGGTCACAAAATCCATGGGTTCATCTAAGGCTCCACACAAAGTGGTCTCACTAGATTCCTTTCCTTCAATCCCCGAGATCGTGAGGGAATCTTGAGCAAAACAACAATATCTTAAGAGTTATCCGATTAAAGGTTAGCAATGGAAAAGGTCACTTACCAGAGCTGCTACAATCGGCAGATCGATCTCCAGCCAATTTGAAGTTGGCGGGCTCCAATCGCAATCTAATCACTCCCAAAGGGTGATTGGACTAGGAATGAGATCGTCAATCAAATACTCATCTCCCAATGTCACAAAAAGACTCTCAACCTTACCTGGAAAGACCAAAGGCAGGAATATTGACCACTTGGGTAGTTCATCCTCTCTTGGAATCCCGGACTCTTGAGTTCATGTTCACAATAAGGGCTCAAAGGAACATTGAGGTGTTCAGCCCGATTGGAACCTGAAGATGGACCACAATCCAAAGCTGGAACATCACAACTCTCATCCAATTCCTCGGTGTCAAAGCTACTTGTGTCCAATTGGGCTCGAAGTTCGTCCATTGTCAGCATGGCGGTTGAGGCGTCCATTTCCAGAACGATCCCTGGAACATTACATTGAAAGATGATAGTGTTTTAGATTTTGAGCCAAATTTAGCCTTACGAGCATTGGACACAGAGAAGAGGAAAGCGATCAAGACGATGGATTTCATAGTGAAGGACGGTCCAAAAAGAACTGAGCTTAGATGGTGTGATGTGTTGGACGAGCTAGGATGTGCACTGGTTGGAAGGCAATGCGAGATAGGTTTTATAGGAGTTCTGATGATGAAAATCGCGGCTCATCAATCAGATCGCAAGTGAATTTTCCTTTTTGATATGCAATAAATCTGTCATCCTTTTGAAAACCAGGTACCCCGGATTCCCAAGCTTGATTTTGTGTCAAAGGTCGTGGAGAAAATCTGTTGAAATTAATTAATGAGTTAGTCCATTTCATGGATTTTCAAGGTAAAACTCGTTTTTGGGGATAAGCCTAAGATTCGCATCATTACTTAACGGCAATAACAAATTTGCAGACGTATCCAACATTGATCTTAAAAAAGCTTTTAAATTCCCAAAAAATCAACAAAGTAGTATAACTTGATCCATTTTCTATCAACAACTTTGGTTTCACAGAACTCAATTTTATTAGGGATTGCATTTAGTTTGTGGTCATGAATTGGAAAGAATCCATTCCTGGTGATATTTTCTTGCGAATTGGATTGCACTTTGGCCCAATCGGGTTATGCAGATCCTGCGTGAATATGAAAGAAAGCCGATCTATTTCAAAAAGGGGTAAATGTCCCATGGGTAATAACACCACCAGTCAGTGATCCTTTCATTGGACTTCGTTGCATAAAAAGTTATCCCTCTTCTTGGCACCCTGGAGCCAAAGGGGGAATGCTCGATTTGCAAAAAAGTTCGCCATTTCCAGGGTGCTCTTTTTTTAAGGGAATCGCAAATGTAAGAAAAATGCAAATTTGCTCACTTCTTTATGAGGATCATCAAAGAAGGGGACGAAAAAGGGTGCTGTCTGAGAAACTTCTCCCCCTTTCACTTTTTATTCAAATCTCAGTAGCTTAATGTTTGGATCGTAGTACTGCTATGATTATCATCATATTGAATGTTGTTTTTCCAGGAGCTTTGGCTTCAACATCGTTGGCAATGTCGGCCTTTGCTTCGCCATTCGTGATCACCCTGTGCCAAACTCGTTCAACTCGATTGATGGCAGTGGTGGGTGGATTGGTGATGGCTTTGGGTATTCTCTTCACATCGTTCGCCAAGGAGTTTCATCAACTTCTATTCAGCTATGGCATTGTGATAGGTAATGGGCTTCGAATTTGTTGCTTTCATTGACTTTGACTTAACGATCTTGGAGTATTGTAAGGCAGCTTGGATTCCTCAAAATGTCTCGAGTTCTTTTAGATTGGACAATTTACTTTCTTTTCGCTTTATTTTATTTGTCCTTTCCTCTTGGAATTTCGGCTTTCAAATAATGGAATTGCAAGTGAAGGACAGTCCTGTGAAATATTTGCGATTGAAATTACTAAACAATAATTGCATTTGAATATATAATTGATAAATAAATGTGAAAACTAATAACAAGGGAGTGACAAGAAAATTGAGATTAAAAATCAAGACACTTACAATTACAATCAAGAGTAAGTTCAATTATCCTTGAATTCTTATATTGAATTACACTACAGTATGTCATGCCATCAAGGTATTCTAATTACAAGCTAAATATATTTTTTTTGGTTTACGTTATTAACTCTGGAATCAAATATTTCAAACATTTTTCTCATCGTTCAATAATGTTCAATTTGATGATCTATAAAAGCCAAACCATATTTTCAATGTGGAAGTAACTACAAAAAAGATAAATGGTTGCCAAATGAGAACAGATCATATTCCCTATAAAACTTAGTTTACTGTAAAATTAAAGGGAATATTTTTTTCAGGGAATACAATAATAATCTACAGAGATAATCTTAAGGATTGCAACTTTTTTGAGCTTATTTTCGTATTTCTTAGAAATTTTAAGTGGAAATTAAATTATTTTTGCGTTTTCTGACCCAAAAAAAAATATTTGGAAATATAAATCTGATCTAAAAAAGGTCGTTAATTTTTTAATGTGAAGGAACAAGAACAAAAAAAAATCCAAAAATCTAGAAAAAAATGCCGGCTGAGGAAGCTCCAGGCAAAATAATTTTGACCGGTGGGAAGCTGGTATAGCGCAGTTACTTAACGCGCGACCGAGCCATGCTCGGGTTCATGGGTTCGATCCCAGGTCTGCCCTTCACATCCCCAAACTTGAGTCTAGTGGATAATCGCCTCGAACGGCGCAACTTGAACCCAAAATGGGCCCCCTACGCATACATTCAATTGTTTGAAATCTGCGAAATTACGTGTCATTGACCCTGTAAAAATATCCAATGTGTAATGAAAAACGCAATAAAGATTATTATTATTGTTAAGTGACTAAAGTTGGGAAAAAACGTTTTGGCCACTTAAAGCAAAAAAAAAAAAAAAAACAATTTTTCATCCAATCTCCAAAACAACTTTTTTCGCCCATTTTTTCGCTGAAAAAGAATTTTCTGGTCATATTTCTCTCCTTTTTTTGACAGTTTTTCTAACTTTTTCCGTCCTCTACTTATCACTTAACAACACTGACATCAAGGCATATTTCTGAGATTTTGAAATTTGTGGCCCTGTGCTGAATTAACGTTTAAAGACATTAGCCAACAACCAAAAAATAATTTCATCTACGTTTTTGAATCGGAAACTGCAAAAACAGCTTAAGTCACAAAAAATGATAAAGTTCAATTAAAACAACACGAAATGCTTTAAAATGCAAGTAAGAACCCAAAACGCAAATCAATGCAAACAAACGCCTAAAATGGCCTTTCAAAGTTATTGGTCGTATTAAGATTAAGTCTTCAATGGATATTCAAGTTTCTTGAAGAGACTTTCTTGCCCTGTGTCATATTTCTTTCGCTGGTCTGGGAATTCCTGACTTATGTAATTAAATTCCTAGAAATGTAACTAAATGCAATAATGAAGACTGGTTCTTTAAGTCTCTCTCTAAAATCACGAGTCCACTTTGCCTTTTTCCTTTTTTTTGTCCATCCTATTTTTCTTAATTTTCCTTGAGCAGTTTCTTGGCTTTTTCGAAAAGCTACTTCAAGCATTAGAACTGAGTCTGCTATGTACATTGAAGAACAAGAGCAATACAAAGCATCAGATTTGGGTCTTCTTCTTGATTTGATTGCGTGAAGTGGCCTTTTGGGAATGATTAGGGAAAATTCACCACTGATTGGCCTTGATTGCAGGCCTAGGTGTGGCCATGATTCGAGATAGCGGAACCATCATCCTTGGGCACTATTTCCGCAAACGTCGATGTCTAGTGGAGGTCGTCTACTTGTCAAGTCCTGGTTTGGGATTGTCTGCCATGAGTTGTCTCATTGACCACTTCTCAAGGTACAAATAAGAAACAATGTTTTCAAGGACCAAGGGCATTGCTCATTTGGCGAAGACAACATCTAATTAGCCTCTCTACATCCTTGTTCTAGTTTGTACTCGTGGAGGATTGGCCTCCAATTTGTGGCTCTCATTATGACGGCTATCTGTATTCTTGGTCTCTTCTACCGTTCGGCCAGTCTTTATCACCCCCAACGGAGAGCTATCCTTCATTTGAAGAGCCAAAAACGGCGGATCACCATTCGCAATGGTCATGGGTCTGGAGGGGAAACGCTCCCTTGGTCTCAGCTAACCTCCCATAAAAGGAGATCTGTCCAAATGATCTTTTTGAGCTATTTTCTTGGCTCTTTTGGCATTTTCTACCCTTTGGTGTACCTGGTAAGAGAACAATCTGAAAAACCTGATTCATGTAGACAGGAGTTTCTTAACGCCCTCTTTCTTATTTTCCAGAACCAATTACAGCACTCCAAGGATGATCCACTCCAGAACCCGATGGTCAAATCCGACGCCCTCAACCACCAAATCCTCCTAGGTTTGGGTTTGAGTTTCGGAACCATTCTTAGTGGCTATCTAGGGATGCGGCGGACCAAAGATTGTTTCATAGGAATGATTTATCTGGTTCAGGCCAGCCTATGTCTCCTGGGTCTCGTTCTTTACAGTCTCACCTTTGAAAGCAATGACCTAGGTCGTGGACTCTTGATCCTAATGTATGGAGCCGTTCCCGGAGCCCTGACCTTTGCTATAAAAACTTATATCCAGGAGCGAGTTAAAACCCGGGATTTTGGTCAAACATGGAGCTTGATTCAAGCTGCCGCTACTTTGCCCATTGGATTGGGCATTCCATTACTTTCTTGGGCCAATGAGAGTTCAACCGGTTTCCTGGGAAATCTCATTGGATCAGGATTGGCTCTTTTGGGGTGCCTCGTTCTCGTGATTGGTCACAACTGCTCAAAGCAACGCCAATCTTATGGCAGTGTGACCATTCGTCATAAGAAGATTCAGGCCAATTTGGATGAAGAATCAGATTCAGGAAGGCCTTCGTCATCTAGGGAGACCCGTTCCGATCAGGATCTTTATGAGGAAGAGTATGAAGACGACTACGAGTTTGAGGATGAATACGTGATTGAACAGGTTTATGATGAGAAACAACATTATGTGGTTGACGATAATATCACGTCTTGCAACAAGGTTGAAAATGACCTCATCTTCAGCGAGTTTGAGCAGAATCTCTCCAAGGAATCCGAAGACAAAAGTGTGTCTTCTTCATCGTCGTCGTCTCAAAACCTTCGTTACAATGGAAAATTTGCCCGACTTTGGACCCTAAGGCGACAGAGCACTGAGGATTTTTCGTTGTCGGATCGCAGCTCCTCCTCTAATGGCCAAAAAGAGCCTTTTTTGACTAGCAAGGTGGCCAAAGACGTTCCCAAAGAGATACCAACCTTCACAAGCTCGGCCACGAGAGCCACCAAAGGTCATCCTGTGCAAAAGCAACGCAGTATTACCGTCATTGAAGAGGTATCTACGTCATAACTTGTTCAGTGTCAGAAAGAAAATTGATAACAGATAAAAGTGTTTTATAAGCTATGCCACTCTGTCATATTCAACAATCCGATGAAAAAAAGAAAATTGGGCCTCTGGCGATGCATTTGATCATCACTCATCAGTCAAATAAGTATGTCGCGCATTTAGAACAAATGTTAGCTAGCTGTCAATTCCTACGATTCGGACGCGAATAAATGTGTGCAAATGCAAATGGTTGGGCGTTTATGGAATCCATTTGATAGACGTCTCAATTTTTAACACACAGGAACATTGATGTTCACAATTTCATACACGAACATGGGCTTTCAAACCAATCGCAGTGAGTAGTTACTTTCTTAATAATTAAAGTTCGAGGACTAGATGAAGAGGAAAAATAGCTCTAGACCTCTAAAGCATGGGCCAAGCTACGAGTTAGGTCAGTGGTGCTAATGCTGACTGAAACCCAATATCAATGCCTTATTGGGGATTCCAGTCCGAGCCCAAGGAGCCTTCAGCATTCAAGAAATTAAACGATTCGGCGCATCGCTTCATCATGCCCTCCTCAGCAGCCCTGACCCAAACACGTGGGTCGTAAAACTTCTTATTTGGCTTGTCCTCGCCGTCAGGGTTGCCAACTTGGCCTTGCAAGTAAGCCTTGTTCTTCTCATAGAAGTCCTTGAGTCCGACCCAGTAGGCCCATTGAGTGTCAGTGTCCACGTTCATCTTGATGACACCGTTGGAGACAGCGGTCTCGATCTCCTCCTTTGTGGAGCCGGAACCACCGTGCATGACCAAGAAGGTGGGTTTGTCCAAAGGCGAGTTCAGCTGTTCTTTGATGTATTTTTGGTGGCCAGCCAAAAGTTGGGGGCTCAACACCACATTGCCAGGTTTGTACACTCCATGCACGTTACCGAAGGCCGCAGCAATTGAAAACATGGGGCTGATGGCACTCAAGGCCTTGTGCACATTCCAAACCTGATCATAATCATCGAGTCAATGAATCGCTTAAAAATTCGATAAATAAAAAAAATATGTATACCTGCTCTGGCTTGGTGTAGAGTTCGTCAGCCTTGACACCAGTATTGTCCACGCCATCCTCTTCGCCTCCAGTGATACCAATCTCCATTTCCAACCATTGCTTGATGGCAGCCATGCGAGTAAAGTATTTGACACAAGTGGCAATGTTCTCCTCGTCCTTCTCTTCGGACAAGTCCAACATGTGGCTGGAGAACAAGGGCTCACCATTGGCCTGTAAAGCCACAAATGTTGGTTGAAGCGGGTCCTATTTTTCTATCATAAGAGGCAAGTATATTACCTTGAAATACTCCTCATCGGCTTCCAACATTCCATCGAACCAGGGCAAGAGTTTCTTGGCGCAATGATCCGAGTGAAGGACCACTGGCACGCCGTAGTGCTTGGCCATCAATCTGACGTGTTGGGCTCCAGCAATAGCTCCCAAAATGGCGGCCTTTTGGCCGTCATTCTTGATGCCCTTGCCAGCCATGAAAGCGGCTCCACCATTGGAGAATTGGATGATAACTGGCGAATTGACGTCGCGGGCAGCCTGTAAGTCAAGTCAAGGGCAAACGAACGTTAATTGAATTTCACTTGGTAATATAATGCCACAAAGATCAATTTGCGTTTTTGTGGTATTACAACAAAAACGAGAGTTATGTGTCGAAACATGATTTACCTGTAAAACGGCATTGATGGTGGATGAAGAGGTGCAATTGAAGGCAGGCAAAGCCACCTTATTATCCCGGCAGTATTCGAAGAGCTTCAAGAGATTGTCGCCAGTGACGACACCGGGGGGAACAATACCTTGAAGACCCATTCTGGAAAAAAATAAGAACTTATTAGGACCAAGTCTCCCCTAGTTTTAATTAAGCTACTAAAAACAAAACTAAATTGTCTTTGTGAAGTGATTTCAATTATTTTACACTACACATTGAATCTCGTCCTATTCTATTTCAGACGACAAATTGGCCATGTTGCTACGAATATCGTTGTAGAAGGTGAAAGTTTCAGGCTTGTTTCTAAAAAGTAATGATAAAATACATTAATGCTACTTATTAGGTAAACGTTAACAAAACTTTTCCTCCTAAGTTAGTTAGATGGCAAGCATTGGATGGTAGCCAATAACTTCGTACTATTGTAGATACATTTGCCAATCCTTCTTCTTTACTGTATAAATGTCGATGATCACATGAAAGAAGACATTCGCTAAATCGTATGCTAGGGCAAAAATTGTTGACGTCCCTCTATTCAGTCATGGCATGTGATGTGAGCAAAACGAATGACCCAAAACAACGACATTTCCATGTTAAGTACTTTTGCCAAGAGGAAAACCATGACAAATCAGCCACTCCTCATTATTTAACTGTTTTTAAAAGGAGCAATGGGGGAATATTAAGACCGTCACATGCCCTTGCAAGAAACGTTCTGACATTTAAAGCTATAATATGCACTTAAATGTAATTGTCAATGTAAAATCTTGTACTTACTTCAGATTTAAGTTGCGTTGTTCAAAGGAGTGGATCGATTCAGTTCACAGCAGGCAATGGCTAATGTGAAGGGAGTGTATTTAGCAATGCAAGAAAGAAGAGCAATGCACAGAGCACACAGAGCACACAAAGCACACAAGAATGGAATAGCTCAGTCAATGGAGAAGAAGGCAGGAACGGTCCAATGTGACCAGAAAGATTCCAGCACAAAGACCAACTGGGTGTGCGGTAGACTGGAACTAGAATCTAAACTATCTTTAATGTTCTTGCTGAAGCAATTTTACGAGCCAAAGGGTTTCTGCATTGAAAATCTTACAATGATGTTGATTTTTATGGCGGAAAGGCAGTGTCCGCAATTCAGATTGAAAAGTTTATGAACTTGTCTTTGCTGGGTCGCTTGTTCTGGTCACAGAGGTGACCCCTCTTTTGTGCTCTTGACGGAACGTTGAAGGTCACCTTCATATGTTCCACAGGGGGCAAGTGCTTCCAGGGTTGGCAAAATACGAAATTGACAAGAAATGAGTACTAAGGGAGCCAGGATTTACAGAGGTTTGGTTGTCTTTCCTAAACCTCTTTGTCTGCACATGAACAATTTTTAGAGAGGAGGTGCTAGAGGTGCTAGAGACCAAATGGTTTGGAAATACAAGGTCAAAATGTATTGATGAACTGAAAACTGAAGTTCAGCCTAAGGTGGTAAACCGAAAACGAAAGTGAGCTACTTGTGGTTACAAATTAACATCAATACGCATACATAATACGCAAAATATATTTTTAGGGTGATTGAATTAAAAGGAATTAAGCAAGCCTTGTGTTATTGCAAAAAGAGGACTTAACATTGATCCAAACAAAACTTCAAAGATGCTAATTTGTTCCGTGAATTTCAACGAATCAAATTAATATTTCAACTTGTTGCCCATACAGAGAAATGAAACTTTTGTTTGTGACTATGAAGTTTCTTGTAAGGTTGCTCGCGAAGTATGCCAAAGAAAATAATTAAAATTAGTGAATGGGAAAAGGAAGGAGTAACGCTTAGTGTTTGGATTTATCAGTCGTTACAGTAACGGGAATTTTGAAATGTCATGGAATTACCGTTACTTTTTCGAAACAAAGGAACAAATTACTGTACTTTTGTTACTTTAACTTCGTTACATCTACAGTTGCCTTGGAAAATTTACCACTTGGCAGATGATTCGAACGAATGAATGGACAAGAAATAAAACAGTTGGAAAAGAAAATTAGTTCTCAAATTTACTAGATCAACAATCTGCTTGATTTTTGCTTGATTAAAGATATATTTCAAAGCCAACCCTAATGGAAAGCCCAAATGTAAAGAGGGGTTGCGTTCATTTAAAACTGTACATTGCGTAATAATTGGTTTGCTGTAAAAAATGATTGCAAGCCGAATTCACGAAATAAAATGATCAAATACGATTTTGTAATAGTGCAAGAAAATGATCCTTACTCAGGATCAGTAAACAGAGAATATTTTGAAGAATAAGCACCACTTTCAGCGTCATACTTTTGGAAAAATTGAAAAGAAGTGGCAGATGAAGCTCAAAAATGAGCCAATGCAATATCTAACATGTTTGCTTTAATAGTATGGGAATACTTAAGCATAAAACATCTCTAAGCAAGTCGCACAACTAAATACTTTGAGGTTGTATCGTTTGTACATTACTTCTGCATTGGGTCTTGAAATGAAGTGAAGGTCAAATACGTCTTTTTGGGTCCAACATGTTGCAAAAAGCACGCTCCAATTGATTTTTTTGTATTAAATTTCATGTGGGGCCTATCAGCAGCATATCATTTGACATTGATTTTTCTACTAAAAAGTTTAGATTTTACTCTTTACAAACGTTGATGACCTTACCAAAACTTGGGTCATTAACCTACAGAAAATTTGTTTGCGAACGCCCCAGAGGAAAAAAGCATCACATACATCCTTCATTGTCCTTTTTCGTTTACATATACAATTTACTGTTAATATAACTTTTGACCTCGTACTTCCTCTCTCCATTTTCTGTACAGGGTCTTGGCCAAGGATAAGTCAGAAATCCCCGTAGAGCTCCGGACTGCATTCCGGAGGCAGAAGCCCCCCTCAGTGATGGTCTGGGCCGGAATTACCACAGATGGTAAGAAAACCCCCCTGATCTTCATTGAAGAGGGGATGAAGATCGACCAGGCCGTCTACCTTGACCTGCTTTCTGAGGAGGTGGTTCCCTGGGTCCAGGAAGAATATCCTGAGGGCGGAATTGTTTTCCAGCAAGATGGCGCCCCTGCCCATACAGCCAAGATCGTCCAGGATTTCTGTTCTGACATGTTTGCCGAGTTCTGGCCGGACTTATGGCCCCCTCCTCTCCAGACTTGAATCCCATGGACTTTGGAATATGGTCCATTCTGGAGAGGAGAGCGGGCAAAAAATCATGGCCATCAGTTGAAGTCCTCAAACGAAAGTTAATTGAGGCATGGGCCTCCATCTCAGCCGACGAGGTGTCTGCCTGCGCCGCCTCTGCCGTCAAAAGGTTTCGGGCCGTTGTTAAGGCCAAAGGAGGTTTCATTGAAGTTTGATTAAATTTTTATGTGAAACGCATACAGATGAAATGTTGTGCCTCAGTTCAGCCGTTAAAATAAATTATTTTATGCCTTAGAGTTTAAAAAGTTAGTCTCAATTCTAGTGGCCTAGGCGGTAAATTGACCTTTTTAAATATCAACATACAGACAAGTAAGATTGGACCAACTATATCGTAGCTGAATACATGTGTTTTGTGAAATAAACCTAATTCAACGACAAATGGATTTGTTTTTGTTAGTGATAAACCTCAAAGGCTCTTAAATGAACTCAAAATTTTTGACTGAAAGAGGTCTTACCCGAAACCGAAATTCAAAATCAAACTTAGTTCGGGACACAATTCACGTGAGTCGCGATATGTCAAAATAAATCTCATACATAACTCTTCCAGAGTTCCTTTGAACAAAGAGTTTACGATTTTTCTTTCTTCCAAATACCCTTCTTACAATGGATATTCGAAAGTTGAGAACTTTCGCTAGGATTGAACGAAACCAAAATTTCGACGAAGCATATAGGCAACACCAAGAAGTACTGGAATCATGGAGTGGGAGGCTAGCAATGAGAATTATGATTTCCAGTAGAAACGAGTCAATAACGCTCTTTTGCAAATGAGACCTTTCTTTTGTCGAGTAGACTACGTACTTCAATTTTCAGCTCAATCGAACATCAGAGTCAAAAGTTCTCTCTCAAAGCTCAGTGCAAATCCTACCGACAATGAATGAACTAGCCCTTTTGTGGGAATCGTTTTACCACAAAATGGCGAATTCATTCATTCTATGCTCTCTTCAGTACATAAGTTTGAGAATACATAACTTTTCACTCCGGCATTCGATTGGGCTGAAATTTGAAATACGTGTTCTTCTCAATGCAAGCCAGGTTTTATATGCAGAAGAACGCAAATGGTTTGTTTCTGCTGGAAATCATAATTCTCATTTCTAGCCTCTCACTCCATGATTTTCGTGCTTCTTGGCCACACTTACGAGGATTGTAGGGCCCAATTCAAGATGTTGAAAGCATACCTATGTTGGGGAACAGTTGGGGAAAGGGAAGTGTCATTAACTATTAGATCGGGTGCCAGATACTGATGCGAACAAATTGGCCATTTCTTTGTTTTTTATATATTTCTTTGGGTTTTCATAATATTTGTTTGTTTGGGGTAAATTTGTACCATTCCCAAATAAAAACAGTGTTGCCGTCATGATTTGTAAACAAAAGTATCTAAAGATCATTTTCGCCCCAAATCTGTGTGCTTTTGAAAGAATTGATTGGTTTGAAAGAGATATTTCATACAGCTGGATTTCTTGGTTTTAACTGTAGATGGTTTTCAAGACCTTAACTTACTTTTGACCACTTTTCCTCGCCTAAGGGGTGTCACTTTTGGTAGCCCTGATTTGTTAAGAGAACAAATCATTCAACATCTGTTGACTTCTTTTTCCAATTTGTTTGTTTTTTATTTGTGATTCGTATTTGTTTGTTATGCTGTCATTTATTTGTCTTTGTTTGTTATTTGTTATATTTGTTTGTTTCCCATCAGTAGTGCCAGACGGACCAAATACATCACTCACCTCATCTAAAATCTGTTCAATATCTGGAATCGGGCCTCACAATCCTCGTAAGTGTTACGCTATTTTAAATGTAATAGCCAAGAAATAGACAAACACTATTTTCGAGAGGTATCTTTTATATAAGAGACAAAATGACCAAAACATATCTTTCGGGCATCAGCAATTTTTTTTTATTTCGCAGTCTATTCCCCATCTTTGAGGAAGTGTTTTAAAGCTACAAGTGAGACCTGAATTATGTTGAAATCTTTTTGTCGGGAAAAGCACAGAATTAGGCAACACCTGTCCTTTTCCTGTATTTAGAACTTAATCTCTCTTTACGCCATACGTAATACTGTTAAAATATAGAGGATACATTTTTTAGCCCCACCCTCTACATGTCTTGAATTAGAAACCATAAATCTCGATTTTAAGCAAACACTACCGAACCACCCAAAAATGTTTCAAATTATTGGTATTGCAGTTGGACTGTGTTTGAAATGAGTGATAGAAGAAAGTGTCTGTCCGGCATGAGAAATTGAATAGAACACGTAACTTAAGCGTAGTCTTACATTCAATATAATTGTTGCTCAAAGTAACCTTAAAAAAGGAAAATCTGAATTTGGATTATAATGGAAAATGAATAAGCAACTAAGACACAATAAGTTAAACCTGGGGTCGGCAACCGTGTTTAGGTCAAGGCCCACCAATTTGACTACGTGTTGTCAAGGGCCCACTTAATAGACGTTGGTAGGTCCAGGGGCCCACACATTAACGATCAAAGAGCTTGGGGCCCACGAGAACAGCACTATGGATGGCTCGCGGGCCCACTATTTTGGACCTTCCCCATAGCGCAGGGCCCACCAAAAAACAGCCTTGGGTCTACATGTGGGCCGCAGCCCACCAGTTGCCGACCCCTGCCTGTTAAAGTAACTAATTTTGAATCGTTATGAATAGATTGATGATGAAATGAAAGGAAAAAAGGATGTCAGGGTTGAAAAGGGTTTATTTTTATTTTTTTTTTTTTTGGGGGGGGGGGATTTATCAATACCGCTACAAGGAATGGGATTCCCTGTAAAGAGAGTTAATCATTATTATAGTTTCAATAATTAATGTTTATATGAAATTTGATCTACCAATGAGTTACTGTTGGCATATCTATATAACCCTTGTATAGTGGGTTGGTCAGGAATAGTATTTAAGAATTTGTCCAATCCTGCCTTAAATGCTGTTAGAGGATCAGCTCCTACATATTCCCGACGAAGGCAAATAGGCAACAAATTGAACAATGAAGGAGCCCGATAAAGAAGAGAGGAGGACTTCATTGTTCGAATTAGCCTTGATTCCTTAGGATTTGGAGGTGCTCTCAGAGCGCACGTAAAACCTCTACGATCGCTACAACTGATCTCAAATCCTGGGTTAGGACAGAGCCCATGAATGCTCTTGAAAACATACAGTATCAGATACCTTTCATACCTTCTCTGAGTACTGTACAGCCCTAACTTCTGGAGCCTCTCCCAATATGAGAGCTCTCTCATTCCTGTGATGTTCCTAGTAAAACATCTTTGGACCTGCTCGACCTTTTGCAAACCTGCTGAACTCATTGGAGCCCAAATGGGTGAGGCATATTCAAGATGCGGCTGGACAATCGACTTGTACAGAGTTAGCATCGTAATACTATCTCTGGACTTGAAAGTGCGATAGATCCAGCCGCACGTTTGAAATGCCTTCCCCACTTTCAACTGGATATGCTCATCAAACTTTCCATCATCTTGGACGACAACTCCCAAATCTCTCATGGACGATACCTGCTCAATATCACAACCTCCATTGTCTTTGAGAGGAACATCTAATTTTGACGCCCCATACGTCATTGTGCGGAATTTCATCCCGTTCAATGCCATGTTACTCTCGCCAACCCAAGAGTAGACCTTCTCCAAGTCCTCAACTAAACATTTCGAGTCCTGCCCATTCCTTCCACAAACTAATTTTGTGTCATCAGCATATGAAGAAATACTGGCTTTTGTTCTAAAATTCTGGAGAGGAGCAATAAAGAGAATAAACAAGAGCGGACCTAAAATTGAACCTTGCGGAACACCTGACTTGACATCATACATGCCGCTAAAAGATCCTTCGACTTTAACTATTTGCTTCCTTTCGCTTATAAAACTATCAATCCAAGTCAGGACCTTACCCTGGACCCCTAACTCTTTGAGTTGATCGAGCAAAAGACCATGATCTACCTTATCGAAGGCCTTGGCAAAGTCAAGATAGACTACATCAACTGACTCATGACTTTCGAGCCCTTCAATGATTTGCTCAATATGATCAACCAATTGGGTTTAACGTCAAATTTAATATCACCACTGATCAAATTTCATGTTGAAACTCAGCCCATATTCATCGTCACTGACCTTGGAAGCTAGCAAATTTTCCATCGCCTAGGAACCCATTTTGACCTTGTTATAATATGCAAACCGTTTTTTTTTCACATACCATAGACGTTTAACCAAAATGTTCCTTGATCTCGAGACAAGTTTTCTCAGAATTTATTTGCTATCTGCATGTGATCCACGAAATCAGTAAACTTGGACAAAAATCCCGATGGTTGAAAAAGAGAACAACTCGACTACTTTGATTGGTCTCGTGTTTTCTACCACTGAATGCAATTTCGAAGGTGCTACGTTTATTGTTTGAAATTGACCATCTCCAAATCGTTTGATTCAATTCTCGCCAGTTTTTAAACCGAGGAAAACATTCTTGCTTTTCCTCTCTTAGCTGCCTAAGTAAGAGGGATATTTAAAGCAAATAAGTTCCCTTAGATGCTTTTACAACCCCTGGAACCAACCTAAAGAGAGTTCGCAATCAATTATAGCAAAAAAGGGGACAAGAGAGAAATACATTTTGCCCACTTGTCCGGAAGAAAATGTTGAGTAACATGTTCAAACTATCACAATGGAAAATTTGAAACGTGATTATGTTCTTCCAAAAAATATTGCCGATTGTAATACTTGCCTTTAGTGAAGATCGCCACAGAAAAGAACTTTATTGGCTTTATTAACTTCATTGAACTTCAAAGGAAGTACGAAAAAGGGAGAATTAGGCAAAACATCACTATATTTTACCCAGGCATAAAAAACCCGAGCGTTTTTTTTCTTTCTGAATCAACCCGTCTACAATGACAGAAGGTAAAAAACTACAAATGGAAATGCCTTTTGTCTGTGTAAAATAACCTAGACAAAATGCCATGCTCAAAGCCCATTTTAACACTGGTTAAGTAATTCTAAAAGTTATTGTTGAAGGTTCCTTGACCCTTAGTTTGATAACCAACATATATTCTCATCTTGAATTATGATTGAAGGAAAAGGCATTGTCCTTAATTGATAGAACCAACTCATACCAGTGTACACAATCTTAGTAAATCAATATTCTTTATTAGTGTTCCTGATTGGTGCAAGAGCCAAGAAATACATGGCATTGGCACATCTAAGAATATTCCTCGCATTGCATAAATTTGATTACGTAGGCGTTCTACTTTTAAGGTTCGGATGAGAAAATGAGTCCCTTGGCAAGGGTGCATGAGATCCTCATCCAGAACTTGGATGACCAGGGCCAACCATGTTGATCTTTTGTGGTTCCAAGCATATTCCCAAACGTCTCAATCCAATTAAGACCTCACACTCATTGCTGTTCTCCATCGCAAACCGTATTTTGTTCTTTGCTTCAAAGAGGTCACGCTTGACCAAGCAATTCGATTGAATTGGAAGTTCTCTTTGATCAATGAATTAGCAGAAGGCTAGATAATGATTCAAAGCCTAACACTATTCTAAGCTAAGTTGAAACAGTGAGGGATGACTTTTGACTTTATTTCCATTGAGGCGACTTCACATGGCAGAAAAGGGCTTGAAGGAGCTATAGAGTGCTCTAATCAGAGTAAATTCGAGGACAAAAATGCATTGGTTCAGGAGAGCTTCACGCCTGGTTTGCTATTCAAAGGTTGATTTGGCTGATGAGTTCAACATAAAAATGGCATCTGGGCAAAATTCTTACGTACATACAATCATGGTCAGTGCGAGAAAACCATTGCCAGTAAAGACGCTGAGGGGCGTATAGAATAAGAAGGGCAATATGCACTCTAAAAATTGGCAGACTGAAAATAAACAATCGTGGCAACAGGAAACGATCAACTCAAAGGAGCAATCAGTGTGACGATCAACAAATACTGGTACAACCTTGACAAATCATATGAATAAGAGTATTGAGTCCGTTTTCGTTTGTACTTCAGAGAGAGTTCTCTAATGATATTGCCGACGAGTTGAGGGTTGGCTTACGTCCTGAAAAGATACATGTCCTTCCTGGCCTTCATGCTAATGGGTTCAATCATGTCCAATGAAGGAGAACTCTTCCGGGTCCGAAAGAGGTATCCGGCTTGTCGCTTGCCAAAGTCCATGCTCTTCCGGGTTCTGAAGAGATACTCGCCCCGTTTGTTGGTTAAGTCCTTGCGGGTGCGGAACAAATAGCCACCTTTCCTATTCCGCACTTGACTGGGTAGATCTTTTCGAACCCTGAACAAGTACTTTTCGGAGCGGCTTGGCCGATCAAAAGCGTCTTCCTCGTCTGAGTCATCTTCCACTGATTTGCGAGTCCTCAAGAGGTATCCGGGTGATCGAAGTTGGCGTTGGAGGTGGAAATCATTCTGTGGGTCATGGGCAAGGTGTTGCAATTGGTTTAGGTAGGACCGGTGGCACTCTGGATCACAGGGTAGACGTGACAGCTCTCCAGATGGAGACTGGAGAAGAGATTCTGCAAGAAGGATATTGAAATGAAACTCTAAATTATGTACGGTATTGCGGTCAGATTTTAAAAACTAATGAAAAACACTTCAGCGAAAGCCTGAATAGTTAGTCTGGAAAAGTTTTCGGTCTCCCAGATTTCATTACCGACCCCAAATGTGTATTGTCCAAAGGGCTGAGGGTGCAGATTTCTGGAACTGACGTTCCGTGCACAAAAAGAGCTTTAGAGTACTTCTCATTTGTCTGTTCTGGTTTTTTTTTTTTTTTGATTGGTTGCAGATTTTTTAATACCACTACAAGGAATGCGATTCCCTGTAAAATTTACCTACTAATTTTCGTTTCATTTGTAATTCGTTCGATTTCATTTGTCATTTTTCATAAAATGACTTAGCAAGGCCAAGGTTTCGATCTAAACATAACTAAAGGACAATAATTTCGACCAGAAAAACTGAGCCTGAAAATGCTCAATTTTTTCAGATTTGCAGTTGTTAAAAACGGGGTTTCATGACTCATATGGAGACGGCAGTACATGTTTTTTAAAGAACGATTGAAGGGAAGGTTTCCAACTCCTCGTTATATTGTCATATAATTTTGAAATAGGTGTCAAATTGATTTCTCTCCCATCAACTTTCCCAAGCACTCGTTATATTACAATCTAATTTTGAAACATGCATCGAATTGATTGATTTCTCTCGTATCAAATCAATTTTTCCAACCCCTCGTTTTCTTACCATCTAATCATTTAATGGCAAAATAATGAGTGGTTAGAAAAATTTGCTTGAAAGGAGTAAGGCCTTTAAAGTGTTATTGTGGGATGACTACAAGGAACCGGATGTATTCATTGTTGTGGTTATAAAAAATCCGCAGCCACACCAATAAAGTTCAATTCTTGAATGCTTCTTGATAATTAAGGCGACAACACATTTTCAAATTTGGTTTTCGTGGTTGGTACTATTCGTAAACCGGTTTATGAACATCGTATTTTTTTTATTGCTTTCTTCCGATTCAAGATTGGCGCTTTCAATGCGCTTTTTTGGCTTTTGTTGAGTGCCCGCAGTCCCACTCTTTGGCCTTCATGATTGCCCTCTCAGCTTTTTCTTGGCCTTTGAAACGGCCGATTTCATAAAAGTCAACAAGTGTTTTTAATCGGCCTTACTCTCAATTTCAATCACGGACAACGACGAGTAACGTTGAGGGCAGACGGAAATTAAATAGCAAATTTCATGAAATATATCGATTTTTGTAGCGAGGAAAGAGTCTCCAGTTCAAATCTAAAGGGAGTACGCTATCAAAATTCCAAAATTTCAAGAACAAGAACATTCAAGCAGTAGATTTTATGCTTTAGAAAGTATTTTTAAAGAAAACATTGACTGCCATATTTGTCCATGTGTAGTTGTGTACTCTCCTCTCGAGATGCTAGTATGAATTAGGTTTCAATCTTTCTTCAAATTCGCTATTAATCAGTCAGTTCTTCGACCAATCACCATTAGGTCAAGGGCTTCATGAAATTTCTGTGTTTCCCAATTGGTTCCAATTACTGGGTTACAAAGGTTGCAAAATCGGAATGATTCAAGAAGGGGTTGTATTAGAGATTTCCCACTTCAAGAATGGTACATTTATTAATTTTTAGTGCTCAAAAAATAGGACAAATGTTCGCCTTTCAGCACACAGGTCTTCTCGGGACGAAGAAAAATATCACACTTAACGCAAAAGCTAAGATTTTTCAGATTTTTCAACATAACGCCAAAATAAGCACTTTAATGACTGGCTGTAATTTTTTGTGGACTTAAATTTTGTAGTTTTCTGTTATACTTAAATGTCCAAACGATTGTACACTAAATACCTTTATCCAATCATGTGAGCAAAATACAAGTGGCAAGAATGTTTTGAGCCCACAGAAATAGTACTAACATTCTTCAGGAATGAAATCAAATGGTTTTTCTTATTAGTTCGTCCCACTTTTCAACACTTGGCTAAAAGAGATTATCTTAAATTTGGATAAAGGAAAATTGCTTTCTCTTGTTTTGGCCAGGAAGAATTCGTTTATACGTATGTGCAATGAAAAAATAGAAATATGTTGGTTGGCCCAAATCTTGAATGGTCTATTGTACTTATGGACTATATCAGTAGTAATTTGGAGTCATCTAGTAGTTGTTTGATGTGCTCCTTGTTAGGTGCCTTTGTTCCGCCCATTTTGGCCATGCACCTTCAATGGGTCTTGACATGTCTATGATATCAGGTTGTCCAGGGTTTCTGGACAAGATTTGTTGTTGTCGTTACCGTCTATAGTTCCCAAAATGTGTGTGATTTGTTGTTAAACACAAATAAATCGAATGTTAAGTCAAATCTCAGTGATTCAAAGGTCATCTTAGAAAGAATCAATCCGACTAGCGATGTTTCCTTTCATCGATCTGGTAAAATATAGAAGGCATACGAAATGGCATTTGAGGAGCATCACATCCTGTAGTACGTATATTCCTTGTCATTTGATCAGAAACTTCTTCAAAACAAAAGCCTTCCTAGAATTTTTGCTTAATGATCAAAAAATAGTTATGAACTTACGGAGCCTTTGACAGAATAAAATGTTTCGACTGGAAGAGGAATTAATCTGATCATAAATCAATTTCATTACAATTTTACTTAAAAATATTGAATCATAGAAAAAAGGGAGGTTAGTAATGAATGAAATTCTTAAGTTTGGATGTTTTTACTGATTACTCAAAGATTTTTTTTATCAAAAATAAGCATTCCCTTTGGTAAGGGTGCAGATTTCAGGCAAATACGATTTTATAACCAAGAATAAGTTTATTTCTTTTTTGCTAGCTTTTAAGGATTTTTTGCTGTTTGGACGAAGAAATGCAAGAATTGTCTTTTTGGGCAGACAAATGCAAAAATGGTCTTTTTGGGGGCAAATAAATGCAAAAAATGGTCTTTTTGTAGAGAAATAAGAATAAAGACATTTTTGTCCAAAAACGCAAAGAAACAGAATTCCAGATCACGTATGTATCAGGGATATTTTGATTTTGAAATAGTAAAACATTCTCGTCCATTTTCATACACTTGCATTCCATATTATTGAAAGTGAAACATGCTCATTTTTTCAATATTTGTGGCATGTTTTGTAGCATTTTTGGCAATTCAGCGTTTTTATTTGCCACCTATGTCTATTTGGTATTTTATTTACCATTTATTGGTCCTTTTGCTATCTTATATGCCATATGTTTGTCTATTTACTATTTTATTTGCCAATTTTTGGGGCCGAAAGGCATGTTTTTTTGTCCGAAATTAGAAACTTGCACCTCACCTCCTCTTATAACATCGATCTGAGAGGGCGTACTATGTTTTCCATACGGAAGTGGACCGCAAGTGAAATGTGGAAATGGCTCCATTTTTCCATCTTCCATTCCCATCCGTTGCAATTCATACAATTTTATTATTTCCTCCTCTTTCAAACCCCTAAAAGCGAGGTCAGCGCAAAAGAACAATTGAGGATCTGGGCAAAAACTTTTACTTGATTGGGATTCGAGTTTGCAAAGAGAATTTTTTTGGGGCACACATATCTTCAAACAGAACGAAGGGCTTAAAGAAAAATATCCATAAGATGCGAATGCAAACAACTGCAGATTATTCGCTTTTTGAACATTGAGTGGATCAACGTCGTTTTATTGTCATGCAAGCCTTCCAGTCTCTGAAACGACAAGTTCTGTTCCTATTGGAACGTTTTAAAAGGATCCAGAAAGAATGCCAACTCACAAATACATGGATATGTTTTGTTTCGAGTTAACCTTCTTCAATGACAATGAGAATGTGTATGGTATGTATGCGATTCAAACTTGGGCATTCCATGAGTAACTTTGTCATTAAACAATTTAATGACAACTCTCTGATTTTTGTCCCATTTTTTCATTTTGAATTTAGGAAAGTGCAATTTTGTACGTTATTCCTTGGCACTTGAGTATGCCCCTACGGTGGCCATTCGGCAAACTTGAAATGAATGAAAAACATTGTTTTGTATAGGTGATCTCAAAGAATAACAAGAAGTTGGAAACGATTCTACAAAGGAGGATTACCTACTTCAACTTTCGAACGATTTAAAGTTTTGGTTACCACTCAAAGAGGGCAATCTTATCAATGTCCCACTCTATGTATGTACCATGTCAACCTAGGAGATAGTATAACGAAATGCCTAAATCATTTTTCAACCATCGAACCAATTATTTGGAGGGTAATTTGGATCCAAATGAAAGTCTTCAACAGATGATGGATTTATGAACTCTTAGGGTAAAATCGGTTAAAACAGAGCGTAGAAATCTTTCATCTTTAAGTCAAATTCAAAATGGAACGTTCTTGAAATCTTCCAATTACACGTTGTACTTTATTGGGTATGGGCAAAATTGTAATTGTTAAAAGTGTTTTTCAAAAATCAGATTGAAAATGACTCGCTCGCCTTTCAGAATAAAAAAATCAAATAGCGTTGATGAGGCAACATCAAGAGACTGATACTTTTTGCAGGGTTAATTTAACCCTGCAAAACATATCAGCTTTCACCCCCTGATCAGAGGCTTTTGTGGTCAAATTGAAACATAGTTGCCAACTAGTGGGGTGAGTATTAATGCCACCCTTATGCAAAAGTTCAGGATTTTTCCTTCATATGTTTATTTCTTTGTAGTGGCATTATGTTCCCAAAATTGTATATTTTAAAGATATTTCAATGGGAAGAAGATGTGTAAAGTTTTCCCAAAGAGTAGCATTACGAGGAACCATCTGGCAACTATGTTTTAATTTTACCACAAGAGGCGCTGATCAAAGCGCATAAGCTGACATTCTTTGTAAGGTTCATTCAGGCTTCATGAAATTTTACGTTAGTTGAACTTTGAATCGGGAGATGGTGCTAAACGACATTTTTTGATTAGGAAGGTTTAAATTCGCATTGAAATAGGTTTGCTGTTCTTTGATGATAGTTTATACTTTTTGCTATTGCTACTCAATTTCCTATGTAAAAAATACCCATCTCATGGAACATTATGTCAATTGTGTTGTTTTTTTAAAAAAGGAAGTCACGGTTTGAGTCATGGGTAAATGAAAAAATCCAATAAATCATAAGGCAATTCATTGAACAGTTACAAGGTCTTAAAGTTAAACGAGCGGTTAAACCAAATTCAATTCCAAATTCTAATTGAACCGAACATCAATTTTAGAACCCGGAAGTGTTTGGGGGGCAATGAAACTTCATTCGTTCCTGGTCCTTTAGATGAAATTTATGCTGTGCCATAAAGTTGTCAGGATGTTCAGTTTTGTGAAAGGGGAAATGGCAAAGTACAGAGCAATCAGTTTTGTCAGGCACTGCAGCTTAATGAGCTGTTTTGATCAAAGAGTTCAAAAATATTTTTCAATGATCTGAGCATCCCATGTTCCTTGTGCAGTTTTCCACTTGGCCAACTTGTGCCTTTTGTGTGCCATTATTGGCCTATTCCTGTGCCGTCGTCAATAAAGTTGATTGGACTTGCCAAAGAAGCCTGTGCTATTTGTTCATTAAAAAGGACGATTATTCCTCTGGAAAAGGCTGTGTTTGATCTCCTGGTTCCGGGAATTTTCAAACTAGTTCCACGCCTTATTTCGCATAAATCCATGGGAAGAGAATAAATTTTCCTCCACAATGATGATTCATTCAGCTATTTCTCGTGCTCAATGATTAGACAATCGCTTATTTAGGATGAGACTGACCACATTAATCACCCAAATGCTTCTCCTAAGCAAGTTGACACTTGACAGACAACCCTTCACCTCGGAACGCATGATTAGCAATAAAGCTTTCCTCGTGCTTTTTGTTTTGTTCCGTGTTTTTTCTTTCTCGAACGGAAGCACGGAAAATGTCGGTCCAGGACTTTAAATGACCTTGTCATGGGTTATGACGTAAGAGCCTTTGTGTAGAAAGATTTTTGACTCGTAAGCCAACCCCAATTTCGAAAACAAATTCAAGAAAGACAGCCTTTGTTAGAGAAGAATCCCCAGAAGTTGTGATTTTGAATCGCTGAATGAAATCAAACGAGTCCGACAATTAATGGGATAAAAGTTTGTGGTTGCAATGAATGAATCTTAGTATGGCAACTTTGTATGACAGAAATTGTCTTCTGCAATTAAGTATGATCAGTGACAGGAATATGGCACATCCGGAATTCGAATCACTACGGATCGATTTGCCCAAATTACGAGGAAAAAACAATTTTAAACCTTTCGCTTCTAACGCGTTCCTTGACGCTTTTGTTTCGAGAAGCATGTGTTCATAATTCCAAGGACATGTAATGTAACCCTTTCGATCGGTTTAACAATTTGAACGTCTCAGGAAAAAAACACAGAAATACCGTCTTAACCTCGTTGTTGGATTATATACGTACACGAGGAACTTAACACGTACAAGAAACTTATCGTTTCGGGGGCTTTCCCATTCATTCCCCGTTTTCTTCGGCCACACTCGCATATGTATAAAACTCTCTTTGATTGTCGAATGATGTGCATTTAATGGTTTCTAAATAGCTCAAATAGCCCGATCCATTCATTATTGGGGTGGTGTAAACCTTGGCCTTCCGCGTTCCATGAATTGTAGGAGGGACGAACTTATCCCTTAGATTGAGTGTTGATATCGTGCTCTATGTTTTGTTGGAATGATGAACGATTACTTAAAGGGACTTGTCACAAAATGAACAAGAAACTATGCTATGCAAATAAACAAGACACTCTTTGATTCAATTCGCAAAGCAAGATGTTTGAGTGAGAGCAGACTTTGAGAGAGCTTTTCAGTTTTCCGTGAATTGTACGGGAGGTGTTTCATCAAAAATAGATGACATTACAATGGTTGATCGTTCAAAATTCATCTACTTAGAGCGTTTATTGATGAAAGGGGGAATACTTCAGGAATTTGTAAAACTTTTTTAATATCAAACTTTTCAATAAGGGTGAGCAAAATAGGCACACAAAAGTTGAGTAAAGGTATGAGCTTTGATTGTTGTTGACCCTTTGAAGTGCGTATGTATATCAATTCTTTTTGAACTAAACCTTCATTTGACAAAATAAATGAATCTTTCAGCAGCAGCTTTACCTTTACACCTATGAAAAAGCTCACATTAACGTTAAATTCAAAAAGTGAGCATGCCCAGAGTTTATCAAATAATTGGTGATACACCCCTTGCATGAGACCAATTCTAACAAAAAGTGTCCCTAGCTTTTAGAAAACACAATGAAGCGAGTCTTTGCCATACTACTGAAGGTCATTTGATCCTCGTCTTCATTGGATCTGAATTAGTCAAATGGTGTAAACAGGAATGGACGCCTGAGGATATAAGACTTTGATTTTAGTTCTTGGATGAAGTTTTCCGGCCTTCATTCTCGGCTTGGCCGGCTTAATGGAAATGCTCCTTCCTGGAACTCATCCTTTTTTGTATAGACTTGCGAATAAAGAAATCCGTCAATATTGGTGCAGGATATTCCTTCACCTGTTCCCTTCTTCAAAAGATTCTCTTCTTTTTTCCATTTGAACTCGTTTCTTTTCGTGCATTGCCAACATTTCTTGCTCTCGTTTGGAGTGTGGTGACAACCGACCATGATGCATCATTCTGATGGTTGTATTGGGTCTGTTCACAAAATTCTCGTTCCCCAATAAGTCCCATAGGCTTAAAAAGAGACTACTTCGAAAGGTACTTCAAATACATTTGCCAAGAAAACAGATAATAGAGCATCTCACATTGGATAAAAAAGTGTCATTGGGTTCAATGGTGTCGTCGCCGCATTTCAAAGAGAGAATTAAATCGGACAGGAGAGGTAAAGGTGAAATAAATGCACATGCGTGTTAATTCAATCTTTTTGCATATACTACGAGACGTTTAGTCTTTCATTGAAAGTGGCACATTTAAAAGTGGAGTGAAGTCTAAACAAGTTTGTCTTTTTGACAAATCAATTTGACAATCGGATTCAATTGACTTTCCTTTGTGATCAATTTAAAACTGAAATGTTCTGTCATTGTTTGAAAGATTTCCTTGAGTAAAACGGTTTTTTTAAATAGGAAGATATTTGAATGCGTCACATTTTGTGAGCCCAGAAGTCACACTTTTGGGGAAATAATAAAATGAACAATTCAAAATACTTTCTACTGCAGCTTAATCTAACACTGAAATATTTCATGTTAAAAATAACCTTGAACTTTATGTGTGAAAATTGACCCAAAAATAAACACAAAAAACTGTATAGAAGTAAAAGAAATATCCAAACTTAATGGATTACTATCGTTTTAAGGATCACACACGCGGACGCATTTTCTGTTCACTTTATCTTCAACGGCAGCGTGATCAAGTTAATTTGGGTAGGTTTTTTAAATCCAATGACACCCTCCAAAAAGAGTTGCTATGATTAAAAATTTTGCCACCTTTACGTCATGGTCTTTAGATTTTTTAAATTGAAAAATACTTTTTCGCACTTTTTAAACTCCTTGGTTTGAAATTTAAGACAATCACTTGCACTTAAAAACATAAGGTGAAACAGGCCAAGTTTCCGCAAATACACCCAAAAGACCTTGTAACATATCGTAGCTGCTGACAGAAGCTAATAAGAACAGCTCGCAATTTGATTGATCAGAGACCAATAACTCGCTTCCGATCCAAAATGTATATTCATCAATCAATGCGAGGATACCATCATTGAATATGCAGATCATAAAATTATTGCTTAAATAACTCACAAGTTATAAACTCTGGGAAGGTTTATCATTCACCCAATGAATATGATAGCTTCTATGAATGAATGCTCCAGATCAAATAGTTTCGGCAACCAGCCGAACATCACTCTGATAGGACCATTTTTGTAATCAAGACCCCCCACGAGAATTTCCCATCTTGACTGAAGGATGCAAAAGGATGCTCGAAATTGATGCACAAGGAAACCATAACTGGCATTGAGTACTTTAGGGCATGAGAAGAATGCCTTAAACTTCGAACAGTAAGTTGATAACCGAGTCTAAATGTGTTCATTCTTTCGTCGAACACGAAAACTTCGCGGTGAAAACGTGGTAGCATTGCAAAGGCCCTCGGGACTTCAAAATTAAAAGATCTCACTCACCCGGAAAAGAACCTTGTGCCAGTTCCTCTAAGAACCGTCCAATTGGTTGCACGTGAGCCTGGGGCGATTTGAGGCGGTTCTCCTCAAAATTCTCGAGGTCCGAGGGTGACAAGGCCCCATCCAAGTCGAACGATGAATTTGTAGAGGCCATGCCCAAAAGATTGATTAACAAGGTCAGGTTGAAAACGCAATGCCATAGTTGTGGACAGGATCGTCGGGTCTGTGTCATATTCGAACGGCTCGAATGAACCCAACTGGTGTTCGATGAAGTCCTTGAAAGGAAGGTCTCTTTGGTCTTTCCGACAACGGTCGTTCCGTTTCCTTCGCTTCGTCAAAAAAGAAGACGGGGGAGGTTTTCTCTACTCAAGGGACCAAGGAAAAGAGACCAAACCTTCGAGAGGTTCTTCCCTATTTATACGCACGGGAATCGAGTGGTTTTCCCTTAGTCAAGGAATCCTCGAACGAGCAATGTCCTGGATCGTGTTCGACCGCGTTAAAAAAAAACTCGGGGTGTCGAGCGAGCATTGAGCTAGGCCCACTCTCAGGGATCATAACGCTCATTGGCAAAATGTTCTCGGTAAAGACCTTTTGAAGGATAGCGAAAGGGTAGGGGGAGAAAATTTGGTTTGCCGTTGTCATTTTGTTGGCAATACAGCTAATTATCATAAAGAAAAAAAGGGCAGAAAGGCTTCATGACTACTTGTGCTGCTTGACATACAGGGTGTCCAAGAATTGATGGTGCATCGGAAAAAATAGATTTTCAATGGCTTAAAGACACGTTAGAGAAAAATATACTTTTACAGATATGATTATAGTTCAGTTGCAAGTATCTTGGAACCCTTTCTCAGACTTCTTGTATCAAGCTATTCAAGTTATTTGACTGGGCATGAGGGCATGTGCTTTTTATTTTAATTCTCGGCCGCACTTTGCGTTTTTGACATAGATTGAAAATACGCTCATACTTCACATATACCCTTCAAGTTTTTAACATACTTCAGATCAAGGCTCTTCTATGATTGTTCCTGTTGCCTCCTGAGCAATATTGAGTTGATATTAGAAGATTTAGATGTCCCTTGGACTGAATGATTATTGAAGTGTCCTTCCAAGACAAATTCTGAATACTTTTTTAACCTGCTTTGCCTGATACGGTCTGAACCATATAAATATTGTGGCAAGCATTTGAAACTGTGGTTTCCAATGGGATAAGCCTTTTTCAAAACACTTCCTAACAGGATATTTTTTCAATTTTAAAGCTTTTTTTTTTTTGAAAAATGAAAAGCACGATGCACCATCAATTCCTGAGCACCCTGTAATGGTACACAATATGACTACAAGTGCGTTCGGCTTTCTTGAAGAAATTTTGGCAAGCCAGTGTGCCTACAATGTAGGCCCTACATGCCTTATTACCGGGTGAGGAGGAATTCGGTGTGAAAAAACGAACTCTAACCTTAGGATCTTGTTGCAATTGAGCCTGTTGAGCTAGCTCAACAAGATTTTGGAGTTGGATTGGGACAGTATTAGACCATAGACCAAGGGTCCTTGATTAGACTAACTATGCACAAAATTTCAGTCGATATGTTCCATGCAGACAGAGTCCATCCTGTTGTTGGTAGTGAGGGTAAAGATGAAGCTGTTATGGCTTTTCATGACGTCCTATCAAAAAAAGAAAAAACGCAAATTTCTTGCTATTGAGCAAGGCAACAAAACGCACAGGATTATGTTTGTGCAAGATACAATTTTACCATGGAAAACGTAACATTTTTACGCGCTTTTTTGGCTCAAAGGGGGGACGTGTAGCCTAAGTTAATGGCGACGTACTCGTTGCTGGTGGTGTTGTTGTCGTTGCTGCGCTTGATGTTGCAGTTCTTGGGGGCCTTGTCCACTGGTTCTTTTCGAAGGCCCCGCCGTTGTTGGCCCCGCCAGCCTGGTCCTGAAGTGGTCACACGTCTTCTTGACGTAGTCGTAGGCTGTGAAGGCCCACTCCTGCTCGACAGGGGCCTTCACGGCGTCAATTTTGGGGATGGTAGACGTTGTAGTCCAAGGGATTGAGTAGCTTGCCTGTTGCAGGTAGTTCAGGAGGATGACTCAAGGGGACGTTGGATGGGGACCTTTGCCAAGGTCTTCAAGCCCAGGTCTGTCTTCACGACCTTCTTCATAGCCCTCTAGGGTTAAGTTGAGCTCCCGCAAGAGGGCCCGCTTGTTAATGTTTGGGTCCTGAATGATCTTCTCTGACGATGACATTCCTGATGTCAGACTTCGGTCTGCCAACGTACTTCTTAAAGTTGCAGTTCCTGGACTTCATGTAGGCCTTCTAGGCGTTGTAGATGGTGTTTTTGTGCACGTTCATGGACCTGGCGACGTCAAACTGCTTTTCACAGCCTCTTCGCGCGCGACGATAATTTTATGCAACTTGTTCGGCCCCGTTTCCTCAAAAAAAGATTTTTGATGCTAATTTTTTGCTCTTACAAAACTTTCTCAATATGAGCGCACACAACTTTTTTGTAAATAGGAAGTTGCGCTAGGCTTATGCAGGGTGTTGTAAGCTTTTGAATGTTGTTACGCATAATTCCGCCTCACTAGTGGTTTTATAGGTTTGAAGGGATTTGCTATAACTATTTGAGCTAGTTTTAAATGTACACCTAAACAAAATATCCTAATTATGATTCCGAAATTACGAAAAATATTCATATTTTAATAAAATCGGCTCTTTTTGAACATTCCCGCCCTAAATTGTCACTTTGAATATCATCCTTTTTCAACAAGATCTTGAGTGTGACCAACATTTTCGACGAATTTATTCGTTCATATTATGATTGTGTCTAAATTGATAAGGAGCACTTCAGGCATTACTCAAGTACGAAATATTTACTTTTCAAGAAGGTCCCTCAGTAGACTAGTTAACCAAATTCCTGCTTTGATTGCAAATTGAGAAGGGTCAAATAGCATCACTTGTCTCTATTTGACAAAACAAAACAAATGCGAGATTTCTTTCTTGTTACATCCATTAGGAATGATATGGGAATAAATGGATCACGCTTGGTGCTTTGTCGAAATTGTGACCAAGCTTGAGCACCCATTGATGAAATAGCCGCTTTGTTAAAAATAGTAGTTTTGTGTCAGGTAATGGTTTCGGATTAATCCTTTTAAGTTTAAGAGAAAGACATTTAGTAGTGTCCAAGAATGGTGTGCCTTGATATCCCTTCAGATTATTTTTTATTTCCGATTTTACTAAGTCATGTTTGAAAAGATCTGAGAGACAAAAGACTAACGATTTTTGTTTTCCACTTTTGATTTATTTTACAAGTTTAATTCTAAAGTTTTCACTAGTTTGATTCAAAAATATATTGTGTCAATCTCAGCAAAATTAGGGTAATGAAAGAGGTTCAAATATGTATTGGTAGACATAACAATCACTAAAGGCCCTCATTTTTCATCACAAAATTAGCATTTTTCAGCATTTTTTATTTCCTCATAAGCATTTTTCTAGCATTGATTTGACTTCAGTTGGCATCATCGGCCCGAAAAAATATGAACTACTCTCAATATACAGTACTTGCGAGCTCTCTTCTAGCTTATTGATGTCAAGTCAGAGGTGTTCCTCAAGGCTTGATTTTAGAAGAGAAGCTCATGGGAAAGCAGCGTCAACTCATTCAAGTTCTTTAGTTTTTTTGAAGATTCAGCTATTTGTTGTTATTGTCGCCACCGTTAATCAGGAAGTTTAAGTTAAAACGATTTTGCAATCAACATACATTGATCATGTCAATTAGAATTGATTCAGTCATTGCATCGCAAAATAAGATATGTGTAAGCCCTTGCATCAATATTTTTCCGGTGAAAGGCTCCTTTTGGTTGCATTTTTTCTCTTACACTTCTTGGTTTGCTTGGCTTTTTTGAAGCTTCACGTTCAAGCCATTATTGCTAGTGTTCTGATGACGCCTCTTTCCAATGAGCTTCTGTAGATTTTAGGTATGCCCGCTTCTGTTCATCCTTTTCATTGCTCCCCCCTCAGAAGTTTGGACAAAAGATAGTATTTCATCATATGCCGATGACACAAAATTAGTTTGTGGCAGGAATGGTTATGATTCAAAATGTTTAGTAGATGACTTGGAGAAAGTCTACTTTTGGGTTGGCGAGAGTAACATGGCATTGAACGGGATGAAATTCCGCACAATCACTTCAGGGCCGTCAAAATTAGATGTTCCACTTAAATACAATAAAGCTTGTAATATTGAGCAGGTATCGTCCATGAGGGATTTAGGAGTTGTCATCCAAGATGATGGAAAATTCGATGTGCATATCCAGTTGAAAGTGGGGAAGGCATTTCAAATGTGTGGCTGGATCTTTCGCACTTTCAAGTCCAGAGATAGTATTACGATGCTAACTCTGTACAAGTCGATTGTTCAGCCGCATCTTGAATATGCCTCACCCATTTGGGCTCCAATGAGTTCAGCAGGCTTGCAAAAGGTCGAGCAGGTCCAAAGATGTTTTACTAGGAACATCACAGGAATGAGAGAGCTCTCGTATTGGGAGACTCCAAAAGTTAGGGCTGTAGGTACAGTACTCATAGAAGGTATGAAAGGTATCTGATACTGTATGTTTTCAAGAGCGTTCATGGGCTCTGTCCTAACCCAGGATTTGAGATCAGTTGTAGCGATCGTAGAGGTTTTACATGCGTTCTAAAAGCACCTCCAAATCTTAAGGAAACTAGGCTAGTACGAACAATGAAGTCCTCCTCTCTTCTCTATCGGGCTCCTTCATTGTTCAATTTGTTACCCATTAGTCTTCGTCGGGAATATGTAGGAGCT
>JAAGOF010000323.1:81190-139905 GCA_010645155.1 Tigriopus japonicus
ACAAATTGAACAATGAAGGAGCCCGATAAAGAAGAGAGGAGGACTTCATTGTTCGAATTAGCCTTGATTCCTTAGGATTTGGAGGTGCTCTCAGAGCGCACGTAAAACCTCTACGATCGCTACAACTGGTCTCAAATCCTGGGTTAGGACAGAGCCCGTGAATGCTCTTGAAAACATACAGTATCAGATACCTTTCATACCTTCTCTGAGTACTGTACAACCCTAACTTCTGGAGCCTCTCCCAATATGAGAGCTCTCTCATTCCTGTGATGTTCCTAGTAAAACATCTTTGGACCTGCTCGACCTTTTGCAAACCTGCTGAACTCATTGGAGCCCAAATGGGTGAGGCATATTCAAGATGCGGCTGGACAATCGACTTGTACAGAGTTAGCATCGTAATACTATCTCTGGACTTGAAAGTGCGATAGATCCAGCCGCACGTTTGAAATGCCTTCCCCACTTTCAACTGGATATGCTCATCAAACTTTCCATCAGTAAAAGGATTTCTCCCGACAACGTCCGTTCTATCCCCAACAGGACTCGAACTCGCGCCGTCTGGGGAAGCACTTACTCTCGGCCCTTAATAACACGTTAGTACGCGCGGCCATTCTGGCTTCCTTGATTCCTTGGGGGAATCCTTGAGGATTGGACAAATTTTTAAATACTATTCCTGATCAACCCTCTATTCAAGGGTTGTACAGATCTGCCAACAATAACTCATTGTTGGATCAAATTTCATATAAACGTTAATTATATCAAATATCATATTCATTATTTCTCTGTACAGGGAATCCCATTCCTATTATAAAAAAATCCGCAACCCAAGAAAAAAAATTGCAAAAAAACTGTGTTTTTAACTAATTTATGGCCATAGGATTTTTTCACGTTTGTGTGATATTTGTCATTTTGGATTGTTGGTGTTATTAAATTGGTTCCGAATCCCTTTTCTAAAGGTTATTTATACCCACAGACAGAAAAAGGTCAAACTAATATAAGTTTATTTGCTGCCAAGAGACAAAAGATGGCAATTTTTAGCCCTATAAGTCTGGAATCAACAAACCAGACCCTAAAATCAAAATGAAACATGAAATGTATTATTATAGTTTCAATAATTAATGTTTATATGAAATTTGATCTACCAACAGTAACTCATTGGTAGATCAAATTTCATATAAACATTAATTATTGAAACTATAATAATGATTAACTCTCTTTACAGGGAATACAGGGAATCCCATTCTTTGTAGCGGTATTGAAAAATCCGCCCCCCCCCCCAAGCAAATGCCCCCCGGAAACATGATTTTACTTGCATTTCGAAGAACATTTCATTCAATTTTATCAATTACGAAAATAAGGAGATCAAGAAATGAAAGTCGAAGGCCCCAGATGAAGACTAGATATAAATGGTGGAAATTGAACCACGTAACCACATGACCATTCCCCTTTTATCTGCTTTCGATTTTTGGTTGCTCTGATTTTGCAACAGCAAAAATAACAAATCAATAGATTCAAAATTACTTTAACGGACATAACAACCACTTCAGCCCAAAATTTTTTATTCCAAAATTTTCATTTTTACAGCATTTCCAGTTTTCAAACCGGCGTTTTCCAAACATTGATTTGACTTCAGGTAGCCTCATCGTCCCAAAAAATCAACCCCCTCCCAATAAGTTATAAGATGATTTAAAAGAAAGTAGATAAGATTTAAAAGAGCTCTAATCCTACGAATGCTTTTTGCCAGCACAGAATATATGCTTGGACTTTATAATGGAGCCTCCTCCTCTTGAGGCAAATATGATGCTCTTGGCCAAAGCCATGACGATCAGATTGAAGACCTGTGGAGAGTACGATCGCTTCACCACGTGGACATGAATGATCCCAAGGGGATTAGCTTTCACACCACCAACGTTGAGTTTTGAGCTACTTGGACAGGAAGTTTGTGATCTATTTATCTGCTCCATCTTCTGAGGATACTGGTGCATCGCCTACGTTTTTTGACTTAAGTGAATAATATCTTTTGGGCCAGAATACTAAGAGGATGACCACGCACTTTGATCTACGTAGTAGAAAATTGATCGAAGACCTTTGGCTTTTAAGGGCCTGAAACACGCAATGTTTCATCTAAAAGTCCGTTGATCGGCCTTACTTTGATCAGTATTCGTTTTAAAGTTCCAAGATTGATGAACTCATTAGTACCCCTCGAACTCGAACAAAAAGAAAACTGCTCTGATATTTTGATGCTTTTAGGTGAGGGGGGATTTATTTTTCAAAAGTATTCCAAGTATCTTTTTTACCTAAAGTTCATGTTCAATCATGAACTGATGAACATTGTTGGGCCAAGTAGGTAGTGATGGAAACAATCCAATCTTCAATCATATTCACGATAAGTTGCCCAGCTAGGTCTGCCAATTAGCCTTCAGCGTCTATCATTTGTCGGTTGAATTCCATGAGGAAAAAGGCTTTCCTCTGAAGGTGAGCGCAAGTGGCACCCCTTGCTTTATTAGTCTTTGGCTCAGGGGCGCTATGTAGAAGGAACTTGCTTCTTGATTTTGCAAGATGTTGTACTATGTGAGGGGTGATGGCAAACCTAAAGTTAGCAACCTCGCGTGAGAAAGATTGAAAGATTGGTTTTTTCTAGAGCTCGATATTAGAAAGAGTACAATCATATCCAACGCCATCTAGTTGATTTGGCTCGCAACTGCTCGCCGTTCCCAAAAGAATGCAAAAGTACCCTCTAAGCTGAACAACTTTTCCAAAATATGAGAAGAAGGTGACAACTTTTGAGAAAGTAAAGGGCCCAGAACCTTAATGAAGGGGTCCAAAATGACCTATTAGTGTGTTTCAAATGATTCAAAGCTGAATTACTTGTAAAATTAAGTTTAAAACCTAAAAGACCAAGAGAAAAATGAATATCTCACCCCTCACTCTGATCAATGCTTTTCAGAGAAAACGTTCGCAATCAGGGCTCCTACCATAAAAATGTGTCAGATAGAATATTGATAGAGAGGAGAATGTTGAGTTTTCCTTTCTTCACCTTGCAACCCTGAAATTTTGAGTCAAGTCCTCCTTGTTTGTTCACTGGGCTCGGTGTGGAGAGCGAGAGCGAGAGAGCGAGAGCGAGAGAGAGCGAGCGAGAGAGAGAGAGAAAGCTGGCCCGGCCCAGCAATCCTATCTGTTCCCTTCTTAACAAGTGCCAGTACGCAAGCTGGGCAAGCCATCTGAAGCTAGCAAGCATTTGACTGGACTCCCCTGCTGGCCACCACCAGCTACTCCTGTGATCTTGCATATCAAGGGGTAGGTGGGCAAGTTTAAATTGCAGTCAGGGGTGAAGTTAAGAGAGGAAGAAAATTCCCTGTGCTCTTTCTCAGCAATGACCATGACAGCCAAGCACAAGAGGGAAGAGAATTCAGCAGCCCTGCAATTTCATTTCCAATCACATTGTTGCCATCACCACTTGCATCAATATGTCCAAGGGGATAGATTTTCATTCTCTTAATGTCTTTTAAAGTTTTAAACCTAATTTTACAAGTAATGCAATCTTAACTCATTTGAAACACACTAACAGTTCATTTTGGACCCCTTCATAAGGGTTCTAGGCCCCTTAGTTTCTCAAAAATTGCTATCTTGGTCACATATTTTGGAAAATTTGTTCAGCTTAGAGGGTACTCGTGCATCCTTTTGGGAACGTCGAGCAGTTGCGAGCAGAATGAACTAGATGGCGTTGGATATGTTCGATGTTCGATGTTCGAACGCGTTCGATGGCGTTGATTGTACTCTTTCTAATATAGAGCTCTAGTTTTTTCCATCAGTACAAGTAGGCTCTTTTGAACGTCCCTATAATTTTAATGGCAACTTGTGATAAAGAAAGCAATGAGGTTAACTTTAGCTCCAAAAAAACTTAAAAAGTCGTGGTGTATACCCAACACTTTGTTTTGGTCATCTAATGAATTTCAGCAATATCAGTTCTTCTAAAAAAAAACAATTTGCTTGTGTACACTTAAACTTGTTTTTTAATTGGTAAAATTGCAATTTTTCATTTTTTTCACTTCAATCTTACAACATTCATTTTTTTAAACACTATGCATCAATTGATTTGAATACATTAAGTTCAGTTTTCAATTGAAAATAGAAATCAAAGTATCTATTCAAGTCTCTTTTAGGTAATACATTTTTGACATGCTATGACACAACATACCGGGTGTCCTATATGTCCTCAACCCTAAACGAATCTTTATGCCATTTCACGTAGGATTTGAAATTCTCGCCAAAAATTGAGTTTGGGATAGATTGGTTCGTCCTCTTCCTTTCCTGTTTTTTGAAGAAAAGTAAACAAACGCCAGTTTTGCGAGTAAAATGGTGCCGAATAAGGCGAGACATTTGGTCGTCGCGCGCATTTTGGATGGGGAGAAGCAGGCTGATGTGACCAAGGCCTTTGGGATTCCCATTGGCACTGTCAAGAGCCACTGGTGGCTCTAACAGCAGCGTGGGACCACTGACGAGCCCCCAGGACCGGCAGGCCCACTTCCACCCGCACCAAGGCCCTCATTGATGAGGTCAAGGCCGCCACGACAAGGACCAGAACACCTCCGTCAGGGCCCTCGCCAAGTGGTTCCACGTGACTGTGTCCCTCATGGAGAGGATCGTGAAGGTGGACCTAGGCCTGAAAAGCCTAGCCGTGGTCCGAATCCAGCAATTGACCCCCACCCAGCGTCAGGGGATGCTGGACAAGGGCAAGCTCATCCTGAATCATCCAAGGGGTGATGGTCGAAGGGCATTTGGCCGGCGAACTCTTGCAACCTGAACCCCTTGGACTACAGCATATGGGACGTTGTGGAGCTGAGGGCCTGTGACAGGTTCCGCCCCAATGTCAACAGCCTCAGGCCTGCGGTGGAGAGGGAGTGGGACGCCCTCTCCAGGCACCATGTCACCACCACGTGCACCAGGTTCCGCAAGCGCGTGGAGGCCATGATCATTGCAAACGGCGGCATTTTTGAGAAGGAGTAGACCCTCTCCACCCTCCCAGCCACATTCAACATCACCAGCAGCATCGATGTGGCTTCCATCACCCTCTACACCTTCACTTTCATCAACCCCATCCTCATCCTCATTTTCCTTATGTGAGTGAGACTCAAATATTAAATTATAGTTCAATTTTTTGCTCTTTAAGACCAAATTAAGTTTTGTGCTTGTAAAGTAGAATGACTTAAGCCCCTTTTTACTGTATACTTGAACGTGTCCAACTTCATCAAGATCCTCAACCAGAGCGTCATCAGGAGAGCTTTTTAAAAAATTGACCGCGGCGACGTTGATGGAGCTGGCCTTGGTTGTGATAGCTATGGGGCGCTCATTTTTGGTATAGAAGTAGTCAAAGGGTATATCTACAAGCATGTAAAATTTCAAAGCCCTACGTCAACGCGTTTGACGTGAGCAAGATCTTGAAGGGGAACATCCGCTTAGGGTTGAGGACATATAGGACACCCGGTAGAAAAGTAAAGAATTATTATTTTACTTTGTGACATCAAAAATCTTTATGATTTGCTTGGGAATTTGAGTTTTCATTTGCCCGGACATTTTTTCGCTTTTTGGGGGTCAACAGTGGAATAAATAAACTCAAAAAACTCAGCAACTGAGCAACATATGTTCAAGTAATTTCGATTCAACAGATTTCTAAGTGTGCTCAAAAAGAGCAATGGCCAAGTTGTCAAATTAAGTTTGATGATTTCAAAGGTTTTTGGGTATACATCATGTAATCTCGACCTGACTTTGAAAAACGAAACAGAGGGCAGATCAGCTAAAGAAAGTTTTGACGGTTATGAGCAGTAAGATGTTGTTATGCTTCTGCGTAGAAATAAAGAGACTGGTTAGTAACTTGCTTAAACTTCTATTCATTGGTATACGTTTCTAAACGTGAGTCTCCATGACCTAAAATGATAAAATTAGCTGATGAATTGTACAAGTCAAATCAGGGCGGCCCGAATTTACTTCCTGAACGAGTCACACGATTGTGAACAGGTGTAAACAGTACTTCTTATTTCAATTTCGACATGCAGACCGCTCATGCAATGGGACATGCATAAGGTTGCTTCAAGTGAGCGTTTTAAATCATTCCGCGGGCGGCAAAACAGGGCCGTTGGCTGTGCTGAGTTGCTCATCCCATTTTGGCGAATCCAAGTTTTTTTCCATTTTAACGTGCATTTGATGATTCAAGGTCCTTGGAAACGATCTAAATTTTACGTTTTGATCCCTCTGCTTTCACCTTGTTGAAAATATGCTCAATTTGTTTGCTAGAAAATGAGACAGAAAAATTAGATCTTAACAAAAAGAAGCCAAATATTTTGAAATATTGAAATGATTCTTTGTAACCCACTGAATAAATCAGCATCTTTAAATTAGTGTTTGAATCAATGCGAAGTCCTATTTTTGCATTTTGCAATATCACAAGGCTTGCTTACTTGCTTTTAAATCAATCAACCTAAAAATATTTTTTGCATTTTATTGACCCAATTCCAGCCAAGGCATCTTTAAGTGAAATACCGATATCGTTTCCAGGGATCTAGAATCATCAAATGCACGTTAAAATGGAAAAAACTTGGATTCGCCAAAATGGGCTAAGCAACTCAGCACAGCCAACGGCCCTGTTTTGCCGCCCGCGGATATTTTTTTTTTTTTTTGGAGTGTTGGTGCTAGGGTCGGAGGGTTGAGCCTCGCCCGGCCAGCGAAGCCAGCCACCACATCGTCCAAATTGTTCCGATAGGCATTCTCATGTCCGGTATCAGCATGGTTCTCCGTCTGTGGGTGCGAATTAACGTCTAAAAGTTTCCTTGAGAAAGGTCGGGGAGGAGAATCGAACCTGGGATCTCTCTCACTATAGGAAACTGAGCTAACCACGACACCACGTCTCCTCCCTTATGAATGATATAAAAAGCTCACTTGAAGCAACCTTGTGCATCTCAAGGCCGGTTGTTGAGGTAGTTATGAAATACCGTAGAAGCAAGAATAAAAGAAGCAAATATGATGGAGTAGAAATAACCAAGTTTGAAGGGATCAAGTTTGGCTTCATAAGCTGTGATTGAAAAATGCAGCTTGTGTAGCGAAACTTGATCGAGCGTGGTTATTTCTAGTGATGGACCGATAGCGCTTTTGGTCGAAATTTCGGTTTCAGTTTCGGTTATGCCTACCGAAACCGATAGCAGACATGCACTATTAAGGATGGAGTTGGACAACAAAATCGAAAATTTCTTCGTCCAAAAACCTCTGAAATTTAAGTCTCCCGGTTTTTTCAAAACTTGCGACCACCCAACATCAAACACATGGGCAATTAATTTTTTAGGTAGATTTTACACTTAACCAATTTTGTTGTCAGCTGCTTTCAGTTTCGGTTTCGGTTAAGCCCTCTTTCGGCCGAAACTTTCGGTTTTGCTTATGAGCCCTTTCGGTCCATTTCTAGTAATTTCTACTCCATATAATTTGCTTCTTATTTGCTTCTAGATATGCTTCTACTATACTTCAAAACTAACCTCAAAAGCTGAGCTTCAATCGTAGGTCAAGACAAGCTTGAGTTTCCGAGAACAGAAAACACGAACCCTTAGGTTTTGCACGCTGTTTGTACAGTAACTCTCCTTGCTATATCACTTGATCTACTAGTGCAAAGCAGTCCTCTCAGTTTTTTTCGTCAAAATTACCTAAAATATGGTCAAAAATACCTAAAAATTACCCAAACTTAGATTTTTTTTGCAAGAAAAAAACAATAAAAATACCCAAAAAAATTCGGGAAAATTTCTAAGTATCAACCATGTTAAGAGGTAGCTGTTGCAAGAAATTATCCTAGCCAATAAAATTTGAATAGTTCCTAATAATATATGGCATTCACTTGGTGCCCTTGCTTGGTCATTTCAAGCAACGTGCTTTCCTAAAGTAATCCAAGTGGCTCCGTTTTTCGACGCCCTTTTGCCGGACTTGGGGCGCAGCGCAGCGCAGCGCAGGGCAGGGATAATTAACCTAGAGGGCTAAGAGAGAAATGTCATTCCAATTCAGTCTGTGGAAATTTGTTTTGAACCCTATTCATCAATCCAGTAGCATGGGTGCCAAGTGACTAAATGAGCTTCAATCGGATCTGTTGTGCCCGAGGTTTTTAAAATTGACCACAAAAGCACACCATATTTGGTATTATTTTCTGGACTCTCTTTGGACTCTTGATCACAATCCACCCCATTTGCGCGCATCCACCGCAAATATCAAAATAAATAAATTCTCTCAAACTTGACGGCACCAAATTTGACTCAGAATCAACAGAAATGCCTCAAAATGAATGAAATACATCAAATGTGACCCTTGTTTCATATTTGAAAATGGTTTAATCACACAACGCCTTGATTTACAAAATTAAGGTCTTTGAATGTTGTTTAGAATGAAGCTCTTGTTTTTTTTCTCAACCAAAGATGGTGCCCCTCTTGTGGTCAATTTTAGAACCTCAGAAAATTAAAAAGCTGTGCAAGCTTCATTTGCCATGAAATGCTCTTGTTTGAGCAAAGCAGTTGAATGAGTAAATTTGCCAGTGACTCCCTGAAAATGAAAGTTCTGGTTTTGAACCATGAACTTGAAACTAAATGTGTCCAACGTCAAATGCCATCTCGCACACAATGCGGGCTTGGTGACTAACGATTATTTTTTTTGGAGTGTCATTTCTCTGTCAGCCCCATAGCTTATCCTAGAGAATCTAGAGTCTAGATCAGGGGTCGGCGACCACTTTTGGGTCAAGGTCCACCAACTTGATGCTGTATTGTCACGAGCCCACCAAACAGACGATAGGTTCTGGGGCCCACAAATTAACGATCAAAGTGCTTGGGCCCACGAGAACAATACGTTGGATGGCTCCTAGACCCACTATTTTGGACTATCACTATATTTCGTGGGCCCACCAACGACCACACTTGGGCCCACATGTGGGCCGCAGCCCACCGGTTGCCTTCCCCTGGTCTAGATTATCCAAGGAATGTGGGATACTTGGTCTATACTATACTATACTATTCTATACTCTGCTACTGGTTTGGATCATTTGACCTCAAATCTGGACATCACTTGGTGCTTCTTGCTGTTTTGAGGAGTTTGCATTAGAAATAGCAACTTCAGAGTTGTTATTTAGGAGTCTAACCCAAAAATTAACTAAAATTTGCTATTTTGGTAATTTACCAAAAGAGGAATTTTAATACCAGAAGGGGGTCCAAAATTACCTACTGTAGATTTGATAATTTTACCTAAATCTGAGAGCACTGGTGCAAAGTCAATCCGCCCATAACTCCCTTACGTTTAAAGTTACGTAGAGTGCAGAATCTACGAAAGTACAAGCCGAAAGAAGGGAGAAAAAATCTACGCCGACTTAAAGATTTAAACAAATATATTCTTTAAGCTTGCGATAACCAAAAAATTCAGTCTTCTCAGTTTTTTACATTTTCAAAATCATTAAATCTGTGTTTGAATTGGTGCAAACCATGAAGAGCTGATTGATTCACTATGGTTGAAAAATTTTGGGCTCGCTCTAGACTAATCAAAGTGTTAATTGCAGTGTTAAAACTGTTGTTAGTTACAAGCTATCAAGAAGTAATAGATTTTGGTTGCATCTATCATGAGGAGTGGAAATTTGTTCTTTTAGTGCATGATTATATTGGGCGGTTGGTTGGTCGATCTCATGCGACATTTAGGTTGATGTAGATTCTAGGTTGATGAAGTCAAAAGATATTTGAGATAGTCAATTACGGAACGCATATTTTCTTTTCACAAAACCTCTACCGCGCTTTGTGAATGATAATTCTTTAGGGGACTGGAAAGTATTCAATAATATTTTTTTCTTATCACTCATAAGCGATATATTCACTAAGATATTTCCTCTTGGAAACAATGTTATATTTCATGAAAAGAACTGCACTTTCTAATTTATTTGGTCCAACTTTCACATCTATTTCGAACCCAAAAAGTAATGACATTGTCCAACTTGGATTGTTAAGCTTTTCTAACAAGCAACAGTTAGTACAGCCTACCAAAAGACCAAAAAACTCTAAAACGTGTTCTTCAAATGTACTAATTTAGTCCAGGAACATGAGGCCAACATCAAAGGCCCATGAAAGATGGGAGATTGATGGGTTTATGTATTCACCAGACCTTGTCTAATCAACCGCCTTCTGCTGGATCCCAATATGCTCTCTTCCATTCGAGGAACATCTGATACAATCCCATAAGAAGAACGGCTGTTTAAGCCCCATTGTTGAGAGTGAGCCATCAAAGATTGTACAAGGATTGGATTCCTCTTAATTTTTTTCATTGGTGTTACCCGATAATTTTGGGATCATTCGTGAAACTTTCAGAACTTCACAAACAAGAACACGCACCATCACACTCTTTTAACGAATCTTCAAGAAAAGTTGACCAAAATACTATAATCCTAATAAAACAAATCAATTTCTTCTAAGTTGGAGAAGGAAATGAGTGCTTTTGCTGTTGACTGAAATTCGCTTTTGCTTCATGGCATCCTTTAATTCATAAAAGGGGAATTACAGGTTTATAAAAAATACTGTTTGAGACGTACAATATTCAAATATTAGTTCAGATTTTGACCCATTTTTTTGGAATTGTACATTTAGCCAAAGAAAGTCGCTCAGTCTCTTTTACGATTACTTCCACCTTTGGAAGGAAACGATTCAAGCCATTCCAAAAATAGCCCTCATGTACATTGATTGTACAAAGCTCGAGCCATCTTTTAATGGCCTAAGCTTGATAAAAGAAAGGTTCAAAAATGCTTTCGTTGGGCAACAAAAAAATATTTTAGGGAAGAGTTCTTTTTCCGGAAAACACGTGGAAAATAAAAGTTACTAATTTGATGGGACATTTCAAAGTGTTTGCACCTTCAGGTTTCATGTTCATTTCGCCCACCCGATGGCGGGGAAATTGTGGCGTCATTTAAATAATTAATGCCAAACTTATGGCATGAAACTAAACAGAGGTATACAAAGTGTTCTATAATTACATGTTATGAATTAGGATTAGGAACCCTTATCGTCAACGCTATAATCTGATCAGGTTCACTCAAGCCTTCAAGTGATGGTTAATCATTACAAATATAGTACGTGCTGCATTTTTCGTTTCAAAAAGATAGTTTGAAATGAGCATTTTGTTCTATTTTTTCAATGTAAAGAGCTCGAACGTTAAGATGAGCGATTGTTCCATTGTCAAACGAGTTTGATGCATTTTGATCATCAATGGTAAATCTTGAAACTAATTCCATCGTTTTACGTACCAGAGCTCAAGAAATGTGTCACCGTACCTTCTTTCGAAATATGGCGGAAGAGATGATAAATGAATGTGTACAAACGTAGACTTCTGTCTTGCCAAAGACAATGGCGTGAATGAATAAAAGCTTGCTTGGTAGGAAAACGTTTGAGTCTCTCCAATGTGAAAGTTAAGGACATCAAAACAAATGATAATATGGTTGAACAAAACTTGGCGCTGGTTCCTTTCGAATTTCAGTTGAACACCTTAACCGAGGGGTCGGCAACCAATGGGCCGCTACCCACAAGTGGGCCCTGATGATGGAGTTGGATCCCACTTGAATAACAATGTTTTCGTGGGGCCCAGCCTCTGAAAATGATTGCACCAACTCAATTTGATGGACTTCTAAAGTTACTGTGGACTCCTGATTTACTTTTTTTTACATCATATCCTGCTGGTATGATGGAATTGGAAAATGAAGCTGTTGACTTGAAAATGCAATAATTCATTTTTTCTGAAAGGAGTCCATGCCCTATTTCCGAAAAACGTCTTTTTTCATTGAATGCGTAGCTTAATTTTAATACAGAATTATCTACTATTATGGAGAGTTTTTCATTAGACCCATTGGTTTTAATTGTCTTTTTTAATCAGAAGAATCGTGGATTTGTGAGTACGCGTAAAAAATTAATCACTGTCGCTAAAAATGCCCGTGGGAACCCTGCACATGTAGAAGTCGGAACTTTAGATCTTGAATTATTATAAAACTAAAGTTTGGCAGCTAGAGTCCCTCACAAACAAAATAGGTAGATAGTTAAAAAGTTGGGTTATAGAAGTATTGAGTGCAAGGCTGAGAAAAGACCGCGAGCTAAATGTTCCGACAAAGGCCAAACTATCCCAAATTTAAACGAGCGATCCACCACTTAAAAGGTTAGACTCTGACTCATCAGAGCTGATAGAAAATAGTCCGCGTTGATTCAGAACATTTTGATTGCATGAGTAACAAAATGAAATGCAAAGATGTTGCCTTCGGATGTGTTTTGCTTCCATTGTGATAAAATGCCATATGATGTCGAGTAAGGTAAAGTTTTAAATGACTCATTAGAAAAGGGAAGAGACTGACAAATGCAGTTCTCATCGCTAGGGGTGCAGATTTCTGCCAAATAAAATATGCCTTTTAGGCCCCAAAAATGTCAAATAAAAGCGTCCAAATTGGCAAATAAAATGGTAAATAAACAAGGAAATGGCAAATAAAATGGCAAATAGACACAAAAATTTACCAAAATATTGCAACTATGGCCACTAAATTTGGAAAATGAGCATTATGTTTCACCAACAATAAAGTGGAATGTAAGTATATGAGCATTTAAGAGAAAATATTTTTATTCTGTTGAATAATCAATTTATCCTTTAAACAAAAAATGTTGGGCAAAAAATTTTTCTTCCAATATTTAAACAAAAACGACAATTTTTGCATTGATTTGACCAAAAAACGACAAATTTTGTATTGATTTGCCCCAAAATGGCAAATAAACTTTAAAAGCTAACAAATTGCAAATAAACATGTTTTTGGGCATAAAATTTTATTTGCCTGAAATATGCACCCCTACTCATCGCTTTTTCCGTCATATTTTTGTCATATATCTTTTTGAGATTTCGCCCAAAACATCGAAGCCGTTTCATGTGAATGTAATTGAAATTGTACCTGAATTTAAAGATTCTTTAGCTATTACTCATGATTATTATTAAATCCAACCTTAATTGTACTACATAGAAATTTGGGTTGCAGAGGATAGCCTTGGTGGATGTTGATACAAATTGGAAGACACGAACCTAAAAAATAGAAAACGAAATTTCCAAAAAATGTGTTAAAACAAAAACGCACCAACTTAATAACCTTTGAATTTACTTTTTCTTGATAAAATTTTGCTGTGGATTATTTTGTTGTGGATCTTCCTTTGTGATACTGAACTTTTTGAGATTTTATCAGCCCCATTTTTCTTCGTGAGGAATGTTTTTGTCTCAAAATTTTCTGTGCATGGAGATCCCAGCCATCTCTGGGTTTGGTGATTCGCTTAAATATGATCCTCATGGATGTTCCACATCCATCTTTGGGATTTGAGAGATCGCAAAAGAATTAAGTTGTTCTTTAGCAACTTTTTGCAATTAGACTTTAACCTTGTTTATTGATGTTGTTTTTCACTCCTTTAAACTAAAAAACAGCTTATTTCAATCATGAATGGTTTTTAAAATCTGGACGTGTTTTTTTTCTTTCGACAGATCATGACCAAATACAAGGAAGCTAGAGCGACCGCGCGTATTAGCGCGTTCTTAAAAGAGCCGAGTGTAAGTGCTTCCCCAGGCAGCGTAGGTTCAAATCCTGTTGGGGGTAAAATTGAAGCTTTCGGGAGAGACTTATTAAGGAATCCAGATTGGCCGCGCGTGCTAACGCGTTCAAAAGGGCCGAGTTTATGTGCTTCCTCATTCGGCGAGAGTTCGAACCCCGTGGGGGTAGGATTGAAGCTGACGGGAGAAATCCTATTGCTAATAATTAAAAACTTCAATGATATGACCGTGCTTCGTGATTCTTCTTACAACCCGTAACTTTTAGCGATGTCATGGAAATATACATCGATGAATATTGATTACTTGTATGGCACTATTTTAAATTACAAGGAAAAAACTGTTACACAATGCTCTTTTTTCATAACATAAAAAACTACAGAAACTGACCAAACCTGCGATGCAGTTTGAATAGAAATTGGACACTAGACCTTCTTTCGACATATATTTACTGACATTGATTTATTCTTTTACTATATTCCATACCAATTTAGCCATAATCAATAGTCTTCATACACCTTTGGGATGTTTAAGTGTACATTAATAAATAAATAAATGTTAGTCAAAACCTAATAAATAGTCTTCACATCTCTTCAAAAATGACCATATAGCTTCTACAGGGTGCGCCATTTCAAGCTGGATAAAACGCATTTGTATTGTAGCGTATTCTAGAAGGATATCCATTCATTCTTCTTCATTGAGTAGCTTTGTCGATGAAGTGTTTCATCCACTGATGCGACCAAATAATGTTTTTCGGCAAAGTGTTGCCACATTTGCCCTTGTGTAGTTTTTTGGTCAAAAACTGCAACGCAAGCTGACTTCCATAAAATAAGGAGAGACATAAACTGTGGGTAAAAAACGGCGACACTTTTTATTTGGTCGCATCACTAGTTTCATCTACCAAAGCCTTAAGCTTGGGTGTAATCAATGTCAAACATAAAAGATTTGCTTTCACCGATATTTTAATTCTCTTTCGCACCCAAGATAAAATACCAAAATACTATTCTATTAATTCCAATTTGAAGACGAGGATGGGAGATACAACAGCCTCAACTTTACTTCCTCGACTGTAATCTGAAGTTAACGTTATCCAAGTTTAAGTGGCACACCCTGTAATTTTTCAAGGCTTGGTATTGATTTACGTTTCTCGAGAATATTGGCCATTTTTGTCCAGAATTTTGGGCGGTGTATTCTGAGACATTCTTTGCCGTTCAGTCAGTTCTCTCTTTGTCCATTAATTTGCACCCGAAGAAAGCTTGCCACCACAGATATAAGTCGCGAAGCGACCAGATACACACAACTGCCGTGGCATCTGTTGCCAGTGGATTCAAACTTTGTCACTCATGGTTGTTGTCGTCGTTGACACCAAGAGCGCAGTCCGTTATGAAATGTACTATCCCGTTGCATTTGAGAATTTCTTCCCATTGAGGAAAACAGGTTTTCTCCCCTCCTCTGTTCTCTACGTACTTTGGCTTTAATGTGGCTGTTGCTGCCGGTCAGCTCCTTTCTTCTCTGTTTTGCTCGGAGTTGGGCTCACAATGGTCGACTGGAGATGTCTGGCTTGAAAGAGTTGAGATTCTTCTAGATTACTTAATGACATTTGAGAAAGAATCGACTCTTCTGATTCATTTAGTTCAGAGATTAGAGGTCCCTAGGAAACGCCACTGAGTTGTTGGTTTATGAATTAGGGTCAGACTTGCAACAAAAATTGAGCCGAGAGTGAACAAGCAGATGCACTTTCTATACTTCAGGCATATCTGCGCACAGAGTCACTTTTAACAATTTCAACCAACAGATGTCATGGCAAGGTTGTGAGTCTTTAGATATATTATATCAGCCCAAGCCGTCTTTGTTGCCACCGTGTCATATAGCTGATAGACCAATCAGACTCGGGAACTTGACACTCAAAGTAGAGTTAGAGGATTCCTTAATATTTTGTTGACAACATTTCAGAATCAATCTGGAGATTCGCACCCACATTTTAGCTCCGACGCAGTAAAAAGGAAAGCTTCATTCACGTGGTCCCGTGGGTTGAGATTGGCCAGACCGGCCATGACAAAACGGTCTGGTCTGTTCATCATCCGTCCTCTGCTTCGTCCTCGTCGTCTTCGTCCTGGTCCACCTTGTACTCTTCCAACAACACCACCGAACCGAACTTCATCATCCGACCTGGAATTCCTTGAACTCAATATGTGGCAACGGGTTGGGATTGTATAAACTCAAAAGACCGGGAGGAATATTCAAGAACCAGTTTTAATGAAGTACTTTAGTTTGATTTCAAAAGAATCATAACATAGAGCTACATTGTTTCAAACTGATTTAAAACTGATTGAAATAAAAGTTACGAGCAATGTCAAGTGTTGAGTCCATATCCATGCCAACTTCAGTTGATTGCAAATTGTAAGATGTCAGTGCCGCTTGTGGTCAAATTTATATGTATGATGGCTTTTAATGCCACTTTGGCAAAACCCCAACTATTTTATATTCATGGCAATATTTGCTTCTTTCTTATGTTATTAAAATCGCCCAATTTTTGGGGAAATATTGGTGTCAAGAAAAATAATTCACCTTTGGGCAAAGATTGACATTAAGCATCTTTTGATAGATTTTCAGAGTATTAACTCAAAAGGAAATCTTTGAGCAAGGGTCGGCAATTCCTGGCAGGATTTTAAGGATAAATTAAAAGAGCCAAATTTTCAGAAATTGGGAGCTTTTGATTAACTAAGGATTTGTATCCTTTACAAGACCGCTGTTCTGACTTAAGATTTTAGAGAACGGAAATGCCAAAAACCATTTGAGTTTAGTTAATCCTTCCCCTTTTCTTTCCTTTGCCGGTTGAAATCACGAGTGTTTGTGACGTGGTTTCTTCTTCTCTTGTGTAATTTCCTGTGGCCTTATAGTTGTGTTCATGCACATGATAAACGTTGTGTTCCTTCCTTTTACATCACGTTTTTCTTCTTTCAGCATACCTACGTTCAACTAAGTGTTCCATGATATTTTTTTTACACTTGTAAAAGTAGGATTCGATTCTGTTAGTAACGAGGAATTTTCCTTGTCCAATGGGATTGCTTAATGACATCACCTAAAGCATTTCAGGAATTGGATTATCTTGTCGATTTAATGAAAAGAGAATGAGCACTTACATTGTCAAAATGGTTGGATTGTACGTAGTTCTTACAAGGAACAAGTCACGTTTGCAAGAGAGTTAGTTATTTGACTGACGAATATTATAAAAATATACATATTACATTTATGAATTATCTCCTTTCATATATCAATGAAGTTGTTGTTAATTGCCAAATTTTGTAAAGATTTCCCTTAATGTGAAGCAAAATGAAAGGTGAATTTTGCATTTTTTGTGAAGTTGAAGTATTGAAAGGATGGATCATTGAGCATTTTTGTGACAAACAATGCCAAAAGTGCTAAAAGTAATGTTTAATTAGTGTGATTCAAAAAGGTATAGGAGTCAGGTGCCCACAGCTTTTAAATTTCTGTTGTAGATTGAACAAATGTTTCTAAAGAGCATGTAAAGATTTCAAAGATCTCGAAAAATAGTATTTTCGAACTCTACTCCAAATTGAATCTATTGGTACTTTGATTCAGGGGGACATCTTTCTTTCAAGAATAATCATACTTCAACAAAACTCTTTTAAACGAACACGTGTGAGTACATGCTCGTATATTTTCTCAATTGTTGAATGCAACAGCTGGTGCTTAATTTACAAAATGTCAGAATGCACTTCAAGTATACTTGAATTTAATTTCCTTGTTGATAAAGAAATGGCCTGTTTTTTATGCCACCCTAACAACATGTGGTAGATGTTTGGAAAAGTGAATTTGAATGTTTTTCTTTGAAGATGGTAGGCAGGGAATGGTGGTTGTTGATGGAGATGAGAGCCTTAAAAACACAAAATAGGAGGTCACATCCAGACCTGTGATGTAATTGAAAAGGAAATTGTAAATACATATTAGTAATTACAATTAAGTTATTGCAATTTCCAAGTACCTTTAATTAATTACATTTGAGATCAAAGTAACTTATATATCAATTAAAAATCACATGTGCACGGTCGCTTATTTTGTGATTAACCATTTCGCAGATTTTCCCGCATCTTTCCAATATTTTTCGGGAGGTAAATTGATTTACCTGAAGTTCTCAAGTTTTCATGCTCTTTACACATTTTGCACGTAAAATAAGGGACTTCCACAAGGGTTTGAAGAACAATGAAATTAAAATGTAATTATTGAATGCAATTTCATAACTATTTCAAAGCACTTGTAATGAATTACATTTGAAAAAAGTCATTGATATTGTATTTAATTACTTTTAGACCCAACGAAATTTCAATTTTAATTTAATACATATTAAAAGTAATTGACATAGGTCTGGTTGCGTCTCAGTTGCACTAATTTTAATTGCTTGAGCATATCAAAATCAGATTAATGGTTCTTAAGTAAACTCTTTGGTCAACAGCTTCATTGGAAACAGACCAATTGTACTGAGAGTATACTCAACGGTACACTTTAACAAACTTGATTTTGGCATGCTCAAATTCCTTAGCTTAGTTCATTTCACATGCGATCTTCTTGCAGGACGGGTGTCAAATTCAAAAAGCTCAAATTCATCAAAATCAAGTCAGGATAACGCTTCTCAAGTATACTTTCTGATCAGTTGTATTCGCCGCGCAGCAATTTTGCTTGAGTTTACGAAAGAGCCTTTAAACTCACTTGATTTTGTTTATACTGGAACAAGGACTTCATCGAAATATGACTCGGATGGTCAGAATTGTTAATCCGGATTTTAATCAAAAGAACGTGTTCAACTTTGTTTGAACAGGGGCTTGGACCACACAGAGTTCATGTTGCCATTTTTGACTCACAGTTTATATACATGTAGGTTGCATGTTAACAAAGATAAAATTTATTTTAGAGTATACCAAAAACAAGTCAGATTAACATTTGTAGAGTATAAGTTCACCGTAGTTTCTGCATTTCAGACACAGCATCTTTCCTCAGTCAATGCTACAGGTCTGTAAATTGAGATCGTTTTGATGTACTACTCTAAAATGATGGATATTTTATGCGTTATAGATAGGCCGTATGTTAACGCACTTAATTCGAAAGCAAGAGTTCAACAATATTAAGTCGAATTAGCATTTGTTGATTATGTACTCTCCCTAGCTGCTGCTCTTCAAACACAGGAGTTGTCACAAGCATATACTCGAGGCCGGTTAATCTGACTTGATTTTGGTATACCTTGCTTTTGAATTACGTGCGTTAACATGCGGCCTATAATATTATGTGGCATGCAGTCTCATTTTTTTGAGAAAAAAGCAGTGGATGTTATCTTTTTGACACAAAAATGTCAAAAGAACCAAGGGGGCAAAAATTTGCAAAAATCGAATTCGATTCCATTACTGATTTGAATTAGTTCAGTTAGAATTCTGCATATACAAGTAACTACGTTTTACGTATGTACTTTCTCCTGGATGCTTTTAGGTAATAGTTACGTAAGTGCTTCAAAAAAAAAAAAGAGCTTATTTCATGGTATATGCTGGTCGATCCAAATATTTCCTCTTTTAAGGAATTTTAGCAAATCCAAACCCGTTAGTGTTTATCAACACTAAATCCGATAAATCTGTCCCACAGAAAACATAGTACACTTTTGACTTCATACTCGTTTTCAAAATCAAATTAGGACAGTAGTCCAGTTGATCTTTTCCAGTTTCAACAACGGAAACACCATTGATCTGGCGTGGCCCTCGTAAAATGAATGCCGAAACAAGTTGAAACTCGTCTACGCGTTCCTTCCTCATCCCCGAGTACTAAACACTACATAAATACAAGGTTAGGCCACGCACCGTTCCAAGCACAAAACGAGACTCCCAGAGCATTTCAGCGAATCTTCTCGGTCTAGCTGGCTTTCTTCTTCTTCTTCCCCTCCATCCAGGAATTGTCGGAGGTGGTGGGGGTGATGGACACGGGTGCAAAAGAGCAGGGAGAGAAAGATTCGGAGAACTTTGGCTGTACTGGATAGTAGGAGTAGATATCCCATTACCGTGGAAGCAGAGAGAGAGACAGAGAGATAGTAGGAGGGCTTGCCAATGGAAAGTCAAGCCGGAGCTGAGCCTTGTCAGGCCACACAAGACCTTGGCTCTAGGGATCGAGATTGTGCGCTTTCGCTCTACTCACTCACTAGTATCCTTGGAAGGTGGACCTGTTTCAAATTCACTCAGCAAAATAAATAGGGACCTTCAATGAGAAATCCTTCTTAATTTTAACATATTGTCAGCATGAAGATCAAAGTGTTCCAACAACTCCAACATGTTTGGAGACGGGATTCGGAAGTTCCACGGGAGGAGCGCATCAATGATGTGCATGTTCCAGGACACATTCTACCCCCTGAAGACCCTCCCAAATCCCCGGTTAAAGTGGTAAGTAATTAAGGTTCCACAAAACCGAATGTAAAGCCATGAAAACGGCCTTTTTGGAACCAAGAGTAGTCTTTATGGATCATCTTTATAAAAACTGACATTGACACGCCCGGCTGTGTTAAAAGGTAGATGGAAAAAGGGACAAAGCATTGTGAAATGTGACGTCACCCAAAATGAAATCTGGCATTCCAAGCGGCGTTTGAAAATTTGGGCCCAAGGGTGTCCAACGTGCATTCTTGTTCTGAACATAAAGTGTTGATTATCTCTGAATGTAAGAAAAACCGAGTCGTGATTTGTCTCGCGCTAAGGAACTAAGAAACCTTCCTGAAGTGATTTGGATTTGATCCAAATATTTCAATTTCTGTCCGCGGTTATAAAACATGATGGGCCGACGATTAAGGTGAAGTACACATGACGAAGTTTTCTGGATCAAGTTCAGCATTGGCCCAAAATTCGAGGTCACTCAGGTTACTTTGATCACATCTTGAAAAAAGTGGTCAGGTCTCAAAAAGATGACTTTTCAATCATGCTGTCAAGTCACAAAGACACATTTGAATTCATTTCTTACATCTGGACTCAATATCCGGTCTCTAAGGCTTACAAGCCATTTGGCGACAAAAACGTTTTAAAGTCAAACCCCCGTTTCACTCACCCGTCCAACGGTTGAATCCAAAGTTCAATTCTATAAAAGAAGATCTGAATCATCATTGCCAATCCCTTTCTTTGTCCAACAATATTCTCTCGAGATTTTGCCAATCGTTTGATCAATGAATGGCTCTTTCAGGTCTCGAATTCGGAGTCGTCGTCGAATAGCAACTCGAATGCTCCCGAAAGAGCCGAATGGGGCAGTCAATTCGAGTTCATGCTCTCATGCTTAAGTTTTGCCGTGGGATTGGGTAACATCTGGAGATTTCCCTACTTATGCTACAGAAATGGCGGAGGTGAGTCTTAAAAGTGTTATGCCAGATGTGTTCGCTAGAGGGCGCTGGGGTTTATTGGCTGGTTAGTTAAAAGGCAGATTGTCAGTCACTTTTGAATTGTATTGGGACTTCTTTACGCGCATAAAGTGTTGAAAAATATGAGAGCAAATTCGTGACCCAAAGGTTCTGTCTTACTATGTTCAAGTTCAAGGATGGGACTTGTTTGTAGTTTGTCTTGTGACCTTCCAATTTGCTGTTTTACAAACGAATATTCTTGTCTCTATCACAGCAACACTGATTTTCAATCCGTGGTCGTCTCAGTAATTAAACATGTTGGAAAGAATTGCGTGATTTCATTCAAAGGGCGAAAATGCTCGGAGATTGGTCGTCCATTGCATTCACTGTTTATTGGAACTACCTCCTTTCCACATGTCAATCATCCCAATCATTGATCATTCAAGCGTGTAATGGGACCAGAAAACGTTTCCAAGTTAGGGGTCTCACACAGTATTGCGCCACCATAAATATACATTGATTGCACTGACAATTGTGTTCCTCTTTGCTTTTAGGTGCTTTCCTCATTCCTTATGCATTGAACATATTCCTGACAGGAATTCCTCTGTTCTTTATGGAGCTCTCCTTTGGCCAGTTTGCGAGCAAGAGTCCGGTGGCAATTTGGTGTATCTCGCCACTCTTCCAAGGTATTTAGAGCCTTTCATTTCAAGATGTACATTAAAACAACGATGAAGGACATCTTCCTTGTTCCTTGTTTGTCCTAAAATGTGTATGCATACAAACAGCCTTGACTACAAACCGGGTGTGTTACTGCGTTTGATTGTCTGTCTTTCGTCTCAGAAACTTGATATCCCGTCAGACAAGAGATATTGCCGCCTCTAAAATATTCCAGCAATGACAGGAACAAAACAGACAAAAAGAGCGTCGATAGTCAAATAGCGACAGTGCACTTTTTTTGCTGGCTCTTGAAAAACACTTTTGAAGAATGACCTTTGTGCGACACTGAATATGTGTGATGGAAAGGTAGTTGGAATGAGTTTAAAAACATGAATGAAGTGAGAGGTCTCGTGACATCTCACAAGAAACAGTGAACGAACACCTCATGCGAGCCAATCCCGATTTAGAAGGATAAATTAGCTCTTTTAATTCAAGTAACACGCGTTTCAATGATCTCAGTGTCTCCAAATTTAGGCATCAAGTTCCAAACCTTTACACCAACGATCATCTACATATCATACCGAAAAAATCCTATTAGTGTGATACCGAACCTCTGGGTATAAATCTTTGATACGGATTGGTGTCACGCAATAAGTTTTTACTACAAAGTACTTCCCATAACCAGTTCTATTCCTTTGCATTTTAAACAGCTTTTGATCAATCCACGTTGCCTGCACCCCTCTTCCCGTTATATATTTGCAATGGAAATTCCCAACCTTTGAACATTCTGTGAACGAGACATTTTTTCTTCTTTTCAACTGTATTTTGTTCTGGATCGCTTCAAACGTTTCGTTGACCATAAACCTGTCTATTTGACAGAGCACCGACCATAGGTTGTGAGAACTTGATCCTAGAAGCGACGTAAAGGGGCCTTCTTTTAAAATAAATAGAATCTTCAAGATCTTGATTGGAAGTAGCCAAAGTACGTGAGCGTCTTCACAGTTGGGTTCAATTAAAGCATTTGGAGGGAGATGCATTTTCCTCACAAGGAGCTATTTTCCACTTGATGCGACCTTTCCAAACCCTTCACATCTACCAGCTGTCTGAAAAATGGTGGCTCCATTTTCAAGATACCAGTATCATTTTTGACATGCGCAGTTTTTCCGGTTATTACTAGTATGACCTTTGTTGCCTCTTGTCTCGATGATCCTTAAGCCCCGCTTTAGCTGCAATGAATGTGGATATGGCAATGCTAGAAATGCAGTTACGAAAGGATTAACAGTAAAGGAAGGCTTTTTATACTTAATGTGATGTTCCAGATTAATCAAGAACAAGACTTTCCTTGGGGATTAAGTCTTCCGAGAGTGAGACAGGCCTTAATGTGAATGGAATGGAACCACAGTTCCCATATAACTTCATATGATCTTCTTTTCAGGAATTGGGTTATCGATGTTCTTGATTTCCTTCGGTGTTGGATTGTACTACAATGTCATCGTAGCTTGGGCCTTGTACTACTTTGGGGCCACGTTGAGCTCGCTCTTTGATGATGAGCTCCCATGGGTCACGTGTTCCAATTGGTGGAACACTGGAGGTAAAGTAGCTTTTTGTTTGTTCTGTGTGTTTAGATGAGTCTTTCTGACTTTGTCCCTCTTTGCTAACAAACAAAGCTGAAATTAGTTTTTCTCGGAAACTTTTTCATTCAGGAATGAGCATCCTTTATACGTACAACAATTTGTCAAAGTTAAGTTGAGACTGCTTTCTAGGAAATCAAATTGACAGATGATAAATTGATCATCCATCAACTCAAATTTTGAAATTTCATGGAAATATTTGCATTTGACGATCAGGCCATTTCTTAGTGATAAAAAGTAGCTCGAAAACCTTTGAAAAGTTGAAATTTTTTGATCCCCGTTTGAGGTTTCAATTCGTCCCAAACTGTTTTGAGAAAATCAAAGGGAAAGAGATAAAATTAATGAAATTTTGATTCTACATTAGTGTGTACTTTGAGTCTGATCTGACCCTCCACCACCGAAGATATTCTTCGGATATTAATTCAACTTGTGGGGGAGTTTTTTTGAACAAAATTTCGACTTATTCCTTTTTTTTCTTTCTCATAGTTAATACAGTATAAGTTTGACCTTTACCTGGACTTTACTCGTACATACATTCATTTAAAGTACTTTCCTTCCAAAGAGTACATTTTCTACGAGACCTCGTATTGGAAAGCTAATTATAGGTCTGTCGTGAGGTTTTCTGTGAAAGGTTTAGTTGATTGGCTGCGAACAAGCGAATAATGAGATCTTCAATCAAGAGGTTTGCAATTGAAACTGATTTAAGGAGACTGTTTTAATGATGCATAACCTCCAAGGTGTTTTCTGGCATTGTGCTGAACAGGTATGTCTGCGTTTGTTCGGCTTCTTTGGTTGGAGAAAGTTCAACCATCACAGCGGTTTCAGAATACATGACATGAATGGCAGAACGTTTTCAAAACGGTCTTTTATGACATTTTAGCTCATTAACTATTAGTTTCATCTAAGAACGAACAACCCGAATAAAATCATCGTTGGCACACTACATAGATATTCAGATTTCTAAGCTTTCTTGAAAGAACGAGAGGGCAACCTTTGAAGAAAACTTGCCTCTCACAGCATTGATAATCTGATCACGTGGAATGTTCCACCTTAATCAAAAACGCCACGGATGCCTACTTTCAACCAACAATTTTCCAACTGGAAGATTCGATTTACCAAAACAGATGGACCAATTGGTGATTGGTTCTAAGGGCTAACTTCTATCTTGATTGTTCTTCTTAGGTTGCCAGGAGCTTCATGACGTTTCAAGGAATATGACTGGAAAGGTGCCCGAAAACTACGACTCGGCCGCTCAGGAATACTTCACGTAACTTTCTGTTCCAAACGTTTTGTCTCTGTTCCCAAAACCTTCGGTCACTAAAATAGCCTTTACTTTTGTAGTCGGAACGTGTTGGAACTGTCACCTGGACTCGAGGACCTCGGTGGAATGCGTTGGCAATTGGTTTTTTGTCTATTCTTGGCTTGGTCGATTGTCTTCTTGGTTCTCTACAAGGGAGTCAAGAGCCTGGGAAAGATGGTGTATTTTACGTCGTTGTTCCCCTACTTCATCCTCACCCTTCTACTGATCAAAGGCCTCTCTCTTCATGGAGCCATGGACGGGATTTGGTTCTACATCAAACCGGACTTCTCCAAGCTTTTGGAAGTTCAATGTTGGGCCGATGCCGCCATTCAAATCTTCTTCTCTCTGGGACCTTGTTGGGGAGCCCTGATCACCCTGTCCAGCTACAACAAGTTTTCCAATAACTGCTTCCGAGATGCCATTGTCATTGGTCTGGCTAATTGTGCCACCAGCTTCTTTGCCGGGTTCGTGGTTTTCAGCTTTGTCGGCTTCATGGCCTATGAGCTTCAGAAGCCCGTGTCGGAAGTGGTTGCCTCGGGTGAGTGACATCTTTTGAGGGGTTCATTACGTCTCAAAAGGGACATATTGGATAGATCTAATCCCCCCTTTTTCTGAACTCTTTTCCGATAGGCCCTGGTCTGGCCTTCGTGGTCTATCCAGAGGCCGTGTCCTTGCTTCCCGGCTCCAAGATCTGGGCTCTTCTCTTCTTTTTGATGCTTTTGGCTTTGGGCTTTGGCACGCAGTTCTCCATTCTGGAGACCGTCACATCAATCGTTGTGGATGCCTGGCCTAAACGTTGGGGAAAGGCCAACCATCAGTAAGCTGAGAGCGACTACTGAGAAGTTGAAATCCAGGCTTCTCTAATCGATGTAATCTGTGAACGTTTTTTCTATCTAGGGTGGTCTTGGGATGCGCTTGCACAACTGGATTTGTTTTGGGCCTTTGTATGGTCACTCGAGGCGGGATGTACATCCTTCAGCTTTTGGATAACCACGCTGGAACGTTTTCGGCCCTCATTACCGGTGAGTTGACTTGACGACAACAATGTCCAGAGTCAGCACTACTAATAATGGACGTCATTTGCTATTTGATACGCCATCAAGTCCCAAGGAAATTGTGTTTTTATGAAGTAAATTGAGGATTCATTCGTTATTTTTCGTTTCTAGGCGTATGTGAGGTTGTAGTCTTGGCCTGGATTTATGGTGTTGACAGATTCTTGGGAGATATTCAAGTCATGTTCCAATGGAACACCAAAACTAAGGGTTACAGGTGAGTACAGAGTTGTTTTTCATTCTGAGAAAAAATTAAGATGAGGATCCTTAGAAAAAGTATGTTTGACTAAAATCCCCACAAAAGCTCTTTTCATTCAAATCTATAGTTCTTTGAAGAAATTGCGTCGTCTTTTCATAGTCCTTCATCCTTTTGTTCCCCAAAAGCAAAGAAGTACATACCATCCAAAAAGAACTGTGCATCAAATTCGATAGGTTGTTCAAATCTGATCCAAATACATTTTCACAAATTCAAATCTCAATCCGAAATATTTCTATGAACGCAAATCGGAAAATTTTCGCTCAATTGGGTTCGATTTGACCGGATCCGAGCCACATCTTTACTTCCACGCAAATATACCAAGCCCTCCTTTTGTAGAAGACCATAAAAGGCCCTTGAAAAAAATGACCCCCTACGGTCTCTTTTCAGGGTGTTCCATTGTATCTGGAAGACCATGTGGAGATTCGTCACCCCCACTCTCCTTCTGCTCATTCTTGTGGCCACGTGGGCCGGATACAAGCCCATGACTTACGACAAGTACGTGTACCCAATGTGGGCCAATGGCTTGGGATGGGTGGTCTCATTCGTTTCGGTCGCCGCCATTCCATTGGTGATGTTGTCCAAAATCATCACCACTCCAGGGCCTCTTGGCGAGGTACTTACGCGAATAAAAGAGGTTTGTTTTTGCCAACAATTCATAGAAGCTGACCTCTGTCCTTTATTGCAGCGAATTTCCATCCTTATCAAACCTGATTCCAATTGGGGCCCACTGAATGAGGGGGACTACCAGAACGCTCAAGAAGGATGGGAGGAAAATGGCTTTTTGGAGGATAAAGAGATGATTGGTACGTGTAATTGAAACATGGACTATGTTCATGCTGGCTTTCAATTTTAGAATTGGTGTGAATGGCGTTTAATTTGCTAATTGAAAACGTTGAATCATGTCTCTATGGGTAAATTAGCAGATTTAGAGCCTTGCAGAGTCGACTCCTTTCATCAAGCAGGAAGTAGTTGCATGGTAAAACGAGAGTCTGATCTTGTTTCAAATGAAGTAGACAAGATTCTCCGAAACTCTTGATTTGTTTACAAAATCGATTCTTGAAACAGGGAAAGTGAAAACAGCCGAGCTAAAATATCGAGGTTGAGAGATAGACATGCCAGGATGTGGTCGTGGTCACAAAATGGCACAAATTATCTAGAACGAGTGCCTTATTTTGACTCCTAACCACAAAACAACCAAATTGCTTGATCCATTACGGATACCTTTATTTCAGATATGAGTAAGGATGAAGGCAACACATTATTGAATTCCTTGGATGCGGTGTGCTAAAGCGTTTATTCCGTCTGATTTGTCACTGAGCCCCACCAATCTCTCAAACCAACCAAACCAGGATCTGGATTGATGGCCAATTCAGCATCCAACCATCCAATCAACCAAATAACCACCACTTACCCGGCATATGCGACATGTATCGAATACTCGACATCTTAGTTCCTTAATGTATACTGTACCATATTAATGAGCTGCGTGGAAGCACTTGCTTAAGAATTCCTTCTGACCATTATGATTCGCCTTAGACGAAATTTCAGCGAAAATGTACTAGATGTTGATGTTGGTTATCGTTCATTGGAGTTTGGTTGTGACCCAGATTCGACCTTACGAAGTATTGCTAATTTTAAGCTATATAATCAATCCCTTTTGTCACTTGTAGGCTCATTTGCTGAATAAAATACTAGTAGAATAAACCCAAAACCAGTCGGCTAATCATGGATGATTTTCCATGAAAAGTACGTTCAGTTCCGCGAACCTTTTGAACGTCGAGATAGGGAGGTTTTTCAACTCCGTACTTTTTGACGGAGTTGCCATTTGTTGATTCCCGTCAAACAACTTCAGCACGCACCCACGATCACGGGGTAAAATCCTGTGCTCTGGCACCAAATAAGATGGTCTGTGCGACCAACGTCCCTTCTCGATCCTGGTTGTATGTGTTACCAACTGAGCCTGGGACTCCATGGCACCACATCATGGTCACAAACCAGCCAATTCGGCCGAACCAGCCAATTGTTGTTCTGTTTCGTTCCTTAGCTAGGTTTGATTGCTACACTCCCTCGTTCCGTCACTGAGTACGAAGACTGGTGTGCACGAAGCTAGTGTACATTGTGAACAGGATTTGATAAAAACCACCTTTGTTCACCGTTCAGTCAAAATTTAGGCCCATCCTCACATTTCACTTGGTGCCTCCTGAAATTTGAGCGGTTTTCAAAAATCAACACATTGCAATTAAGCTTTTTTGAAAGAGATTGGTTGCATCGGAGTCGACCCTCACCGGACATTGTTGAAACAAGTTTGCTGTGATTAAGTTGGAATTCCCAATGTCCTCAATTCAAGGAAGTGCGATGAACTTGTCTGTGATCAGAGCATTCGCGTCGAGGCTCTCGTGGAATCGAAAATAAACAGCCAATTCTTCGGTGCTAACACTTTGCCAGTCATCATTGGGGTATTTTGTGAGGCTGACTCGTTCTAAATTCGTGACGTAATAATTTCAAGACATGGAGTAACACTTCTGTCGGATTTTTCAAGGGGAAGTCGCCGTCAAAAGAAAATGGCCAAGTTCTCCCAATGTGCTTTAATTGTATTATTGGTCAGCGTGTATGTGCAAACGGGTATTGGTGCTGACCCATCAGAATTCCTTACCGTGTGCAACTCTAATCTTGGGTCCCTAAGTGTTTCGCCCAAGTCTGGCGTGGCTTTAGTTGTGGGACAAGACAGTGATAATCCGACTCTATTTGTCACCTACAATGATTTCTTGGAGTTTCAGTGTGAAGCCAAAGCTCGAAATCAAGAGGTGAAGATCATTCACAATGAGTTGGATAAAAAGAAGACCAATTTGGTAAACGTGACGGAATTTGCCCTCCATGAGATTTCAACGAAAATACACGTGAATAGTCTGACCACTCATGGCCCTTGGAACTACAGAAACTCCAGCATAGAATGTCAATCTCGTGCTTTGGGTAGTCTACCGATTTGTTCCGCCACAGTCTTGGTGGTTCGTGGGTCGGACCCGGATTCCTGCTCCTTAAATCGAACCCTTGATTGCAACATTCATCCCATTGTCACGGAGCTCTTTGCATCCAGAGGAATGGGAAGAAGTAATGGAAGTCCTTTTAATAGTGTGGTGAGATACTCCTTCTACAACCAATCTCAAGATGCTTGGATTGAATGCGAGAAAGTGGACCAAAATGGAACAAACGTTTTGGAGAATGTTGTCGACGAAACTGCGGTACACAACATTAGGTGTCCAATCCAAATCACTAAACCTCGACCGGTTATTATTCGGATCGAAAAGGTGACCAACACGGCTTTGAGTGTGGGAACCCCAATCTTAAGTGGGCCTCCAAAGTCACAGTATTCATATTTCTCGCTCATTGTTGATTCATATATGTTGGAACAAGCTCTGCACAACGACGAAGGATGGGAGGGTGTGATTGGTTATATCAGTATAGCTTTAACAGTGGTTTTGTTGGGCGTTTTGGCAGGTCTGGCCTATTTTTGTTATCGCAACAAGTTTGCTCAAGCGAAGATTAACAAATCCAGCATTTATAGTAGCATGGTCCCTTTGAAAAACTCACGATCTCAAGGGTCGTATGTCACTTCGGATGCGGCTTCAATGAAAACGGAGACAACCACGGATTATGAGAAGTTGATGAACATTTTCAATGATCCCATGTTCTCTGAACAGTTCTTTCAGGACAATGCTCCAAATGAAAACTATAACGAAGAGAAGGACAATCCATTCCACACCATGGACAAGAACAAGTTGCGAAACATTCTTCGGAAGCAATTGAGTGGCGATCCGTCCAAGATCAACCCTCTTCTGAGCCTTAACCAGCAAGTCAACGCCTTATCCTATGATCCAAAGCTGGAGATAGACCGAGAAAACTTCAAGATCGGACAACTTCTGGGTTCAGGAAACTTTGGATCCGTTTATGTCGGGGAAGCCAGTGGATTACTTCATCCAGGATCATTGGATACGGTGGCCATCAAAACCGTAGCTGACTTACTAGATGTCTCCCAATTTTCGTCCCTTATGGGGGAAATGAAGATCTTGACCAATCTGGACTTGCATCTGAATTTGGTAAACCTTTTGGGCTCCTGTACCTCTCATATCGATCAAGGGGAGCTTTGGCTTCTTATCGAGTATTGCCCTCATGGGGATTTAAAGACCTTCATTATCAAGAACCGCGCCCAATTCAATAACAACATCAGTGGCCTTGTATCCACTGATTTCGAAGTCAGAATGTTTCTCAAATGGGCTCATCATATTGCTAAAGGAATGGAATATCTCGCATCCAAAAGGATCATGCATGGAGATCTGGCGGCGCGCAACATTCTCCTAGATGAACAATTGACCGCTAAGGTCAGTGATTTTGGCCTCTCAAAGTCCATGTACGACAGTGTGCGATACAAGAAGGAAAAACGTCATTATGTCCCCTGGAAGTGGATGGCCTTGGAATTCTTGTGTGATGCATGCTTTACCCTCAAGTCAGACGTCTGGAGCTATGGTGTACTGTTGTGGGAAATGTTCTCTTTGGGACAAGAACCGTACCTCTCAGAAGAGATGGATGTGGTCATTCAGTCTATCAAGGCCGGCCAAAGGTTGCCCTTTCCGACCGAAGTTCAAAGTCTTCCCTGGGCCAAACGAATCTACGATACAGTCATGGTACCGGCCTGGTTTTCAGACCCCAATGCTCGAATCTCATTCTCTGAAATTGTCAGCCTTTATGAGTCGGAAATGTTTGTCGACGAACTTGACTCCTATCACAAGCTGGCGGCTGAATATGAAAGTGTAAAGGAGTTACTGTTCAACCATGAAACTGTATCCAAACGAAATACTCTGAGTCGGGAGAGCAGTGATGCCGTGGAAGGCCATTCAGCTTTGACCAAGATCCCTAGCGATGCTTATCATAGGCTTTTTTCTGTGGAGGAAGACTCATTGAATCAAAATACTCATCAACCCAATGGCTACGTCACTGTTAAGGAAGTGAAGGCCAAGTCCAGAAATAACACAGATTCTTCTACTCAAAGTGGCGAGGATGTCAGATCTCGGGCGTCCTCAGATCAAGGTTACATCAGTCATTCAGAGATGAAAGACCGTAAAACGAGTACGGCCTCTTCCAATTATATCCCTATTCAAGCGCTTCGCGGAGGCCATTAAAACATGAGACAATTCATCGTAACCCATTGTACCTGATGTAAGAGAGAGAAATGAAATCACTTTATTCAAAATATATCAATTCTAGCTTTATCATCTTGTATGTAATTTTAAATGCGTTTTCAATTTAAGCATTGTTTAGACCATGTTTTAAACCATTTTGGCCCAAGCTCAAAATTGACGCCTTAAAATGGCGTGGAAGGTGAGGCAAGTAAAGAGACTAAACCTTGTGAGCTTAGTGCATACTGCATGGCAAATGGCCCCTCCTTAACACCATCTATTACCGAGTATTTTAAGTTTGGGTTAAAATCCTTCAGTACCATTCAAACTTACTTAAGTAGACATTTTACATACATTGGCTGTATACTTTGCACATTCTGACATACGTTGTTTGCATTAACAGACCTTGTCAGATTCTCCTCTGAGAAATTGTGACACCGATCAGACCACACATTTTTGAACTAAAAACAATGGTGCTCAACGTTCACCGACGTAATTCCTACATCCTGACACTCTTTAAAGAACATTTAAATGTTAGTCGAAAAATTTCGTTATGGTTTTTACGGTCAGAAAACTTGTCAGGCTGCCACTTTCTGCCACTTTTCAACTACTTTTCTCTTTTACTGCCACTTAAAATTTTCACAGCCACTTTTCCACAGTTTTCTATGCTGCCATTTTCTGCCACTTTATCCCTCCACCGCCATTGCAAATTTTCAGTCCTATGATGTTTTCCATACTGCTACTTTTGCAATTAGTAAAGGCATAAACAGCCAACCGGCATCGCTGATTGAAATCGTCAGGTTTCTTGCCAAAAATGCTGCCAAATATATTTTTGAATATTGACAAGCTCAAAACAACCTAACAAAATTTTGGAGAAGATAAGCTATAAGTTGTGAACTGTATTTCTTGTTTTGATTTCAACAGGGTTACTATACATAAATGTGTTTGAACTTGACCTCGTCTCAATCCTAGTCAAGACTAGCGACCCTTACTAGAGACTGGCCGTCTTAGGCTAACACACGGTGCCGATGATTCACGCTGGTGATTGGTCAATAGCATTCAGTTGAACATTCAGCTAATTCTAACGAAGTTCAATAACAAACCAGAGTACTTCTTCTTTGTTGATTTTGAAGTGATCTGACTTGGTGCTGGGGTTGCCAATTTAGTTATGTGAAATCATATTCCCCTCTATCTACCAGTCTTCATAAACCCGTTTTTTCTTTAAGGATCACCAAAAGGCAAGGCATCCCTGACTTTAGTGACTTCTGAGCAGGGTTGCAAATCAAACTCACATTCGTGTTTGCTCTTATACAAGAGCAAAGCACCCATTCTGCAAGCGGTAACCCTACCTTGCAACCTCCCGTAAAAAAACTTGCGCAAGCCCAGATTCCACATCACTAAGATTTTGTTGTCAATCACCCGATCGTGTGACATTAATTGGCCCCTGTTTAAACTCCACACTAATTGAAATTCACTTTTTTCATATCAGGTAAATACCTTAGACACATTTCCAGCAGACTTGAGGACTTTCAATAACCAAACTACCCTATCAAATGAGCGAAACAGTTTAGATGTGGCTCTCAGAAGAAAAGGTTCCTTCAATCATGAACTTCGGCTTCCTGCATGATGAATGACGTCACAGACAGTCCGTGCCGGGTCGGGCAATCATAGATTTGAATGCCAATCTCTGCCTTTTAGTATTTCTAGTCAAGACTACTGATGGAAAAAATCTATCTTTCTCGCGCGAGGTTGCTAGCTATAGGTTTGCCATCACCCTCTTGCAAAATTAAGAAGCAAGTTCCTTCTAGATGGCGCCCCTGATCCAAAGACGAATAAAGCAAGGGGTGTGCCACTTCAAGGATGGCTCAAGCCAGGATTACTTTCAAAATACACACTGGGTCCGATTGCAAAAACCTCACATTTTAGTACAATGATCGGACCCAGTGTATTTTTGAAATTCGTCCTGACGTACAGTGGTTCCTGGCCACTTGCGTTCACCTTCAGAAGAAGGCCTATTTCCTCATGCCATTCAACAGAAAATAATAGACCCTGAAGGCTGATTGGTAGTGATGGACCGAAAGCGCTTCAGCCGAAATCACGGCCGAAATTTCGGTTTCGGTTTCGGTTATGCCTACCGAAACCGAAAGCAGACAAGCACTATGTAAAATGTAGTTTGACAACAAAATCGAAAAAATGGTCCAAAAACCTCTGAAATTTAAGTTTTCCGATTTTTCAAAATTTGCGATTACCCAACATCGAACACATGAGCATTCTAATTTTTAAGGCGGATTTTGCATTTGAACAATTTTGTAATCAGCTGCTTTCGGTTTCGGTTTCGGTTTCGGTTAAGCCCTCTTTCGGCCGAAACTTTCGGTTTCGGTTATGAGCCCTTTCGGTCCATCACTACTGATTGGCAGACCTAGTTGGGCAACCTACCGTGAATATGATTGGATATTGGATTGTTTCCATCACTAGTCAAGACTAGAGTTCTAGGGAACTCTAGTCAAGACAAGCTTGATGAAGCGAGTTTTTTGAAAGCAGAGAACATTAACCCTAAGCTTCTGCTGATACAATGTCAATCCACCCATTCTAGAAAACTTCTAAAATATTTAGAAAAATCAAGAAAATATTTGACGTTTGAAATATTCGTTGAGTTGATACCAAAATGGTACTTAAAAAAGGGTTTGTTTGGACCAGGTTTTTTTTAAAAGTGTGGCCATGTTTTAAACCATTCTTAAGCACGAATTTCCATCGGTATTGCTTCGCATACGGGTCTATGGGTCTTATTAATTTCGGGATTACCTTACTTTCCTTTCTTGTAATTTCGTTTCAACTGCCGTGTCTGATCAGCCATTACACCCATAAGAAATTGTTTTTTAACCTCTTCCCACAAGCTCTCCTGGTGCTTTATTCAACAATGCATTTCTTTACGCATTTTTTTCACATTTACACGTTTGGCCAGATATACGAATTCTTTTTGAGTCTTGATATCCATTTAGGAACGTACAGAAACGAAACTTGACCAAATGGAGAGATCAAGAAGGAAGCCAAGGGAAAAGTGATCATCGCAATCTCCACCGACACTTGATGTGGAACCTCTTGACGGAGTTTGACGTAGAGTGAAAAGCCAATGTAGAGGGATATTTTGATTAAAAGCGTAAGAAAATTCATGTGTAAACTGCTGAAGTAGTTCGGGCGATTTTGGACTCTACAGGATTTCCCCGTGTTTTTCCTCCACATCATCTGAAAGGACAAAAGCTATGAAAATTAAACCTTCAATTTTAGCTTAATGGGCAACCATCTTTTTCTCCAATTTTATCCGTCTAGAAGCGAAGAAGGAAAGCTCGAGTCCTAACCAAGCTTCTTGTCTTCATTTGATGGCCAGGAAGCCCATGACAACCAAATTCTCATTTTTCCTTGTCTTGGACTTCCTGCCCATCAATTCTCGGAAATTTCAATAAATGAAAAAAAAAAAAACTTGATTGAAAAGGTAGCACCTACAGTCAGGAGCAAAAGTATTTGTAACGTGACGAGAAAACCAGAAAATCCTTTATATCCAATTAAATACTATGCTAAGAAGTTTGTAAGAATGCAATATTTTTTTCCAATTAAGAATAATACCAGTTTCCCGCAATTTTTTTATAAAAATGTCTGAAACTAACTTTTAATTATTAAAAATAAAATTTTAGATAGTGCAAAAGTATTCGTAACGCGCAAAAAAGTTAACAAAATAGGTTTATAAACAGATTTTTCATCAGAAAAAAATGATCGAAAGATGTAGAACATTCTGGAAAGCCGGAGAAAAGTCATTTAGTCTCCTTTTTCCCAAGATTTTCTAGATCTTTCTTGGATCTTATAAATTTTACGGAATTGAACAATTGCTTCACAGTCAGCCAATCATGACCAAGGTCAAGGAGCTCGACAAGGACTTGAAGTTGAAGATAGTAAGTCTTCATCATGGAGGCAAGGGCTACAGAGCCATTTCGAAGCTTCTGGACATCCCGATTTCAACGATTCAGTACGTCGTGAAGAAGGCACAAAAGAACGGAACGGTTGAGAACCTCCCAAGATCCGGTCGTCCAAGGAAACTGTCAGCCGGACTTGAGAGGAAGATTGTCAGAGAGGTCACAAATAATCCTCGAACAACGGTCAAGGACATCCGGAACAGTCTCAGTGAAAATGGACTGTCCATCTCGAGGTTTACTGTTGCTCGCTCACTTCACAAAGCAGGATTGAAGTCTTGTCGCCCACGGAAGACTCCCTTGCTCAAGGATAGACACTTGAAGGCTCGCTTGGAATTTGTCAAGAAGTACCTTGACAAGACCAGTGACTTTTGGTCTAGGATTCTTTGGTCAGATGAGACAAAGGTTGAGCTTTTTGGTCACAACGATGTTCAAAGGATTTGGCGACGTAAAGGAGAAGCGTTTCATCCAAAAAACACCATCCCTACGGTCAAGCACGGTGGAGGATCGATCATGTTATGGGGCTCCTTTTCCGCCAAAGGCACCGGTAACCTCGTGAGAATTCATGGGACAATGAAAAAAGAAGACTATCGGGATATCTTGGCTGAGAATCTCCAGAGTTCAGCGCGGAAACTTCGGCTTGGTCGACAGTTCGTCTTCCAGCACGACAACGACCCTTAGCACAACAGCATTTTGGTCAAAAAATGGTTGAAGGACAATTGGATTAAGGTCTTGGACTGGCCCTCCATGAATCCGGACCTTAATCCAATTGAAAACCTTTGGAGAAAATTAAAAGTCCGTATCCGTGCAAGACGTCCAAAGACAGTTGACGAACTGGAGCAAATCTGTTATGAAGAATGGGCTAACATTCCTTCAGATGTATGTAAAAATCTTGTAAATGATTATAAAAAACGTCTCTTAAGTGTAATTCAGCAAAAAGGGCATTCAATAAACTATTGACAAAATGTTACGAATACTTTTGCTCTTGGTCTAAAACATGTTCTGAGCAGTTTTTTAACCAAAATCTTGTAAATTTTTAAAAAGAAAAGTATCATAGCTTTTAAATGATAAAAGAATAACTAAGGAACAAAATGGTTCTTAAATGTATTTTTCAAAAATCGAGTATCATTTAAAAATCAATAAAATTTTCGAGGTTACGAATACTTTTGCTCCTGACTGCTCGAGCAACAATAATTATGGTAGTTAGCATGCGACGTAAATAAAATATTTTTAAGTTAACATAAGACCTTGAAGTTGAAGTTTTCCAACGTCAATCACCGATGAAAGGGCTTCTCAAACAAAAAGCTTTTTGGAAACCATGACAATTTTGGGATGATTATGTAGGTACTTCTTGAAATCCTTGCTTGATAGTGATTTATGGATGCCTGGCTACCATTTTGATTTTCAGAAAAGCAAATGTTCCTCCAGAGTCGTAAAACCTTTGGGCATTTTCTTCATGTTTTGCTTTATATTTTTATGAACGGGACTTCAGAAATTTGGATTGATGGAAAACATGACTGCTGAACTCGGGCTTGGAAGCTATTTGCTCAACATATTTCACTTTTTGCCAAATTAAAATGTTTGAAAAAGTGGTCCTAAAGAGTATAAAGAGGTCCCAAAAAGTTGATTACGCTTACAAAACTTCAACAGTTTAGGCATATTTGGCTTGTTAATTTGTGCCGATCTTATCTTATAGATTTTAGTCCGATCTTATACATTACAATATTAGAATTAAATCACGTTATACAAAGTTTACCCACCCTCTCATATTTGAAGATGTAACAATATATGGCCACATAGATCATCGTTTCTACGACAAAAGCCAAACCAAGGATTGGATAAGTGACCCGTCGCAGAAGAAGTGAGGCGAATGTCACTTCCAGTGGATTTCGTTGCGTCCTACCTTCACAGATGGCGGTGAAGACGGTCATGTCAAAGAACCGCATCGCCTTGAAAAGAGCGGCAACTATGATGCACAACATCAATTCCACACCAATTATGACCCGACTCATTATCTTCTCGCCGCATTGGAATTTCAGGAACTGGTGAGCGAATATGTAAAGGCATCTAGAAATGAAGGGATGGCAAACTTGAGACTAATTTGCTTACAGTAGACGCGGTTGATCCCCTCCTGAAAGCCCTTAAGACCTAATGACTTCGACTGAAATCAAAATGATTGGGTCAAAATGAGTTGAGAACGATGAAGGAACATTTCAAAACTGTTGTAAATAATCATTGAAGACTTTGTGAATAATAAAGCAAAATTTAGTTGAGACAAAGTAATCAAATCCAAATCGGGATGACCTTACTGGCAAGATACATTTGCGTACAGAGGTTCATGTGAAGGAAGCGTCGTCAGAACACTAGCGCCAGCGGCTTTATCATGAAGCTTTAAAAATCCAAACATACCGGGAAGTGAAAGAGAAAAAAATACAGCAAATAGGAGACTTTGACCACAAAAATATCCATGTAAGGGCTTGAATCCACCTTAGTTTATGATCCAATGACTGGATCAACCTTTATCCTTTATTATCATTGGCATGATCTATGTAAACTGATTGCAAAATCGACTTTCATTATTGCTTGAACTTCCTGATTGATGGTGGCGACAACAACGGCAATTTGAAGCTTTGAAAAAGCCAAACAGCGTGACTGTGTCGACGCTTCTTTCACATGAGCTTCTTTACATTTGCGTAGGTAGACTAAACTTCGTGTAACTGGTCTTGCTTTTTGGGGTTTTGTTTTGTTTGTTTGTCAAGAAGTCAGTACATCACTGAAAAAGGGTGTTCCATGAAGGAATATTCCCGCTCCTTGCCACTTTTTGGTTGCCAATGATAGATATTGGTAGTTGTTTGCATTGAAAGACGGTTCAACGCTAAATTTTGACTCCAAAGAGTTGAGTTTGGAGGGTGGCAGTTAACCGAGATCGAACCCCAGCCATCCGCTCAATAAACCGACGCAGTACGCACTACACTATGCCTCACCCACTTTTTGGGGGGAAATGTTGCATACGATTCAATACTCAAAGACAAAAATATTAGCCACGGGTGGTAAAGTTCATTCCTTGCTGAATTGGGCGCACGAAGATTAGAAACGGGGGACACTTTTGTTTTCAAGATGTCTCTTCCTTGTGAATTTCGACAGGGATTTCTATTGATAATTCAGCCACTGTTAAGACAACTGAACTACAAGGTTCTTAATAACAATCTAGAAAATATTTACTTCAACATATAAAAGTACATTTGGCATATCGATCCAGTTCCTGAGTAAAAATCGTTGAAAATGTTGTTCCAATTGACGTTGATATGCTTGCTTTTTCATCATTGTGGAAATTTTAAATATGTGCAAGACAAAATAAATCAAGCTTTGTCCAACGCTCGGCCTCTCAATGTTTTTATCAGGCTTGCATTTACAACTTTTTTAGTCTCTTTCCTGTCAAAATTTGGAACAATAAGCTTTGTGTCACTGAATTTTTCTCCAACAACATTTACCAATCTTGTCGTTTACCTGTATACAGCAATTCCCGTTCCATTAAGGGCCATTTGTAGAAGGGTAAAAAGAGCCATGAAGTCAAAAATCTGACAACCCCATGAGCCGATCCAATCACTCAAAGGCTGATGAAGTCCAATTGCAACACCTTGAAGTGAGCCAGTGATAAATGACATCAGATTGATCACGTGGTTGTGGAACAAAAGCTCAGCTATTCTGGAGCATTTGTTTTGATTGGAGGCACGCTTTAATCCTCGGATAACAATCCAGTTTAGCAAAAGGCCCACTGTGTAGAGGATCACAAGCAAAATGCCCCACTGGGTTTGAGTTGCTGGAGGCAAGTTATTATAATACATTGCAATGGTATTGTTGCCTTCAAGGTTCATTGTCAAGTGAGGTCGTCGCAATCAAACCGAGAGGTTGGTGCCATGACGATAAAGTAGGTATTACCACGATGGACAAAATGGAAATATGGAGATTTGAACCAAATACAATTGGAGCTCTCAAATATTAAGCTGTAAAAGGAGACCTCAGTCCAAGAATTTATCACCCATTTTTTTGTATTTGGATGGAACTACCTTTGTTAAGTGCTCTCACCCTAAATTTTTTTGTATGACCAAGGTGATGGACAATCAATGATTTTAGGAGGTTTTATGTTAAACACAGTAAACAAAAGTAATGCTTTCCACGTTTTTCTCAATTCAGGAACAAAGAAAAGGTGTTTATTAATGCGTAGGAGATTATTTAACTTACCCTTCAATTCGTTTCTTTCATGACAAATGCTTTACCCCGAAAGTCTTGGTGGTGAAAATACCCTTTGAAGATAGAAATAGTCCAAAACTGCGACAAGTACGTATGTTTCGTCTAAAAGAGTCTTAAAATGCTGTCCGTATCTCTAGTTTTCAGTCTGTTTCATCACTGCATTTACGATTTGCCCAGGCTCTGTAAAGTGAGCTCAAGTGCCAAAGTGCATCTGGCTCTTTAACAGTTACTAAAAAGCGTCCATTTTGGGGTCCTCTAAGCCAGCTTTGAGGTAGAATTACCCACAGAGGTCAGTAAAAGCAAGTGACAATTGTGACCATATGGGACACGGCCAAAAATCTGCAACGTTGTCATAACAGAAAATCTGTGCTCGGTAGTAAAAATATCCACTTTAACACTCCGCAACATTTTAGATGAAATTCTGATGTACGTCCTTAAAAAAGCACAGCAAAGAAGACTATTTTCTTCCTCTTAGTCCTCGAACATTGAGGGTTTGATTTTCTGAGAGTAATGCAATGTAAAGCTGCCTACATTTTTATATATTCCAGAAAATGCTGATCAGAAAGGCAAAACAATGAAAGAAGAGGTCGTTGCTTAGGTTCACGAGAATTTTAACAATTTTACAAGTGGCAGCAACTTTAATTTGGGCACTTTCTTTTCTGTTCTTTAATTGCCTTTTTTAGTGAGGGTGAGGATCAAATTAGAGTGCATCAAATGAAACCAAATTTATAATTGAAAATATCAAGAGAATGAAGATAATGCTCATATGAATTTCTGTCATTTTTTGCCATTTCTTGAAAAAATATTTTCTGCCATTTCTTGAAAAAAATACTTATGGATCTTGTAGACTGACTCAATTAACACGGAAAAGAAGAAAATGGTGAACAAAGGCCGCCTATTTGTTATCCTGGCAGAAAGGCGTGAGCAAGAAAAAAAATATTTTTGAATCAGCCCTTGGATTCAAAGAATTCGTCGAAGTTATCGTCTAAGACAAGGTAGTTTCCACGTTCTTAACTGTCAGCACGATTCACATTCCTATATTTCTTTGATTATAATGGTTTTCTGTTATAAATCAAAAGCAATGTCACAATCACCAATGACCGTTCAAGAGAAACTTTCGAAAAAGCATGAAAACCCTGCTTAGGAATGAATCCAATCAGTTGCGTATTGAAAATGCATGCTTTACTAACTTCTTGTATTTCCATCTGTCTACTTTATAAATATACTTTTATGTTTACCAACTCATACGTAGATATTTCTTTTTCAGCTTGATTTCAAACTTTAATTTGAGATTTGAGCCTCCGCTTTCCACGCATGTCACTCTCTGGACTTCATATACTGAAAGGCACGTTTTCGCAAAAATGGCGGCAAATTTGAACCGCCATAACCAAGCAGGCCACTATAGTTCTACACGCTGGTTCGACGATGAGTCCAACGAACCAACTCACTACTTAGAGTCTCATGATTGACATCTCCATTCACTCGTAATATGGTTGTTGTTGTGGTAGTTGTCTTGGAATTATTGACCTCGATCGTTCTGCTCACCGGAACCGCGAGGGAATTGGAATTTTTTCTTGAGCAATGGTCGTTAGGGACGTGAATGAGGTCCACGGAAGTGGTCCCAACCAAAGGAAATGAGGTGTTTGAGTATTTCTGGAAGAATGGCGATCCCCCACCTCGTCGAGTGGATCGACTTCGATTTTTTCTACTCGAAGCGGGTTCATTCACATTGAAACTAGCCAAACGCATGGTTCGCTGTATTTTGGACACGCTTCTCTTGCCCGTTTTAAGAAACAAGAGAAGAAAATGGTGCAGCACCTCGAACACAGTCACCAAACTGCAGCCCATACAAAGGCCCAAGATGCCGCCCACATTGGCCACGAACCAGATGACAGGGATCTTTTGATCTCGTTTGATCATGGTCACGGCGGGGTCCTTGATGTAAATATTGGCTAATAACAGGTTTTCACGCGCATATTTATGAAGGAGACTGATGAGTTGAAGAGCCTCCTGTCTCAAGGTCATCTCATCGGAGAAAATAACTTGCAAAACGTCTTCATCCGGCAAAGGGTTCTCATGGGAAGCGTTGAAGAATTCAATATAACTCTCCTCACCCTGTGGCCCAAATGTTTTGGTTAGGCATAACTGAGGGAACTGACCAATCAGTGGGCACAAATTGGGATATTGCTCGTCCAAAGTGATGTTTTTCGAGGTTTGGCACGAAGATTTGAGCTTTCGAAGCATGAGACAGAACTCTGGACCTCGGAGAAACGTGTGCATATTGGGGAATGTGGACGTGGTGACGGACGTAGTGTAGCTCTGGTCTTGGCACGAGAAGAGACAGGGCTTCCACACGATCTGGCCTGTTTGGTTGGTTTTGACATGGGTGTGGCTGCCAATATCGCGGAGGATGTCATTCATACATCTTAAACTCGTACCCGAACAAATCCGCGGATAGTCATTGTAGGCCATGGTGTGGAAAAACGGGACGCATTGGCATCGCTCCAGGATCTGATCATAAGTGGCAGCGAACAAACAATTGGACAAGCCATATCTGGAAAGAACCGTAGAGAGTTTGATTTTAATTTTTATCTAAATATTTCAGGTACGGCTGTTAATCCATTCATTGTGGTATATAATCATAAAAAAGAAGATAAAGCGAATATTTGGCACATAATGGCAAAGTTAGTAGTTAACAAGAAAAAAAAAGATTAGTTGTAAAGTCATATTATACATTTAATGTGAGACATTCTAGAAAAAATAAGGATTGAGTTGTGAGGGTGATGGTGGCAGTTGTTCCAACAATCGTTGAAAGCAATAAGAAAAGTGAACTTTCAAATGTCAGATCTTTTGATGGTGTTTTTCAATTTTCAATGTGAAAATACCATGAGAATCAACCTCTAAAGAAAATGAACCAAATCGTTTTTACGTGTCTAAAATTTTGTTTAAGTGGAAGCTGATTTTTTTCGGTTTCGATTCATCAATACTTCCAATTTACCTTATGAAATTGAGAACCTTGTTTTTACAATTGTTCGTCCTTTAAAACGTAATTTTAAATCGACATTTTTGGGCAAAATATCAAGAGCGTATTTATGAAATGGAAAATAAGGAAGCATTTTACTACGTTTGTGAGTGAAACACATTTGGGATTAAAAGGGAAAGTTCCAAGGGACAAATATAAATCGAAGATCGCGTTCATGTTCACTTTGAAGCAACTCAAAAAATACACCTTGGGTACGATCAATATACTAAAATGTGAGTTTTTTTGCAAGAAATATATTTTCCTGTTGAATTTTCATTTTTCTGATTAGACCCCAAGGTGTATTTTGCAAGTAATCCTGGCCTGAACCATCCTTGCCTAAAGCGATCAGAGCGAAAGGAAATCTCAAAGCAACTATTAAGTGTCCCCATTTAAATTGAGCGGAAAACGCCCAATGAACTTCAGAGTTTGAACATTTTAGTTGACCGTTCTGGCCATGTGTTTTATTGAACTTGGACAAAGGTTTTTTTCTTGGTCTGAGTTCCATTATTTTTCTCTTTCTGCGAAGGGTCTTGAAAAACCTTCGAGCTTTCTCTAAAAAGTTAATGGACACCTTGAGGTTCCCATTGGGACAGTTTCGATTGTCGAGCGGTCGGTCGCTTTTTTGTCGTAGTTTGCCAGATTTGCTTGAACGGTCCTAGAGGGTTCCGCCCCATTCATTCTTTCACTCAATCACGCTAAAAACGGGACACTTACAGTTGCTCTGCAATCGCCTTTGGTCATTTTTTGTCCGAGAAGCCATTATCTGGCATATTTGCCACCATCGCCCCCACAATATTGGGTTTTGAAACTTTTTCTTGAAAAGTTAATGCCAATCTTCTCCTAATTAAAGAGAAGTATCGTAGGTTTCAAAAGCTAATATAGCAAACCCTGTTGCATATAAAGAGCCATATTAGGGAAAAAAGTTGCATTCAGTATGGGATCGGAATAGTTTTCCTTGGTTTTTGATTCAGGCTTGCACTTGAAAAACTTATCCCATTTCACCGATCCACAACTAAATATTGACTGTCCTTTATCTATTGAGTTAAATCATTCTTGGTTTGTGTACTTTTGCAATACGGTCACTGTACCTGTATAAGCTACTTGGCAAGTATTTGAACTCGAGCTCTCCATCGAAGTAGCAACCACGTTCTTCGGGACTAAATCGCCAACGAGCCGCATTCGTGGTATCTCGCAAGGTCGGTGTGACCGAAAGTTGCGTCACAAATCCCGGACTGAGGTCAATATCACTTAATGCCATTATGGGCTGGTCCATATGCGAATGAATGGCCAATTTGAAGCCCTCACCACGTTGAGGGGAGAAGGCATAATCATAGACTTCGGCGTCCAAGAGCAATGTGAGTCCATTCTCCTTGCCCAATTGGATCCCGGGCTTGATCGTCCGCGTATAATTGGTCATGAGAACCTCAAAAGGTAACTGGCTGAGGCTTTGATTAAACGAAATTTGTGGCTTAACCAAACTGCACAGTCCATAGTCGGTGCCAAAAAATGGCAATAGATCCGTGTGCAGTTCCGTGTCCTTGAAGGTCTTGCCGTAGGAAGCTAAAAGAACGTTGTTCTCTCCAGGTTCTTGAGCGGCCAATGTTTTGAAATACCAACCCGCATCGGTAATGAAATCGAAGTTTTTACTCTCCTGCCAAAGGTCAATGTCTGGCATTTTCTGAGCCTCTTCTTTGGACGTGGTCTTCATATACATCATGTCTGTGAAGATCCCCTTTCTCATGACTTCCTCTGAGCTGAACAGAGCCCTGAGTTTTTCCATTTGACTGTCGGACAAGTTCTCCTTGAGTCCAAAATAGGCCTGCCCGAGGACGGAATGTAGCATGGATCCATCATGATTGAGGCCGTTTTGGAGGAAAAAGGACCTCCGACCTTGATTGATGTTGCACAAGGTGACGGAGGGAAAGAACACATGATCCAATGAGGCCCTAAAAAAGATGCAAAGCACACACAAATCAATCAAACCCCGCTTATACAATAACAGTCAAAGGCGGGCATGCTCCATTTTCTGTGTTCCATTCGAAATGTTTGGCTCTTTTCCAACAACTTTGAGAGGGAAAATGGGACCAATTGTGGAGTGCGAGAAGCCCGTTGCAGTTTCCTGACCAATGGCTTCTGACCAGCACATGGCACATCAATGAGGTTTTCTTGTGCGTTAAAAAAGGCCTCGGCAACATTGGGCCCACTTGAGTGAGATTTGCGACACTGAGGCTAGATAGATATAAATTTATCTTTTACCCCGAGATTCGCTCAAACTCCCGGGGGGTTTGAGAAGTTATTGCAACACTTCTTTTGTGAATGTGTCCAGTCAAAGGAAAAATTTCATATCTGGACCAGGAGCCACCATCTGTGAATTGCATTGGCGCATCGAGATTCGAGAGCTAATGGCACTGAATTGTCTGTGGAACGAAAGTTTAAGAGACTGTAAATTGGAGTTGCACTCGAACGAGGGGGGAAGAGGATTTTTTTCCCCACTTTTTAAGATAGCCAACTCTTTTGGGGGGAAAAACTACCAACAAATACGAACCCCAAAGATCGCAAAATCAGCTTGTTTACTGAAAGTTCAAGACAGCGATGTATTTTGTTGAAACGAAAACTGTAAACAATGTTTGTGCGTTAAGACTTCGAAAGATTTTTGAATATATAAATTTCCTGACCTTAACATTTGGGCTAAGAAAGTTAGAGGTATTCAAATTTTTGCCAATAAGTCTGTTGTTGGCGAGGACTTTGTGGAATTATTTTGTGCAATGCCGAATACGATGATGGAATAAACATCGGCTTAACATTAGGAAATTTACAATCCATGAAGCACGTCAAGAATATCTCTCGAAAAAAACATCCCGGTGAAAGTTTTTCGTCCGGAAATAAGATTAGATTTGAATGTACGCAAACGTGCAATCTATGTGATGGGCTCCAAAAATGCTTCTTTTTCCTCGGTTCTTTTATGATCCAACTCGAACGAGAATTGAGTCAAGAAGGCCGGTGGAATGTCCCTCTCAATGATCATACTTTGAGTGTCAAAGATGGGCATCACCTGTTCAATCATAACTTGGTTTCCATTGCAACTTATTTTTAAAAATGATGAGAAGGTTGAAAAAATCTTCAATTTCAAGGTGTTTTCAGACTTATTTTGTAAAGAGTGAAAGCATTACTTTCATTGCTCATTTTAGAGTGTGTAATATTTTGCCTATAACTAAAAAAATCCCATCTTGAATGAATTCTTTGTTGCCACGACTTATCTGAAACTCCTTTGGATTAGCTTTCCAAGGTTAGCAACCAAAGAAGTTTGAGGTTAATTTTTGTTCAACACCATTTCAAAACAAGTATTAAAATGGCGCTTGGGAAGAAAGTTCATTTCGTTTACAATTTCGCGAAAAGAAATTCACTTAAAGCTGCCCAGCTATGCTTAGGACCAAGTGAGCATTTTTGAAGTACGTAGAGGAAAAGACACGATTTGAGACGAGTCTGTCTTTCACTCGTTCGACTACGCAAATGCTTGGGGAATCACTTTCCATCCGCCTAAAGATAGATATAGACTCAAGCATGGACAATTACATTCACTCGCCTTTTCCGCAAGCAAAGCTTCCAAACCTCGCGAAAGCCCAAACTCTGGGTTTAGCTACGAATCAGGAAAAAATCCATGTGATTTTTTAAGAAAGCTTGATTTGAACATATGTCTTTAAGGCAGAACAAAAGAAAGAGTAAATCTGGATACGTTGTACTTCCATTTTGCCGAGGATGTGTCTCAGGTAACATGTTACAAATGTTTGGGTTCGAGTCTGCGATAAAACTACTATGAGATGTTTGTCTCACAAATTGAGGTCAAATTTTAACAAAAATCCGGCTTTTTGACAGTGTTACCTACTCATGGCAAGATCCACGAATCAAGAAAACGTCCACGTGCTATAAACTAAATTGTACAAGGGTTTAGGTCGAGGCCGCAATTCAGAGCAATCACCAATTTCAGAGATACTCTTAACACGAAAAAAATCATGGCTTTTTCCGCCAAGTAATCAAAACTTGGAGACCTTGTAACTTCTTTTGCGAGAAATCACTCTTTGATTTGGAATTGAATTATGAGGAGGTAAGATATATTTTAGTTGCCGTCATAACGATTTCAAAGCAAATGAACTCAAAAAGATGAGGCAGTTCATCACGTGATTTCATTTTCGTGAAAGCCCCTTTATTGTCCAGACACGGAATCAAAATGATATGAATGTCAATGAAAATGTAAATGAAGCTCTGAGTCCAAAATCAAGGCTTCAAGAAGAAGCCATGACATTGAATGACGTGTTTCAATGAAAAGATTACAATGTCTGCTTTGAGTACAACGAAACTAACCGGTAAAACAGAATGTTAAGTCTCTTTCCCTCATCTCTCACCTTGTGACAAAAGTTTTGCAAATCGTTGGAACAAAATTCGTGTTCCAGACTGAGCCCTTGTTCCAAGTGGATCAAATAACGTTAGGGTTTAACACTATAGTGTGTGGTTGGGTTTGGACTATCAAATAATTCCAATCAAAACAGCGGTCTCTGTTTTAAGTTTACAAAAACTGTAAGAGAGAGTTAAGGTTTTGTCTTTAAGAGCAATTATCATACAGGAGATAAAAAAACGGAGTTCATATTTCAAAGGTCCTGTTTTAAGATATCTTGTCAGTGGATTCGTCATAATCCGAAGAGAAAGACAGATCTCTTCTAAAGCCTAACATTCTTTCACGGCAAAGATTGCAATCTCGCTATACCTTTAGTGAGAGCCTTAAAGCCTCCCTAAGCTAAGTTTCTTTCTTAAAATGGTTGAGCTAAAAGCCAAATTGATCAACCATCACAAAAACTACCTTTAAAAACCATCCATCAGGGTTTTTGAGGTGTATCCGACAAAAAACTTGGGTCTCGTTGGCAATTCCGTCTTAGTTTGCTCTCGCTTGAATGAAATTTCTTTAAAATCCGGTCTCAAAACATATTTTTTTTTTTCAAATTACAGTGCATCAAGATCAAATATAGATATCTTGTTGGCTGGGCAGTCACAACTGAAGAAACGAAGCCAAATTTGAAGTGGCACATAATTTAGGGAACAACTCTGACGTACTTGTGGGATGATGGGTTCCTTAAACCCCAGTTTTTGTCCTTTATCCCCGCCCAGTTGAGATCATCAAGAGAGGATTCCCTTGATCTGTTCCTTGTTCTTTTCCAGGAACATTTGCCAGGATTGAGACTGAGTCTGCCAAATATCTACGAAGCACTTTTTGCTTTGCTGGTCTTGCACTGAAACCCACCAAGACTTTAAAACCCTCTCATTTCCTAGACCAAGGAGGACGCCTAGACGTTCAGAGCAGTCTGGTATTACGAATAAGGATTATATGCATTAGTAAGCAACGGCATTGGTCGAGGGTCTCCTCCTTATTTTCACGGCCCGTTCAGAGCACGCAATTTCAAAGGACCACAAAAAAAAGAAACGGATTTAATTTTGGCGCCCCAAAATTTATGGCTTGAAATCGTGGAACATGGTAAATGCGATCAAGTGGTGCTGGAAATGAGTACATCTAATAGAAGTGCCTAAAAGGGGAATTTTCAATGAAAACTTGACTTGTGAAACTTGTTAGCTCGTAGTCAAGATTTGAATGTATTGTTCCAATATTTTAAACATTTTTAAACGCATGTTAGTTGCAAAACAGTTCGGATAAGGATCCACAATTACTGTATATGGCCCTCGAGAAAAATTGAGTCGGACGTGAGAATCCTCACAATGCAATGACTAAGTACATTTTAATGCCAAGAATATCAGGTGTTGGTTTTCAAACGTCCCGTGGTTTCCATCTAATGATTAACAAGTGCAAATTATTCTTTTGTTTTAACGAACTTATACCAATTTGGTGCATAAGACTGGGGCCAATAACTCCAAAAGCCCTGCACAAACAAGACACAGTGTTTTTTTTGATCGTAAGAAGTCATTTTCAAATTCCAGAAACTTTTGAGACCATTTTTGAGATGTGAGCGCAATGCTGAACATTTATTTGAATTCGGTTAAATGAGTCACGGGCAAAAACTCTATAATGTTACTAAAACATATTTCAAAATAAATAGTTGAAAATTTACTTTTACTTTAGTCTTAGATGTGCCAAGAGCAATGTTGCTCTAAAATATTTCGGAAATGTATTTTGCGGATCTTTTTTCAACGGCTTTTTCGTTCAGCATTCTCGAAGGACCAAACGGGCAAACGGGAGGGTCGTTACATCAATTTAGACAAACGGCTTAGTAGAATTTGACAATATTTTAGGTAAACTCACTCATAAGGCTACCTGAGACTTGAGTGGAAGAAAATGTTCAAAAAGATGTTCTTAAAAAGGTAGGCCATTGTCTAGAATTCCAAAGGCTAGGAAGAAGTTGTTCAAACGGAGTTGTCAGCTTTCGAATAGACTTCGACGTACTTCAAATCCATTTGTTGTAGCCAGCCTCCAAAGCAAATTGGATGTGGTCCAATCAAAAATTAGGGCCTCCATTGATTCCGATCAGTTAGAGAAGGAAAGTAGAGTGATCCAGGAGGTTAACTAATCCAAAGACGTTTTTCTCGTTTGCAAATTCAAAGAGAAAAATGAAGCATCCTGTAGGACCTTTTGAGGTTGACGGTAAAACCATCAATGATATTGTGGTTATGGCCAATATGCTTGGAGATCTGGTAGTCACAGATCAAGATGCTTTTGAGGCCATTAAGAGCTTAAAGCTCTCGAATTCTCCTGGACCTGATGGTGTGACATCTCAGTTTCTGATGAAATGTTCACAGATTCTTGCCCCTGTTTTCTCCTATTTGATGCGTTTCATTTAGATCGGGGCAAGTTTCCCTCCTCTCTAAAAGTAGCTCATGTCGTTCCAATTTTTAAGGGCGGAGATAAGTCACTCCCTAATAATTATAGGCCCATTTCTCTGACCTCCAGCGTTGCAAAGGTTTTTGAGAAGATTATGAAGTCCAAGCTTGTAGATTATTTGGAAGTCCATGATTTAATTCCTTCTGGACAGCATGGGTTTCGAGCTCATTTTAGTACAGTAACCCAATTGGTTGATCATATTGAGCAAATCATTGAAGGGCACGAAAGTCATGAGTCAGTTGATGTAGTCTATCTTGACTTTGCCAAGGCCTTCGATAAGGTAGATCATGGTCTTTTGCTAGATCAACTCAAAGAGTTAGGGGTCCAGGGTAAGGTCCTGACTTGGATTGATAGTTTTATAAGCGAAAGGAAGCAAATAGTTAAAGTCGATGGACTTAATAAAAATTCGAAACCAAATGACCCAGACTTGTCAGTAAATTAATGAGTAGCCTCATAACATTTGATAAAACCCATAGATGTTGTTAAAATACCTTAAAAACGATTTAAACACTACTTTTAGCTTTTATTTTCAAGTGTTTGTATCGTGTTTCAAGGGACGAAATCGTCTCCTTTGAAACCATGACCATCAATCAATATTACCATTGTTAATGGTGGTGTACTTCACCCTGTTTTTGTACCTTCTTATTTGGCCTAAGTTCTGTTTACTAATATCTCATTAATTTTAGACATTTTTACCCTAAAGAACAACCTTCGTATCGTGGAGATTTGATCAAATATTTGCACATTTTGGTACGACATTCATGCCAGTACAAAAAAGGGTAAATTGAACCAGGTTTCTAGATATTTGGGGATATCCCAAGTGCGTCTTTCAATCTTGCTTTATCGCGTTCCCAAAATTGAGCAATATAGATTTACAATTAAAAAAATCATCATTTTGAGAATTACCTGGATGTATCTTGAGTGGTTTGTACTGTAGAGGCTAAAAAGTCATTGAGCGAATATCCAAGAAAAAATGAGGCCACGCCCATGGAGGCCAGCACCACACAGACCCAACCTATTCTCAAGGTCTTGTTAACATTGGTGGATAAATACTTCCATCCATGCAAACTGGTGCAATTGCAGAAGGTTTCAAAATTGGTCCACGACCTCTTGACAATATCGGCTCCTCGTTGAGTAGCAGCGTGACCATTTTCGACTTTGCAAGAAAAGACATCTCGTTTTGGGCTCTTGACTTGTGTCCTCTCCTTGGACCCAGTAGTGGGGTACCATTCATGGGCCATGAGGTGACTCGAACTGGAATCGGAGTTCTGAGCCATCAACAACGGTCTGGTCATGCCTTTGGGCAAGGTTAAGTGCATATCATGTTGGTCACCTGAAAATAAAGGAAATTGATATCTTAATCCTTAAGCAACACGGATTGGGAAACCTAAAAAAATATATTTTGTCACATATATTGGAGCAATTGAAGGAGTCAGAGAGAAGCAATTTTGCTTGAACGTTACGATTTGCTCATTTGCCTCTTGTTTTGGGTTCAATTATGCCTCTTAACATTGCATTATAACATCAAAATTTGTAATTTCAACATTCTTAGCGAATAGCTTAAATTTAGTTATGACAATTAACCTTGCCAAAAATTGTCAGCTTATACGCCCTGATCAGCGTCTCTTGTGGTCAAATTTAAACATAGTGGCCAGCTAGTTGAGTGAGTATCAATGACACCCTTCCACAAAGGTTCAGGATTTTGCCTTCATTTTCTTTCATATTTCTATGTAGTGACATACTGTTATTAAAATCACATATTTTGGAGAAATTTTATCACAAACATGTGTTTTCCCAAAGAGTGGCATTACGAATAACCATCTGGCAAGTATGTTCCAATGCAGAGGGTGGCATTAATATTCACTCCACTAACTGGCAACTATGTTTCAACTTGACCACAAGAGGCGCTGATCAGGGCGTATAAGCTGACATTTTTTTGCAGGGTTAATTGTATATAACTCCACAGTTACTTGAGGTTGAGTGGGTTGAAGGTGCTCAAGCAACCTTCTTAAGCATTATTTCAAGATGCTTCAACCATTCAAGCACAGCCATTTGCACATGATTAATTGAGAATAGTTGTAATGTCAACAAAATATTATTTTTTTTATTTCATAGTTGTTCATGAAGCCACATTTCAACCCACATTATGCAACGAAATGGCAAATATCTTGTGTGGCTTTCTTGAATGTTTCTCAATTTAATTGCACTTCCAAGTCTCTATTCGTTTAGATTGATGGCATTCAATCCGGCATCGCCAGATCAGAAGGAAATTCAAGGTGAAGGACACCTAGAACTAAGGTGATGTTCGGACAACAATTTTGACCAGGAATTGGGAAAATTATTTCAAGATGCTTCAACCATTCAAGCACAGCCATTTGCACATGATTAATTGAGAATAGTTGTAATGTCAAGAAAATATTATTTTTTTATAATCATTTTTGACTATCTTTGTTCAAATACAGTCTGAGCCAGGATATGTGTAAACCCTTCATTAGCAACAACCAAATCAACAAAAGTATCGGCTAAATATAGGAGAGATGGTTATAGCGCAGTTAGTTAACGCGCGACCGTGCAATGCTCAGGTTCATGGGTTTGATCCCAAGTCTTTCCCCCTCTAACCCTTCGTCTAGTGGATGATTGCCTCAAACCGGCGTTATTTTTTAAAACCCAGAATGGGCCTTGTATCACCATGTACAATAATGACATGTGTAAAAGTATTGTAACAATCGTCCAATGAGACCAAAATCTCGCAATAAAGATTATTATTATTAAATGTGGTCAACTTCACCTATCAGTCCATGGAGAGTTCAAATGAAAACATTTGCCCTTCAGAGCTCTGAAGAGAAAATAACACGTTTGCATGACATTTGTGATTCGTGTCAGTATGATTGTCAATTTTAATTCTGATTTCAATCACACGCAGTACACAAAATTAACTGGAGTCGAACAGGACCAAATGGCCCCAAAATGTCAATGAACTTGTCCTTAATTAGAGAGTTCCATTTTCTACCGTGTTGGTAGTGCACGTCATCAATGAAACCACTGCAGATTAGTGAAGATGAAATCCAGACATCCTAAATTTGAGCAAGTTTGATCAGAAAGACAATCAGTTGCGACGAGTTGGAGAATCTTGGGAAGATAACTGCAAAACAAGACTTTGGACCAACAAAGCAGGTGCATTTAAGCAAATTCTGGTTTCATGGCAGTGGGAGCAAATGGCCCTCAAAAGTGATTTTTTGAAAGTTCCTTTGATTTAAATTTGGAAACGAAATTGAAGAATACTGGTGCTCTTTCAATTGAGTGGAACGGAATAAACTTAGTTTCCATTTCTCGTTTAAATAACTGCATCGCATTCAACAATCGGGACTTTAACAAAGGATTAGTTCCTTTGAAGGTGTTGGATTCTGGAATACAGGGTTAGTAAAAAACTTAAAATCTGACAGAGGTAATTGCAGATTTCGGTCAATCAGGTGCTGTGAATCAAATAATATGGTATTCAAATAGTTTTGATTATACTTTGATCTTGAACTTTTGTTTTTGAACTTTTCTTGACAAGGCCTTGAATTCAATTTGCAATACAAGAAGGGATTGGCCGTCAACATGTTCCTCATGAAGTTCTTATCATGGAGTCAGCAAATTACGTAAACATCAGTCATGTTTTTGTTGTTGTTACATTCAATATTTAGCTAACAATTGGACTGGATTGAATAATATATATCATTTTTTTACAAGTTCAAGGGCTTGGGCTTTGAGAAGAAAGACAGGAACTTGATCTCAAAATTGATCCTCCTTCAGATTTCTATCATTCGGGAGGTGTAAAGAGAGTTAATGATTAATATAGTTTATATATTTACCGTTTATACGAAATTTGATCTATCAATGAGTTACTGTTGGCAGATCTGTACAACCCTTGAATAGTGGGTTGATTAGGAATAGAATTTATAAATTTGTCCAGTCCTGCCTTAAATGCTTTTAGAGGATCAGCTCCTACAAATTCCCAACGAAGGCTAATGGGCAACTAATTGGATCAAAATTTTATCTAAATTACTAATAAAAATTAAACCCTCAATGTCATATGTGGTTTCTTTGCCTGGTTTTAGGTGCAAGGTCAATTCTAGGATCAAGTCTCTTTCTTCTCCAAAACTCAATAGCATGATTTTTATTCAACCTTCAAAAGAGACCTTAATGAGATAAATGTGGAATATACTGCCAATAGAAAAGTGTCCATTCTAGTAGATGACACAAACTTCATGAGGAACTTGTTGACGGAGAATTTCTTCTTTTATTGCTAATTGAATTCAAGACCCCTTCAAAAATGTGAGGCACTGATTTAAAAAAAAACATCTCGAAGTATTTTAAGAACTATTTATGGTTCTTATATAATATTATATTATTATAAGAAGTCATTATTATGTGGACATGTGCACAAAGATGTGTATCGGAAAAACATATCAGGTTCTTTTTTGATTCAGTAACCCCTTATTGTCAGTCAGTTTATGGTTTTGTTGAGGTTGGACCACGAGATTGTTCATTATTTTTGAATAGTTCGATTCCCTTTGAAATTTCCCTTCCAAACCATGAAAAGAAAAGGAACTTTTGTAAAACCACTTCCTTGATATTCTAACCATTGTGACGGTTCCTTCTTAATTTTAGAGTTGGCATGACCTCCCAATTTTGAAGGGATTAGTTGACATTTGGATGTTGAATTGGCATCATAAATCGTTTCAAATGATCTGAGAATGACGCTGCTAAAAGCCAAAAATCCCCATTTTCCATCTCTCTCTCTCCCCGAATGTTTATTTTAGCCCTCTTTTGAACGAGGTCATACAATAGATGGCATTTTTCCAAGGAAAACTTCGCGATATCTTAGTTACAATAACTTTCAAGTGTGCACTTCGTGCCAAAAGGTTAAGATTTATGTCCAGGATTTTGACTCTGTACTAAGCTTTGCGACATGAAAAGAGCTTAACTTGTGGCTAAAACGGGGAAAGAAAAACCCTACAAAATGTGCATTGATGTGCATCCGTCTGGGTTTTAAGCACCGCCAATTGCATTTGCCAACATCTACTTTAAAAGCAAAAACAAACATTGCTTAGGACCAGAAAGCCAACGAATTCTTCTAGAATGTTATAAGAGCCAGAAATCATTGAAGCATTTTTCATTTGAATGTATCACATTTTTTCAAAAGCTAAAAGGATTACAGAGGGAATGGAAAAAGCAAACGTCACGGCCAAAGACTGTATCGCGAGTTTTAAGCAAAAAACGAACGATTATCTTCCCTCAATTTCACATGGAAGAGGAAAGAAAACGAGGCTTTTTTCCAACTGAACAAAGCACGATCGAGGATGGAAACGTGGATCTCAAAAGTAGGTCAAGTGAGGATTTCGTGTCCTTTTGTCATCTTTGGAATTCCGACGACATGTGCGCCATTTTTAGTCTGAGAGTGTCCCTTGGGAAAGATGGCTGTCAAACTTATCAATGACAATTGCTACCTGTGTAATTGGAAAAGTGTCCAAAACTCCAGAAAAAATGCAACAAGTGCAAAGTGAGACAAGATAAGTTGTACAAATGTCTGATGCTTCTTTGACCTTGTGTTAGAACGTCTACTTGAAAGTACTAAGACTCTGGTTTATGTTAGAGGTCTCCAGAGATAAATGTCACTTTGGCCACACCTTGAATGGTCCTTTAAAGAACAGCTGACTGGGAGGTCACAGCACATAAGACCACAAGGTCACAATACATAAGACTGGGAGGTCACAGTACAAATACAACACTCAGAATTGTACCCTGACACAAATGTTTGAGCTATTTTCAAACTTCTCAGTATAACGGACTTGAAAGAACAAAAAAAAATTGTCATAAAACTTGTAGGTTGCGACACGTTTTTTGTTTAAGTGGTTAGGCTTAAAGAACTTGAAATTGGGTCGCAATAAATCAGAAAAATGAAGTACTACTTTAATAAAGAAACATTTTCATTGCCTGCTAGATTAATTGGTGGCTGTAATGGCATTAAGTATTGTTAGATGAAATAATTCAAAATCTCAAACGGGAAGTGGCAACTCTCCTCTAAGAACTTTACGACGAGGCAACAATATTCCAATTTTGAAAGCGAGTTCTTTAATCAACAGATTGCCGAAATAATGGGTTTGAAATAAAAACGACGAGTGTTGTAGCTCAAGAGATTTATGATACGAGAGAATTTTGCTCAGCACAATGTGATTTAGAGCCATTTGATCCTGAGATTAGCCACGAAATTTATCTGGGTCAGATTAAGGCAAGAAGAAGAACTATAAGAAGCATTCACTTGAGGGTTTGGGATGGAAAGATTGCTCAGTCGTCCATTGAGCACGAAAAAATCTACAGGGTGGGGAACCAAAACGTGGACTCTTCACTACCACTGCAAACATGTGCGACTTGCGCCTGAACCTTAAGTCCAATCACAATGAAACTTTCTGTAATGTTTTAACTACTATCCTACCATTATTTCTCGAAATGGCCCCCATCGGCATCCACCATGGCCTCGAGCCTGGGCCTGAAGGCACGGCAGACCTTGATGACGTGACCCTCAGACATGGCCGCCCATTCCTGCTCGACGGAGGCCTTCAGGTCATCAACGCTGCGGTGGGGGTTTGCACAGGCCTTGCGTTCAATGGAGCCCCAGATTCCATAGTCCAGTGGGGCACAGTCTGGGGATGACGGTGGCCACATGTCCACAGGCCAGAAATCGGCGAGGTTGGTCTTGCACCACTCCTGGACCTTCTTGGCCTTGTAAAAAGTCATCATCGATCTTTTTATTATGGCCGCCACTGCCAGGCTTGCGGGAGAGATCCTTGCTATCGTCCATCAGCTTTTTGATCTTGAAAACGAAGCTCCGGGAGCACTCGGCGATCTCTGTGATCTCGTGTATGGCCACTTGGGCGCGGAGCAAATCTGATACACGTTGCCTTTTGGCTTCCATTTCGAAAATTAGTGGGTCTACAAAGCTCAGCTGCAGCTCGTTTGAAAAAAATAGTCAGAACTTTTAGCTCATATTCAGGCAACCTCCATGACAATAATAAAATTTTGAGAAATTAGCAATTTAAGTGGAGTCCACGTTTTGGTTCCCCACACTGTAGAAAGTCCCATTTGATATGTGGAATTCCACTTCAATGAGTCCAAAGATGGAATTTTCGTTCGTTAAGAATAGAGACTAAAAGAATCTTTTAGTCTCTAGTTAAGAACTGTTCTGCCGAAAGAGAAAAGAAAATTGGAGACAAGAAGGGTGCCAATTAACCAAATCGCAAAAGCTAAAAATGATATTTCGTTAGATGTCGTTGCTATCGCCCTCATGATCATTACTTTTTCTAACATAGTCATTTTTTCATCCTTGCATTTTAAACCCTATACAATCTTGGATAAAAGATAGAACATGGTGATAAGAGACTGGCAAGTTTTTGAAAACGATTTTGATACTTATTTTAACCTTATTTTGTTATGTTTTTTTATGTCTTCTCATAAAGAGGATGCACTAGATATGAAGTCAAGACAAGCTTGCTCAGTCACGATAAGCCATCTGTTGGAGCAATGAGTACTCAATCAGCCGCGTCTATATACTCCCAGTTTTTGTTAAGCATATCACAATTGTCACAATTTAGCTGTTTCGTTTGATTTTTAACAATAACCAATTAAGGATAGTCGATTCCATGGACTAAAAGGAATCACTATCTTGGGCGACAACGACAACAACATCGATTTGAAACAAGACCAACACCTAGATGGCTGGCTGTCGCAAGCTATGGACGTTACATAGCTTGAAAATCCACGTACATTGGAGCCGATGTAAGGAAACATCCCCAAGTGGAGCGCGAAGTCAATCAGAGTTGCCAAAATATGCTAAGCATATGCCATTATTCTCGCCAAAGATTACCATTTACAATATGAGTTCAACAATCTGATTTGCTATGGGCGATATCAACTCCTATGTTTGTTTGAGATTTTTAAATAGTTTATTTTAAATTCAATGAAAACTTGAAGGTTTCATAGAGAGCAATTAAGTTTGTAATGAACAACTGTAAACATGCATCCATCTTGTGGCGATGCTCGGTGCCGTCTCCATGTTGTTGTGAAGGCCACACGCAGTTGTTTTGTCCGATTAGAACTACATATGCTTCAGAATATGGTTAATATTTTATGACTTAGTAAAAAAAATTGTGAGGCAAAACAATTTAAAATTATCTACCGAGTTTGCTATCCTAAGACTTACTGGTCACCCTGTAGAGAACAATTTAAAACCTTCATTTGTAAGGCAAAGTCAATCCTATATTGCAATATGTCTGAATATTGAATGAACTAAACAAAAATATTATCACTATATGATTTCTTCAAGAAATGTATGTATCATGGAACCACCGTATGTGCAGCATATTTTGGCAACCCTGATGAATTTTGTCGTCCACTTTTTTTTAATTTTGGGGGGAGGGGTGGATTTTTTAATACCGCTACAAGGAATGGGATTTCCTGTAAAGAGAGTTAATCATTAATATAGTTTCTATAATTATTGTGTACACAAAATTTTATCTGATCTACCAATGAGTTACTGTTGGCAGATCTATACAAACCTTGTATAGTGAGTTGGTCAGGAATAGTGTTTAAACATTTGTCCAATCCTGCTTTAGAAGCTGTTAGAGGATCACCTCCTACATATTCAAAAGGATTTCTCCCAACAAAATCAATTATATCCCCATCAAGATTTGAACCTCGGCAGTCTGGGGAAGCACTTACGCAACCTACATGCTAGTACGCTCAACTTTTCTGGCTTAATTCATGTACTGTTTGTGGATTTTGAAGCTATGTAGCGTCCATAGTCGCAAGCCTTCTTCAGGCAGCAAACTTGCGCTTCAATCATAGAGAAAAGTGACAATCAACGCCATCTTGGAATAGAAACGGTTCTGGGTGCTTCTGTTAAATCTTTGGTCTTGATTTGTGATTACCCACCGTGACTTTATAACACAATAATATTGTAGCTGAGCTCTAAAAGGCTCGAAATATGATGACTAGGGACGGGTAGAAAGTGCAAATAATCTTACCCTTTTAGTTACCAAAAGTTGCAAAAAAATGTGCCCAAAAGTGCAAAACAAAGTGCAGAAAAATGTTGAAAGTGCAAAATAAATGTCAAAAAAGAGCAAATAAGTGTCGAAAAAAGAGCAAATAAGTGTCAAAAAAGAGCAAATAAGTGTCAAAAAAGTGCAAATAAATGTCAAAAAGAGCAAATAACTTGCATTTGGACTTAAAACGTCATTCATGGAGTACCCACGGCTCCTAATTGAGCAGGAGAAGTCATTTACAAGTTCTAAAGACATTTGAGACCAGTTTGAGGTGAAGAGACAATGCCGCACAAGTAATAGAGTTCTATTAATAAGGTCACTAGCAAAAAGGATGTAAAATCATGAAAAATACTTTAGTCAACAATCTTCTGAATTTTTCATTCCTAAGGTGGTCTCGTGGATGTATGTACCCAAAATATTGTCGAAATACATTTAACAATTGTTTTATATGGCTTTACATCACTCCGTTTTTGTCCTTCAAG
>JAAGOF010000323.1:143390-273648 GCA_010645155.1 Tigriopus japonicus
AATGGCTTACCTTGGATCCACACGACCACGACACAACACAACACAGCACTTAGTCTAAACCGGCCAAATTATCACGAGCAACGCAAAAACACGTCTGCTCACGACAATAGACGGGAGAAGACTGAAAGACTTTTAAGCATGCTTTTAGTGGCATTACTTCAATATTTGGCCCATGGCCTAATTACTAGAACTCAATTTCAAATGTGGCATTCATTGTCTCATCACATCAAAACTGTTCTCAAATACTTTTGGAACCTAGAGTAATATCTTCAAGTCAATTAAACAATGTGTACTGCTACATTGATGTATCCTAAGCTTGATGATTTTAAGTTTATAACAGCCTTTTTTAGAAATAGCGATCTTTGTAGGCAGCAAACCTAATTCTGCAATCTATATTGTTAATAGATACTTCCATTACCAAAGCATGAGTTTCTTTAGGTTTGCTATTTGTTGGTTGAATGCAATGAGATTCTTTTGTCTAATGTTTAGTTTAGTAAACAGGATGTTATAGTTAAAGCAAGATGGTGAATAAAGTGTGAGGTTTGCGTCTGAAATGCACATATTTCTTCAAGGTGCTAAGAATGGTTGATTGCAAATGCAAGCTTTTTCGACTAGTTCAAAATTTAATCTTGAAACTAAATTTTTTTTCAAAAGCCACTACATTTTTTTAACAATTTGTCAATTTTGGCCAAAAACGTAAATAAAAAGTGCAAATAAAGGTGAAAAGTGCAAAAGTGCAGAAAAATGGTTTTATGTTACCAAAAATCTTTTTACACTATTTGCCCGTCCCTAATGATGACAAATCAACTTCAAAGATGGAACCCTGCAATCTTGGCAACAAGTTTAAGTCGAGGATAGCTCTGAAATCAAGAGACTTTGCCCCTGTTTTGCCTCCATCTTGTGGCTATTTTTGTAACCTTTGGTTAAACTTCTTCATTGCGCTAGTTTCCAAATAGGTGATATTCGTTGCTGATATGTCTTTATTTCAGTCCATAATTCCAATATCCTATTTCATGCTTCTTCTTTGCCCCCTTTGATAAATCATTCAACTCCGCTCAAAAAAGTTTGAGTCTCTCTTTTTTCTCAAATGTTAGGAGTAGTGGTACTTTCCTGAAAGCTGATTGTCATATTCGTAGCTCTCGTACCATTGTGCACCTTTCCTAAAGATAGGCCTCTCTAATAAAAACACAGAGGTGCAAAATCTAGATCAATGTAGAAAGACATGACTGACCATCTTTTCCCTCTTGTTAATCTATGGACTTGAGTTGATGGTCTTAAAAATGTTAGTAAATTTTGAACTCTAAAAAAGTTTATGGTTCTGAAGTGAAGACCAGTTTTTGATACATCCATGGGACAAAAAGCTTTGGGCCCTTCTCACAATACACGATGGACCAAATGCATTTTCTGCCAAACCTATTCAAACGTTCGTGAACTTCTCCCATTCCAATGAAGGATCCTTTAGCCTATCCACCTTAAATGAATGGATTGCCTCGAATGTTAACCTGTTTTATCTGCGAAAAAATGGATGGACCAAAAGAGGAATTTAGCTTCCAGGCACCACTAAAAGAACGGATCCAGATTTGCCATGAATCCCGAAATGAAGCTTTAAAAATTGCATTCGTTTTATCTTCATTTCAACACAATTATGAGTACAAGAGTGAAAGACGGTTTGTATTTTCAGATTATGAAATTCTGTGAGTTTGAAAAGTTATTGCGTTGTTTGAAGGAGAATTGTTTTCACTCTATTTAAGATATTATTTGCGGAGTTTTTATTCCGTTATAAGAGATGAAATTGTTTTTGTAACAAAAGAAATATACTCCACTGTTCTTTAGCATTTGCATGATATTGATTGGGTCAGTTATTGAAGTGATATAGAAACACAAGGGTCAGTTATTGAGGACGTTTGGGCGCATGGTAGAAGCATATCTAAAAGCACAGTAGAAGCATATGAGACGGAGTGGAAACAACCATGCTCGATTCAAGTCTGACATAAGGTGCGTTTTTCAATCGCAAAAACGCATACTCCAGCATGGTTATTTCTACTCCAACTGACATGCTTTTAGCATGTCAGTTACATTTATAACATGTTATAACATTAACATTATATTATAACATGCATTCTCTGCTTTTTCTCTGCTTTTATATATGCTTCTGCTATGCTTTCCACAGCCCTCAACAACCATCAAAAGAAGATTTGATGGTAAAAACTACTGTAGTCTTCATTCATAATGGTTTAGAGGTGTTTTCAATACGCAGAGATATCCTCTAATGTGACGAGAACCGCAATGTTTTTCACTAAATGAGCAACAAGAGCTTTTTAAAGACCAGATTCTTTTTTATAACGCGCGGGTTCAATGCTAAACCTCCATGTATTCCTTTTCAAAAGACAAAAGATAATTACTCTCCAGTTGTTTTCGTTAGTAAAAAATAATCTTTGCTAAATCATTGCGCCATGTTATACGTAGAAACAGAATTGCATTTTGATCAGCCCTTTAACACAAAAAGATAGGCCTGAAATGAGCATGGGCATCCCGCTGTATTTCGGGTTTGAATTTTAGTTTTGATGAAACTACTTGAGGCAAAGGCCAAATTGATGAAAAATTGGTATGGGCCTTATTGGTTGGCGTTTGACCACATTTCATCAACACTAGAACTCGTTCAAGCCTCATTTGTGGGGTTGTTCAAGTGAATCGTCATTTACTTGCTAGCCTTTTTTTTGTCTAAAGGGTGTTTCCCTCCATTTAACAACGAAATTGACCTTCTTTCAAGGGACTTTGTGACCACGAAGTTGCAAGAAATGGCCCCATACTTGTCCCAATTGGCCTTCATGTCCATGACAAGGTCCTGTCGTTGGACTTTATCTGTCTCGAGAACCGTGTATGGATCTCCTTTTCAAAGAACAAAGTACCTCTCTCTCTCTCAAGATTGGGTACTTTTTGACCAGGGCCTCTTTCACATACACGACAATAGTGTCTGGAAATTTAAGTGCACTGTGATATGTACTATGCCTCGTAAATAACTGGATTGGGTAAAAAACTGGAATCGACAACGGTAAAGGGAAAGCTTCGTTTAGGTAGATTCTGATTTGCAATACCAAAATAGATTTGGTTCTCACTTCCAATTACTGGCCTTCTTTTCTTGAGTAGACAAAATACAAGCAACCTGCCGACTTTGTGAAGCTCATTGGATTGGAATTGCATTCGTTTTTTCCTTGGCAAAATTTAGTGCACTGACCCAAACAACCGGTTCTAAAGTAAACTTTCTAGTTGATTGCCGTTTGCTTGTTTGCTTTTGCAAATGTATTTTCATTTTGTTTTTCCCAGATTACTTCTTTCTCACTATGGACAAACGACAGAATCTTTGACAATCTTTATATAAAATTTACAAAAATGTGAGTGGAATTGTACTACCAAAACTTACAAAATGGTCTGCTTTTATTTGAAAAGGATACGACTTTATTAGATGCAACCAAAATTTGTTATAAATCATTAATTTGGAAAAATACGAAAATTTAAAAACACTGTTTTCCATAGTTTCTTCTTTTCTCCCACTTTAAATCACCTTTTTTTTATGTTTTAGACCAAGTATTTACAACTCCAAACATATCTGTGGTCTGGTGTCGAGACCAAAACTCGAATCAAAACTTCGGCCATCTCTAGTTTCAATGTCGGGTGATTGAGATTTAAACAAATGGCTAAAATGACATTGTCCAAAAAGGGGACTGGTATTTTATGGGCTGGGGTGATGAGAAATGGGCAAAGCAATTCTTTTGTACGTGATTATTGAAACGATGGAGTGAATGGAAGGAATGCACATTCTCAGGTTATTAATGGTCTTAAAGGCGAGAAAGTAGGGAAATAAGTAAATGCATTTCTTCGTTCAAACTCGACAAAATTTATTTACAGCTTTGAAATTGGAACATCAATCATTTTCCCCATTCATATTAACTTTATCCGTGCAAAATTGCTCTTCCACACATTTTTGGTCTCTTTACATTCCTGGCAAAAATCACTTTGATGTGAATTTCACTAATCCGCATTGGATTACATTATTGAAACGTTATTTACAATGGCTCATGAAAACTTCAAGTTCTTGATTATGTATTTTGATTCAAAGTATGTTTCACATTATGTTAATCTTGAATTTTTGTACGTTATTCCATAGCATTCTAGTTTGCCATAGCCTTGGGCTAATGATTGCAAAAGATATTTCGTCAAAAAACAACTCTTTTATTGTTTGATCCTTAAATTTTCCTTCAAAATGAGGAATTGTCTGGTTGGGTTGCCCTAGAAACTAGTTGCAATGGAAACGGGTCTAAGTTTTGTCCTGATTGAATACGCAGACCGTGGAATGACTAGCAATTTAGACAACATCAACCCTAACGAGTTCCATCCCATGATTTCCACCTCAAGTCTTCCAAAGTATAATGCTGAAGAAAATCTAGTCTGATGGTTGTGTACGAGCATAGATGAGCACAAAACATTCCGTGGATTAACCTCTGACAAAGATGTAGTTTTGAATTTATTGCATGTAATGAATTCACTCAGGTGTTTGATATCGCTTGAATGTTTAGAAAGCAGTTACTAAAGCTTTAGTCTAGTCATTGTTTGCTGTTTGATAAAGACAAGATGAAGAACCACTGAATTATGTAGACAATGAGACTGATGATAAGAACATAGAATGAATGAGCTACCCTTTTGTGGCATAAAAAAATCACTCATTCTATCTAAGATTAAACATTAACCTTTGAGAGAACATAACTTTTGACTCCGATGAGCAATCAAATTGAAAATTGGACGAGGGAATGTGGATGAGACAGACAATAGCTCATGCAAAGGTTGATTTTTACACAGAAATCCACAAATTCGTTCTTAGGATCTGAGTTGACCTTTCAGGGGTCTTTGACGTTCCATTCACGGATTTAATAAATTCAAAAGTAAGCCTTGGAATTTATAGATGTGCTGGACTGTTAAATTAAAGCTCAGCTTTCCTTTAGAGCTTTCGTGGTCTCCTTAGATGCAACAAAATTTGCATTATCCCAGTCATTTAAAAACCCATACAAGATTTTTCTACACAACCTTGACATTGAAAACCAAAAAATATTAAGTCACTTTTGTTTGATCTTGAGGCTTCTTTTTCTTATAAGAGAATACATTAATAGCAACATGTTTATGAGTTCTTTTATTTTGTATGGCTACTAACACGAATTTAATTGAAATGTATATCGAAAAGAAGCATTAGAGAATATCTTGGCGAGGTCTAATAAATTAAAATGGCTTTCAACCCAACTGGTCAATAGAAGAACAAGGTCAATCGGGCGAAATGCAAGTAACAATTTTGCATTGACGTTTGTGGTCCCAAAATTGCATCCTATTTGGAAATCAACCACAAAGGAGCTCAAGGACATTTTATGCATTGAAAACTGAAACTGACTCAATGCCCACTACACCAATCCCTCTCCAACAATGAGTCTTTAATATCTCTTCGAGGGAGGGATACAATATTCTTGTAAGTCAATCAAAACAGGATCATCATGATCAGCAGTCTTTTTGTTCCCGTTCCCAAGGAACTTGAAGTTGGTCACAATAGGAGCATATTAGTATCTAATTGGTCGATCATGCATCCCGCAATCGAATCGACCTTTTGCGAAGGACACAGCCCAAGGATGCGTCTGGCCTACTTCAATGACAATGAGCATTGGCAGGCCAAGCTTCCTTCCATAGAGGGATGGAAAGTGATGCAGTCTTTGGTGATAGACGGCAATGCACAAACTTCGAAACAGCCTCCGAGCAAGCTTGTTCCACGAAATAGCCATTTAGGTTCCAAGTCATACAAGGCCTTCGGGGCGAAACCTGCTCATGCGTGCCGTGATAGAGGCTCCATGTAAATTTATCTTCAGCGACATTGAAGGTCGTGAGTCAGCAAAAAAACTCGTGCTTGTAAGGGATCACTGTGCTGAGGTCCATTAAGGGTAAAATTACAAGGGTCCCTCTTTGACATTATGATGTAGATCGGGAGCATAAAAACGCTTGAATCATAAAGCTAGTTTGAATGCATGTTTTGATGTTCATTCATTTTCATTTCCAGCATGGAACCAAATTCCAGCGTTGCTGGAACGTAATATTCATTGATGCATGCATGGTTAGAAAGAATAGAATAAGAAGCCTCTAGAGTCTGGCCTTTCAAGAGGAAAAAGGCCCATAGACATCAACTGAAAGGAGACCACCCAGTCTTTTCACGCAAAATTGCTAATTTCTAAGAAATTGTCTACTCTTTTCTAAGAGATTTTGTTCATTTTCGTCAAAACGGATCTGATTGGAACTCGGAAGAAATTCGACGTTTGAGAAAAATTGGAAATCTTGGGGAAAAACCTAAGACTTTCCAATATAGTTAGATCAGCATTGTGATTAAAATCCAGTAGCTGTTCACCTAATTGATATTTCGTTAAAAAAATTACCGAACCAAGAAGAGATCTTAGATTGTAGCTGAACGTCGAACTTGTCCCAAAATGTAGATAAAACCTGAACCTGTAATGAAAGAAGCCCAAGATGTACGAAACACGGAACCGAAAGGTTGCGGAGGGACCCAAAAAGGTCCTTTGCATAAAAAAGAGGGCCCTTAGATTCTTAGACCGACGGCAGAGTCCCTGAAGAGTAATGTGACAGGGAAGACGCTGATGGAGCGATTTTAGAAAGCAAATATGGCCAAGCTTTGGTCACTTGGGTTTGAATGAACCGGAGTCTATTTCACGTGTTAAAAGTCATCATGTGATCTTAGGAAATAACTCCATAATTTTTCAAATTCATGTAGCGATATGGCTGATCTGTCAGGGAGTAAAAGCAATCTGAAGATAGGAGACCACCTTACACTTTTTGACGCAATCCATCTTGAGAGCCGATATTTTGCCTCCACTACAGTGGACTTCACATGGCTCATGAGATGAGACTCCCTTGAGATATTCCATCTCGTATTGACCATAGGAGATTATCGGCAGGAACATTGGACACATAATCCCCCTGGTGTTCCTGTTCCTGAAGGGAATACATACAACCGGATACCAATCTCAGCCTTGATCGTACTTTTGATTTTTTATATAAATAGAATATGATTCTACGTTGGTGTGGCTAATAGGTCATGTATGGTATCTTAGAAACAGACGTATAGAGTGTTAACAAGAGATTGTGCAAACGTACCTTGTTGACTTCTAACTAACAAGCCTGTCATTAGCTATTTAGTAATGAAGTGGAACGAATACTCAAGTAAGATAGCTATTTAGTCAAGCCAATTGCAGAAGAGCATAACAAACTTTTAAGGCTACATTTTCAGATGCGTCGTTCGACATACTATTTAGGTCACCGTTCCATTTACGTAATCCCATTGTCGTACAAAATAAACATTTGGAAAAAATGTTAATAATTCTGGTTAATTCAAAAAGAATGATTGCTCGTATCCTCTAAAAAATAATTCTCTCGTTTCTATGAATACCTGATAACAATCAGGATTTTTCGGGCGGGTTTTCGTGTTTTTCATTCCTAAGGTTTTCGGGGTTTTTGAGATTTTGATGTTTTTGGTTGCTTCGATTTTACTTTTCATATTGTTAACCACATCAACATATCATAACTGAGTTCTTGCCGATATGTGACACATTCATAACTAGGGCTCGGATAAGGTTATTATAAAAATTGCAATCTTTGGCCATTTTACGCAAATATATTAACTTCTTGTTTTTTTCGCAATAAACAGCAACTTTTGGCATTTTTGTCTCGATCACTTGAGTCCTGCAGGAAAATATTTCACTTTTCACAGGACCTTTTCAAAGAATTATTAGCTTCTAAACCGTGGACTATATTCTTGAGGAATTCACAAGTTAAAAAAGGCTTTAAAAAGCCCTATGCTTCAAAAAAATTCCTAGAATTGAAACGTATGTTTGGTAAATTTTGGCACTTTTAGGTCAATATGTGACATTTCAAAAAATAACAACTTCATAGCAACTCATGTCGAAATGAGTTCAACATTTACCAAAATCTGTTTCAGCTTTAGGGCAAAAACTGCAACATCGATTTTTTAGATAGTTTTTCCTCGATTTTTTTAAATATTTTGGCTGTTTCAAGGAAAATGTATTTTTTTCTCGAATATTTGAGTCAGAAAAAATATTTCAGGCAAAATTGAGGAAAATAAATGAATGACCAATGGTCAAGACAGCTTTCACAAAATGAACCCAAAATCCAAAAATCTCTACAAAATGGCATTTGCACTATGATTAGACATTCACAATCAAAACTAGTGTCAAACACGAAAAAACTGCGCCATTTATTGAGGCAAATTGAAAATTGTACTGTTAAATTACTTACATGTTAAGTATGCCTTCAAACTAGAGCGTCTCTACTCCAAACACGATCAATTGCATCAAATTCACCAAAAACAAATTTCGAAAATCGATACACACAGACAAAAATACCATATAATGGCGTTGTCAAAATGTATTTCTTAAATATCCGGTTTCTTTCGAATATTTAGCAAATATCTAGGGCTTTTGAATAAAATAAGTATCGGATATTTGACAGTTTTTATGCAAATATTTTTCCGGGCCCTACTGATAACAATAGGTAATCCGTCTCATCTCCAATCCTTGCAAGCTTGCAGTCGTCCTAAAATAAGGACATGTGTATTTTCATGGACAAGCGTCTAACGTCTATTACTAGGAATTGACTGAGCCCAAGAAAAAATCAATTAGCATCCACCCACAAGACAAGGCTGATCAAAAATCTGCGCCAAGGCCATCCAGTAAAAGAAAAAGAGATTCCTTACTGTTATTTACTTTATCAAATTAAACAAAAGACTCTTGTTTTCGCCATTAAAAAGGAACAACAGTAAATGTTCTTTTGCATGGACCAAAGAATTCCAAGACGTCCATAGAATGGACTATGTTCGTTGATGTTAGCTTTTTGCACTCGTTGGGGTCTTCTTCCCCATATGTTCCTGATTTTGTTAGCGCTTCCCGCTTGAGTTTTCAAGAGAACTTCCCGCTTCCCAGGATTTTGAGGAGCCAACGCATGTCGATTCCTTACTAGGCTTAATGATAATGTCAAGAGTCTAAAGGCGGGCTAACTTTAAACTTCATTCCCATCCTTGTTCATTACAAGGCCGCGTAACCACTCATAGTTCCACATAAGGCTCTGCTCTCAGACACCCCAAGCCTCGTCGCAATCAGTTTAGAGAAGCTTAACATCAATGTTGTCAAACCTGATTGCAGTAATAGCGGCTGTTTTCTAAGGCAGTGATTGTTGTGATGGGTTATGAAATTGCATTAAACCAAAGCTTATATAAGATATGATATGCTTGAGGATTATGCACGTGTAAACAAACATAAGGAGATGACTGACTGACAGAGAGCGTGTTTTTTTTTTTTGGTTGGTAACGGATTTTCTACTGCCGCTGCAAAGAATGTGATTCCCTCCAAAAATAAATCATAAATGAAATAATTTAAGCAATTAATATTTATACAAAATTTGGTCTACCAACGAATTACTGTTGGCAGATCTATGCAACCCTTGAATAGTGGGTTGATCAAGAATAGTATTCAAAAATTTATCTAACCCTGCATTAACAACTGTTAGAGGATCAGCTCCTACATATTCCCGACGAAGACTAATGGGTTTGATTTAAATCATATATAAAACATGTGAGATAGAACTAAAGGATTTTCAAATTTTGACATCATAGAAATAGTTTTGCAAAAATGCCAAATTTCTATCCAAACACCGAGTTGATAATAAATCAGGGCAATATGTTCAGTTTTCTTGAAAACTAGTGCTGCGATCAAAAAAGCAGTGTCTACATTTTTGAGGTTATCAACATTATGAACAAGTAGGCTGTTTTTAACTCTCCGGGCTGATAAAAATTGATCTAGGATCAATTTAGCAACACTTGGATGAAAATAAATGTTTGATCTTTACACCCAGTTTTCAGGGGTTCTTATTGGATGTGCATTGTCAAGAAGGCTTTCTGACTAAATTTCAGAGCACTGATGTATCGAGTTTTCAGTGCTGCCATTTTTGCATTCCCTAAGCTTTCAAAAATTGGTTAATTTATTCCTTAGTTTTTTGGTGCATTACTTTTAATCTAAACCTGACTTCGAAAAAAACCAAAGTGATTCCTTTTTTATTTCATGGGTCAGAAGCATGCACACCTTAAAGCGTTTAGGAATTTTCGTACAAACTTGATATGAACAGAAGTTTTCAGGACCGTGGGATGTGAAACAATAAAAATGAGTCTGAATAGGCCACAATGCAGCTCTAAAACAGATCAAATCAATTCTGGTTGAAAGTTGTCTTCCCCCTGAAAGAAGCTATGTACAACCATACCCTCTTAGCTTTACAAAATGCTCCCAAGGGAGGTCAAACATGACTTCCTTCATCTTGAACGCATGAACATCAATTGCCAAGAGTTCTTTGTATATTTTGTGTCTGCTTTCGGTTTTGGTGGGCATAACAGAAACCGAAACCGAAATTTCGGCCATAAGCGCTTTCAGTCCATCACTTATTGCCTCAGCATTGATTTATGGCTTTGAAAAATTGCCGATCTATGAGAAAGTAAGCATTCACAAACTCTGTCGACACTCGGATGTTGGTGATTGATTGGAGTGTCTTTTTAATAACAGACTAACTAGGATAGGGGAAAATAAGAACTTCTTTGCACCTAGAGAAAAGAACGGTTATGAAACCCAAGTCGAAGAAAAGTAGAAGAAAAATGATGGTAGTTTGGAGGGCCCTAAAATTGAAAATACAATTAGCCGGGCTCCTTTGATAACTATCAGGTGAAAGGATAGGGTCAGAATCACGGAAAAAAGACTTGAAGAAAATGACGATCTTCAATTTTTTCTGGCAGGATACCATACTAAATATGGGCTGGTTTCAAACTCATTATCCCTGAACTTTTAATTCTCTTCCGCAATGTAGCCTTTTTCACCCTATTTTTTCCGCCTAAAAGCAACACGAAAAGTTCAATGCTCAAATAGTTATTTAAACGGGCCCTATGAAAAGCCTTTGAAGCGGGTTTGAATTGGAATGCGGGTGAAAAAGTTGGAACAAAGCGGAGCCTAAAACAAAGTTTTAGAAGCCTTTGAACTAAACGTATCCTAAAAAAGAACCATATTCAACCAACTAGCCGCACAATTGAGCCTAGCACAAACAATTCCAACCCCCTTCTCAGCAACACTTTTTCATAGAAGTTCAATTCCAACATGAAGTCCATTGCCATTGTCGTAATATTCTCCAAATTTGAATCCAAATAACGACCACGTATGCTTTAGACATTTTAAGTTCCAGCATCAATGCTATGTAGGAAGGTTCACCTTCTAAGCCTCTTTTAATTAGCTTTAGGACGATGCAGAAACTCAAAGTTTTTCAAAATTGCTGATTAAAACACCGAATTCATTACTGAGGTTTGTTGGTTTCACCAATGGACTTTTGGGTCTCATTTCAATTTCAAGGACGTGTTTGATAAAATCTGGCCAACGATTTTTTAACAGGAACGGTTTGGCTAGATCAAGGATAGAAGATAGAATGTAAGGAACCAATAGATGGCCAAGGAGAATGGTGTAATGATGATTATTGGCAAATCTCAAAAAATGTCCCAAGCCCATTTCCTGCCTTGCTCTGACTTTCTCTTCAGATTGAACCCAGGTTTTCATTTTATGACAGTGTGGAATGCAAATTAGGGGAACACCTCTAAAGCCTTTTTGGCACACTTATTTGGCAGCCAAGTCAAGGAACCACTTTCATTTCTTAAGCTCGATTTAGAGATGCTCTGTCGATAAAAAACAAATAAGCGGTTTGAACCGAATCGGGATTTGATTGAAAGAAGACCGATCAAAGAGTGTCAACAACCGCAAAGTCTTGGCATTCTTTCCATAGACATTCTTTGCTTCTGCTTTGTCAATCAATTTTGCATCTAAGATTCAACTTTGGAGATTCTTTCGAGCCTTGATGTCAGGACAAAAGTACTTTTGAAATAAAACCAATTTGAACTGGTAATTCCACTTGAAAAAAAAAATGAATGAGGAATACTCTTTCAACATCAAAAGGCTCTTTTCCGGGAAACCCAGATCAAAAGGCAACAATATGAGTCAATACTAGTGTCTCTAGTCAATATCAGTTTTACACTACATGTTTGCTTTAGAACTCAGCGACAATCTGCGCCATCTTGTGGTGAAGTAAGATGGAGTTTCAGAGAAGCAGGTCTTAATTCATGTCCATCATGTATGATTTTTTGGTTCTTAATCACAGCAACATCGTAACTGAACTCAAAAAGACTCGAAATATAAAGAAAAATCTGTTCCAATATATTTGTTGCAATTTTGGCAACAAGTTTAGGATGATTGAGGGACTTTGATCTTGTTTTCATCTTCATATGGTGACGGATTTGAAGGTTTCCATTGAATTTCTCTATACAAAAGTTCACGTGGTAATGTTCTAGAGCAGAGCTCTCAAGTATAGAGTGAAATAATCAAATGCGACCTGTTGTGGGTGCATGCGTAATTGACCCTGCCTTAAATGTCAGTGTTTACGCGCTGATCAGCGCCCCCTGTGATCAAATCAAAACAGAGTTGCCAGATGTTTATTTGTAATGCCACTCTTTGGGGCATCAGTAAACATCTTCTCACAATTAAATTTCTCCAAAATGTGCGCCTTTGGTAACATGATGCCATTTCAAAGAAATAAACTACTGAAAAAAATTGCGTTTAGACCCAGACCTGTGTCTATTACTTCTAAAACGTAATACAATTAGTATTATATTGGCCTCAAAAGTAATTAAACACAATTGCAATTACTACCAAAAATATTTGAATTACATTTCAATTACATTATATTTTCAAACCAAGCTTCAACTCCTTTCTGTGAGATTTTTGTGAAACAATTTAGACACCGAAAAATATTGGAAGGACAGGGGAAAATCTGTGAAATTTCTAATCCCAGAACTTTTAATAAAGGTGAAATCGTAATAGTAATTTGTAATTGAAAAATGGCAATTACATGGGCTCAACTGTAATCAATTACAATTACATTGGCCTCAAAAGTAATTAAAAACAATTTCAAATACTTGGGAATGTAATTGTAATTACGTGATTGTAATTACAGTTACAATTACATCACAGGTTTGTTGAGACCCAAGATGCAAAATTGCGCAAATAACTATATTCAATCCCCTAAAGACACTGATTATCATAGTTATTCAAAAAGCACACCTTAACAAAATATCTTCATTGTGATAATCTGACATTGAAAAATGAGATTGAAAGTGTCGAAAAACTTCCATAGAGCTAAGCTAATTTCTATTATTTAAGATTAAGATTCGTTGAATAAACATCCCAAACTGGTCAATAATCATGATCCTCATTTTTGATAGAAATCGTCGGCACGGTTGGACAACTCCTAATGGTCGAAAAATGGTTGTAATCAAACCCGATAGTAGTGAAATTTTCCTTCATGGGTCTGAACGCATGCACCCGCAAGAGGTCGCATCTCATGATTTCACTTCAAATTTAAGAGCTCTTCTCAACGGAAGAAAGGGAGCAAGTTCTTTTTCCAAAAGCTCTATTATTTGACCTTCTCGAAAACAGAAGCAATGTAGAGGTTAAAAAGGCACAAAATTAGTCTAACGTGTAATGTCAAGAAATTAGGAAGGTAAAAAATTGAAAATGTCCCCTGATCTGGAATTCCCCTGATCAGGAATAAAAGTGTTGCTTGTAACCATTGGTGAAGGAAATCGAGTCCAAAACTTGTCTTGGTCTCTTTCCTATGTAGTTAGGTAGACCAAGCTCTGAAACAAGAGCCTTTATCCAGTAAGAGTCGTGCAGAATCCCACGTTAAATAAGATGAACTGACAGAGGTAACAAGATACCTCTGTTTAAAGTTTTCCCCCATTCATAACATGGCATTGCAACTTCGCTTTTGCACCTTGCAAGCCAAGCAGAAATGAAAATGTGAGTAAGTTTGCACCTTCATTACCTTTGCACGGAGAGACCGGAAGGAACGAAACTTGGTCACATTGTTCTTCCAAAGCGACAAAATTCCGTTTGGAAGAAGCCTCCCTCGCAGATTTAGAACACCATTCGATGCATTGGTCTTCTTGGGATCCACTGACACCAAGACCAGCCATCGTTTCATTGCCAAGATAGGATTGGCATCATGGGGCAACAACAACAGATAATAATAAAACCCCATAAATAGGACCTTGAAACTGAATTCAACCGAGAATGAGATGAACCAAAATTGGGGAAGCTGGCATTAGATAAGATATATTTAGAATACGTAGATTTAAGTTTCACAAATACTGTGTGCACATCAAATCAATGAAACGGTACAAGCCAATCTTAGGGGACATTTTCACACAGATTTCTTAAAATACAATTATCTCAATTCTGACGCCACCAAAAACGCCCTCTACAGGGACTACCTAACAAAAGGAACGTCAAAGACTTTTTTGTATCAATGCAGAATATGCAGCCTGAGCCATCTTAAGGTCAGGGATCAAACTACCATTGCCATTGTTTGCTTGCTTTGCTGGAACTGAATAGTCTGGAGCTTGGTATGATATATGTTTACTCTACATTACACTTTTTGAGATACAAATTTGTGTCATGGCAAAATAAATTTGCCCTGAAATCAAGGACTTTCATTGAGTAGAATTTTATTAACGTTAAGAAATGTCAAAGTGACCGTTGTTTAAATCTACTGCTTCTGGTTCTTAAAAGTCAAGTACAACTTTACAATACTTCAATCCGTCTAAAATAGTTCAAGGTTCTGTTGTGATTACAGGGGGAGCTGCTCGCTGCGATGACAGGAATTACTAGTGATGTCATCATTTTTGGCGGGAAAAAAAGTTCGGAAGACATTTGTTTCTGATGAGCGTGCAAGGTAGCTAAAACGAAGACTTAGGCTTGGTAATTGCAACAACTCCTTTCTCATATCATCTGTACAACTTGAAGTTGGAATAGCAATTCTTGACATTTTTTTACAAAAAAAAATGTTTCGTTGCTTTTATCTAAAATTTCGTTACATAAATTGAGAGGGTTTTTCCGAACTGTTGAATCAGAAATGACAGACATTGAATAACAAAATGGCCAGAGAAGATTGGTTCCTGGGATAACTAAACCCAAAAACAAATCATTTGTTTTATTGAAGGCTTCCAATTTCTCCATTTGTTTTTAAATTACTTTGCAATACTTCTCAGCATACATTAACCATGTCATTGCTCTTAAATGCAACATTTTTCGAATACCTGACCCTTGAAAACTGAGGCTTTTTTAGCAAGCCTAGACTGCTAACGGCAGCAAATCTGTAATATGATACGGTAATTGCTCCCATTGAGAGTAAGCAAATTATACTTCTCAGAGGGAGCCACGTGAAATGCTAAAAAAAAAAAACAAATATAAGTCACTTTGAAGGGAACACTGTTTTCCAATCCGCGTGCGTGCGTTCGCACGAGCGTGCTTTGATGGAGATTTTCGAAAAATGAGAAAGGATTTTATTTCAAGAAAGTAACATGCATGAATAATTTCTTTGTCGTTACAGCTTCTCCAAAAAGGTTTGTAACACTGATTTGAAAACGTTTGTCTCACTTCATTCAACACTAATCAAATAAGTAAAATCTATTCGATGGAGGCAAAGCCGCCACACTCTCAAGTGATCACAATGACACCTCGCGGGGTAAACAAGTCATAATTTAAGCTGAATGACTAATTGTAACTTTGCAATGTCATTGCACCTATTCATGACTTAAAATCGATTTCAGGTTGTTTTGATGAAATCTTTGTCCTCCCAAAGATTTTTCAAAAAGCAAAGCGACAAAAACACACATGTACTAGATAAGTTTCCACGCCAGAAATCCGACACTACTTTAACTCAAATTTGATGCAACTTGCACTTTGGTCGTCTAACTTCTATGTTTGTAAACGGGTCGTGTAAATACAGCATTACCTCTTCCTTATCCACGGGTAAAGAGGCATGTTTAGGGCGATCTTTTCTCCTTGGTAAAGTCAATATTTGTCGCGGTGAATAAATGGACCTGCATTTTCGAGTTCCTTCCACAAATATCTACATTGCATTCTCAGTGACTTTGCTATTTCTCTTCGGCTGTATTTGTTTTTCAATTCCACTAATAATTTCGCCCAACAAAGTTAGCACTGTCTTGAAGAAACCTCAACGTGGGATCGAGCTTTAAAAAATCTTCCCAGAAATGTTGGGACTAAAGTTTAGCTTTTGCTTCACACGGTGCTCAAATGCTCTAAAAAGTGTGGACTTAAATGCCAACACGTCTACGGACATTTTTCGTTGTTTAAGTACAGAATCTAGAAGATATTTGTTAGTGTTCATTTTTGATTAGTTCAAACGACTACATTAATCTGAGAGGAATGCTAGTTTCATTTCTCCTAGATAGAAATTGATAAAAAAAAAATTCTCCAAATCGCAATCAAGGGCCCTTTTGATTTCAATGGGATATGACAAAGGTTGATTTAAGTGAGCGTTTTAAATCATTCCGCTGCGGGAAAACAAGGCCATTGGCTGTGCTACGTTGCTCAACCTGTTTTGAGGAATCCAAGTATTTTCCGATTAAAGCGTCCATTCAATAAATTCTTGTGAACAATCTATATTTTAAGTCTCTGCTTTTGCGTGATTTATAATATGATTAGTTTATTCACTAGAAAATGAGTCATTTGAAATTTTATATTTCTTGAAAGAAACATTAAAAACAAATTCAATTCTCTGTGTGGGTACCATTTTGACTTATTGATTTGATTTTTGGAATTCACTGAACAAATCTGCATCTTTAAATATTGCTTGGATCAATGTTAAATCATATTTTTGCCACAACAAAAGGCTTGCTTAATTACTTTTTTTAAATCACACTAAAAATAAATTTTCCATGTTATTGACCCAATTCCAGCCAAGGTATCTTTTCATGAAATAGCGATCGTTTTTCAGGGACCTAGAATCATTGAATGCACGCCTAAATGGGAAAAACTTGGATTTACCAAAATGGGCTGAGCAATACAACACAGCCAACGAAACTGTTTTGCTACTAGCAGTATGATTTAAAACGCTCACATGAAGCAACCTTTGTCAAATCCCATGCTGAATGAGATTTTGGGAAAAATGTTTGTTTTAATGATCTTCAGTGATTTGTTATAGTTATTTGAGGTAGTGTACAATGTGCATTTATTTCAAAAAAAAAATCTTTGTGTGTGACACTCTCACATAAAAAAGGCGTTTCGTCATTTGAGTAAATACTGAATCTGCAATTTGAGCCGCCGTGTCCACCTATATTTTTTTGTGTCTAGCGGTAATTTCCAGAATTGTTCGCAACTGTGCCTTGGGATAGATGCCCCCTGATTCAATTATTGATGCATGTTGCAATGTCGGGAAACAAACAAAACTTTCCGGACATCAAGGAAAGGCGAACCTTTCATGTCTACACAAGTGGATTGTTGACAGTCGAATCATGGCTTGAACTCCAAAAAGATTGAGAGCATTGTACCTTTGAAGAGGTGATTGGGTGGTCATCTAAGATTCGAAGATCAAAAAGCTTGGATCCTTGGCCTGATTGGGATTGTTCCATGTTCCAAGTGGTCCTAGATCCTTATTTCAGCAAGTACAAACAAGTTATGATTATTTCCTCTGTCTGAGCGAAATTATAAGGAAGTTGGAGATGTTGAACCCTTGAGAATTACCCGCTTTCAACGTCTCAATGGGGAATTTAGCAGTGTTGCCAAAAGATGAAGCAAACTTTGCATGAATAATTGTCATGGCGGCGACTACATTTAGTTGTTTCACCCTCAAGGGAATGACATTTGATTAAACAATCGTCGTTTGATTGAAAGACATGAGATTGCTGAACCAAAGATAAAGAAATTCTCATTTTGAATTCGATCAGTAATGTTTAATTCAGATACTAAAGCGCATCAAATTGCGACACCTTTCATATACAACAAACAAGTCTTGGAATTGTGACTTTACAGTAAGGTTGGCAGTTTGAACTAAAAATGGCTTTGAAGGGCAAATTTTCCTGCAAAAAACTGCACTCTTCACATCCGAACAAAATGTTGAGTTGTCTAAAATCATCAAATCTTTGGTTAGACCGTTTTTATGTGCCTCTCGTTCACTTCCTTTCAACATGACTCTATTTGAAGTGTTTGCAAGTCTTGTTTCATAAGATATTATTTACACCATGGAGATGTCTGAGTTTCAAGACGAAATGTACCAAAACTTATTTTGCATACCTGGCCTTTATAATTATCTCCTGTGCTCATTAAACCTCTCTTGGCAACCTTTAAGATGAAGCTCATACTTTTAGTACCCTGGAAAACTGGATGAAGCTGAAGCCTTTGTAAAAAAAGTACCTGCATAAGACTTCTTTTCATTCTCCTTTCTCAGCACTAAAAGAAAAAACCCAAAATTTTGTGAAGGCACATTTTTTCAAAATATATTAACAAAAAGTGTCTAGAAAATCCTAATCACGCAAAAGTAGTTGAATTATTATAAAAAAACACTACCAATTTAATCGTGCACTTTTACTTATCTTTTTTCAGCTAAGTGGAGACACTTAATCCTGCATGGAACCAATCAATCTCGTGCTCGTACTCTTTTGACCACAGTGGCTTTAAATGAGGCCACGTTGGCAAATTCAGGATCAACAGGAAGCTCACTTGTACTTTCAACTTGGAAACATGGAGGGTAAAGTGGCAAGTGTTTGGTCTATATCTTATGTAATGTTCGATAAAACCATAACTGGATCAGGTCAAAACGTTTTTTTTTTAAGTGTGACTGTAAAGAAGACATGTCTCCTTGTGACAGCCAAAATGATTTCTAATGCCAGAAATGCCAAGTTGGTTGACTGAATAAGATAATAGCACAATAAACCAATGAAGAGGTCACTATCAACACACTTACAGTCATCTAAATATTTCAAAACTCAGCCCTATACCGAAGGTAGAAGTGACATTTGTCGAGCAGAAACTCAATATATGAGAGGAACGAGGATATTTTTCCATCAAAAAGCGCATTTGCGAGCAAAAAGAACGAAGCGGACGAATTTCAGGGAACGGCAAATTTGCAAGGCGAATGGGTGATGGAGCATCCTAATTTCTTTCCCATGTAGGAAGCTGATTACAACCTTGGCTTGATCGGCAGCCTTGGAAAAAGGCCTGACTTGGTCCGTTTTTTTTTGAGAACCAAGGAGGTTTAGAGTAAAGATGTTCATCCATTAAAGAGTGCTTGTTTTTTAGTTAGGCCAGGAACACAAAGAAAAATCTCTCGGAAAGAGAGAGGGAGGACATTATGATAAATGGAAAACTCTGGGGAACAAAGAACTCTCGAGGGCCAGGATTTGTAGTTGCTCTTGGCGTCTCTTAGAGGTGGTAAAAAACTTTTAACATTTTGTATCTGTGGTCGCCCAAGCTCGTAAAAAATCCTCTTTTGAGTGAAAATAACTTAGGTGGAAGATACCCATTTGGAAAATAGCAACCAATTTGCCATAACAAATGACCATTGAGGTGGAGGAGTCGATTCAAACCGGAAAAAAACACCTCAAAACTTCCCCGAAAAACCCTCGTGAATACTTTTGAACCATGAATTCTCGCAGATTTGTAAATTAGCGTGAAACTTTACATAGATGGATGAATACTTCAGAAATAAAAATATCTGAAATGCATTTGTCCAAGATCGAAATCTAAGGCTTAAAAAAAATACTTCATGTGACCTCTGATGAATATAATAAGGTACATTCTTTGATTAGCGGAAGTTGTGAATACAATATGCACGAAACAGTAAATGACAGTATGATGATGAGTATGCTTAAGAGTGCTTAATAATAGGGTCCCAAAGAATACCAAGTGAAAACACCGAGGCTCATTTTACTCACTGATAGTGTGTTTCCTGTCAAGAAATGGAACTTCCGCTTTGGTGCCCTGCATCAAAACCCAAGGTTGCAAAAAATGTCATTCCAAAGCTCGACCTTCTCGGTTCTCTGGACAACTGTAACAATTTCATTTTGTGTACAAACCCTTAAAAAATGCAGGCTTGAGAGACCATATCAGAAAGATTGTTGACTTAATAAATTGAATTCTCAAACAACTAACAAAAAATGGAAACAAAAAAAGCAATAGAACCTGGATGACGCAAGTAAGAAACGATACTTTCTTTTCAGAGAAACAGAAACGGATTAAAATACATCCGGTTTTCACTCAATATTCTTTGAGCTCTAAATTTTAAAAATTCTGATGTTCAATAAACGAAAACATAATGGTTGTCGTTATTTTAGAATTTGCTGTCGTTTAACTGGGATCGCCAAAAAACTAACTCCCTTTAGGAGACTTCATCCAAACTACATTTCACTCGCAGAAGGAGTTTTTTGATGTTTTAATTTTAAGTGCCATCAAGTGTTGATGGCATCCTTAAAACATTTAAAAAGTTGTGAAAGAAAGCCTTTCGTCTAAAATGGTTCCAAACGGACAGATTGATGAACTGTACTAATTCAAATGATTCGAGGATCCCAAATACAAAAAAAAATGACCATGCCCAAGTGTAACCTCAGAACATAAGCTCCCTTTTAAAGGTAAATGACTCAGGAGTGCTGAGATTATGCTCGAACATAACTACTTTGATTATACTTTAGTTTACCCTAGTTTATTAATTGAATGAGTGAAGTTAACATACGGCCTATAAGGGACATTTTCTTGCCTTATCCGCTATTCCTCATTGTCCAGCTAGTTATTATTCAGAATTCCAATCGACATGAAACCACATAAACTTGTTCAAAAGGACAAGCAGTTATGCGATGAAGCGGACAAGCCACGAAAATATCACCTTGTTTAATATCCAATCTTCGAAGAAGATATCACATTGAGACTGTTCCATGCTGGATTGTCATACCGTATGCTTATCTCTCTTGGTATATACGTATAATGAAGTTGACTATTAAAGGAGATACTATGTAAAATAAAGGAGCAATCATTATTCCGACCAGCTATGCATAAAACACGTTTTTGCCACCTAGGCGTCAATCTTCAATGGAAATGAAACGGAATGCTGATGTTTTCTTGCTAAGGAAAAAACTGCAGCTCAAAGATGCATGCAGCAGCTCATCTTCTCGAGTTTGAAGAGATTCTTGGCGTCACAAACAACGGTCGGAATGATTGAGAGTACAATACTGAGAGCGGGAATTGTTTGGCTATCCATTTGCTTCGGTGAGTATCACTCCGTCTTCAAACAAAGCGCCCACTCTGTAAACCATGTCCAATACACTACTTGACATGCATATGTTGTTAACATAACACTAGATGCCATCATGATAAAAAACCATTGTAATGCTCTAAATGTATCTTTGTTGCGAGTCGTTTTGAAATTTGGATTCAATCATACATAGAAAACACGTATTCCATATCTAGAGAAATCAACTTGCTTCACTTTTAATGTAACCAAAAGTCTGCTGAGGGTTTGTGAATTCATTAATTATCTTTTGACTTTAGAGCTCTTGAAGAGAAATTAAGGGTCTAAAACAGGGGTCGGCAACCGTTTTTGTGTCAAGGCCCACCAAATTTGGTTTGGTGAATTTTTGGCCCACCATACAGATGGTGGCAGGTTCATGGGCCCACATATTTTTGATCAAAGACCTCTGGGCCCACAACGGCAGTACTATGGATGTCTCTTGGGCCCACTATTTAAGACTTTCCTCATTGTTCACGGGCCCACCAACGATCACCCTTGGGCCTACATGTGGGCCGCGGCCCACCGGTTGCCGACCCCTGGTCTAAAATGATTATCGAAACACCACCACAATCAACCACTGCACATGGTATAGGATAGGGAAAAATCTTTTCTGTGTTCTTTATTGATTTCATGTTTAGTTCAAACCCTGGCAACACATTTAACCACAGAACCCTACAAACTATCAAGAATAAAGGAAAATCTAGGTTCTCCTTGCGCTCATTTATAGAATGAGAATATTCATTTTCATAAAAATCTCGATTGGTCATGTGAAATGTCAGGGCACTTTCATTTTTCAAATGGACCAGATTACCATGAATGTCACTTAGAATTGATACATGCAGTTGCAGTAACTGACACAAAAACTGAATTGATCAGATTTTCGGAAAATGTACATCGGAAAATGTACATACAGTGTGTAGGGCTGTAGCCTACAGGTAATAATATCTCGAGTAGTGTAAAGTAAACGAGGTTTCTACTCGTAAAAGATTGCATCTAATGGGTGAACTGTATTCTGACACCACGTGATAAGACGAGATCTTTGAAATAACATTATCATTTGCATATCATAGAGCATTTGCATCTGTCTGGAGTATTGACCAAGGGTTGTTAGAAGAAAGATAAAAAAATACAGCTTGGGTCAGAACATAGAGAGGTTTTTTACGGCAAAAATATTGTTCCGTGGAATTTTCATTGGTTAAGTTGTTCTGGTTCGACCTTAACAATAATGATCCTTGGTTCAGTCACACTTAGATTTCTTGATTTCATTTCTAATAAATTTTTAAAAAAATAACCAAGAATGCAAAGGAAGCAATGCCTTTTCTTTACATACTTTGGGGCATTCGCTTCGGGAATGAAGATTGCACTCATTACTTGTCGAATGTTATGTTATTTTATTTTATTGCACTAACCAAGTTTCTATTCCATGAAAGAATCAAACCACCAAGAACTTCCTCACAAAAACAATGAAAGCTCGAAAATTGCCCCCCCTCCAATGTCCCATAGGGATTGACACCAAAGTTTTTTGTCCATGGGAAGTGGTCCATTTGGCTTTAAGCCACAATAATACTTGTGTGTGTGGCGAATCCTCGTGATCAAGCCAAATAAAAACGACGGAGAACCAAGATACGAGTAATTCAATGGAACCACCAGTTGTCTCAATGGGTCTTTGGGGACAAAAACAAGCCCCTTAAGTCGTTGGTTGGTTGGTGGAACATTGTGTCTAAATCAATTTTGCAGATGGTCCAAGAGGAAACATTACTTGTAGAGACAGTTAAAAAGAGAGCGGTTGGAACAGCTGGTTTCTACGTTCCACGAGTGAAGGCGGACCAGATTCTATGGGAATTGTATTCATAATATTCTGGGCACCCAAATGACACCAATGTTTGACTGACCCAAAGGGTAGAGGAAAATGGGAGCCTCAAATCAATTTGGACATGTAGAACATGCCCCTGTGATGGTGGTAAGTGCATATTAGGCAGTGCACAATCATCAAAGTGACAAGTCTTGGACCAGGAGGAACATTGTGGAACAGCGCGGGAATATATCAGAACAGCAAACAAATTGCGTATATCTCCTCTTTCTTGCCCGTTTGGAAATTCAGTTTCGACATCCAAAGATGTCAAACTTTCAGATCTTAACGAAGCCTGCTTTAGAGCGAGATCTCTGAAAGTGCTTCCGTGAAAAGATTTCAATCTGAAAAGGCTTTTGACAATGTTTGGACGAGGAGCCTGAACTCAATCAACGAGTGTTGTTGCACCGCGTATATTGACTTCGCATCAAGTTCCAAAGCTAAAGCCAAATTCCAAAAACCTCCCAAAAACGCTTTCGTGTCAAGGCGTGTTTTTCTAAGGTCCTTCCTTGTACGTTGTATCTAATAAAGTTCTCCTTGAGACTTCCTCCCATTTTCCAGGTGAATCCTTTTACCGTTTCCACTGCTTGTTACAGACAATTCAACCGGAAATTATTATCGGAGGTCAATAATTCCTTAAAAAGTATTTTTGCTCTTTCATATTTGCGATGGCAATCACAAATTCGTTCGTTTGCGTTGATTAGAAAGGCAGAACTTTCCTTCTGATATTCATTAGTTGAACAAATCTGTTCCTTTCTTATTATGTGGCATGTGTTGCCAAAGCAATGTTTTGGAGGGATCCTGTTCAAGTGTGAGCAAATCATTAATGCACAAAATAAGACAAGAGCAGAAGAAGTCATTCGGTTTCAACCTCTAGAGACTAGGCCTGTCAATGGTTTGAAGGTTGTCAAGCTTTGAGAGCTGAGCCTTGGATAATTTCCAAACGTTGTGCTGACACTTCCTAACGTTGCACTTTTTAAGGCTACATCAACAGCACAGGTATCCAAAGAGGTATTTTTGGACTGATTGGTGATAGAGTAAACCAAGAAACACTGAATTTCTGGAGTGGGAGGCTAGTTATGACAATTAGGATCTACAGTGGGATCAAATCATTTTCGTTTTTCTGCAAATGGGACCCTGCTTGAATCAGTTAGCATATATATTTCAATTTTTAGCCCAATGGAATGCAGGAGGGAAAAGTTATGCAACTTCAAACGTATGTACTGAAGAGAGCGTAGCATGAAGAAGCTCGCCCTTTTGTGGTAAATCAATTAACAGAAAAGGGCAAGTTAATTCATTCTCTGTAGGATTTGCACTGAACTTTGAGTGAGCACAACTTATGACTCTAACGGCTGAAATTTGAAGTACGGAGTCAAACAAGCAATGTCTCATCTGCAGAAGAGTGGCATTGATTTACTCCTACTGACAATTACCGATACCGGTAAGGTACAAGTTTTATTTCAATGCCTCCAAGTCAAGGAAGTTCAGTGTGGTTTAGAAAAAAATGAAAGAAATGCAAACCAATAAGCTTAGAAACAGTTTTGGCTACAGTTTGAGATTACAAGTTATTGCCCGTTTGCATAAGTGTGTTCTCAAAAATATAAAATAGATTGACAAGCTAATGAGGACAATCACACAAGGTGTGCTTGATTACGTGTAAAGCAAGGAATACTCGTACTGGCAAATATGTGAGTGTTCTTCAGTCCCTCTTGTTGGATCCTGACCTTATTTCTTTTTGTTCCGTTCTGTTTTTAGCCGCGTACTTTCTATTTCAATCAACTAACTAGTATTGTTACCTTCGTAGAACAAGTTACAATTAGGTACAATGCCTAATTCTAAAGTAACTCTCCCTCAAATCTCAAAACAGTGTCTGATGATGGAAAAGACAGGATGAAAGAAAAGAGGCCTTCATTAGGTTAACCAAGGTTTGATTTTTAATTTTTAAGCCAATTGAATATGGAGTGAAATAACACTTGCCTCAAATGTCAGTTCAACATACTAGTACTTATCATGAATGAACCTGTTTTTCAGGTAATTCTACGCATAAATGAAAGTAAACAGTGCATTCATCTGAAGGCCTCTACTGTATTGCAATTTGGGAGGATCAAGTTTGACCTCAAAATTGAAACACAAGTCTCTATTAAAAAAACTTATTGCTGTCTTGGTAACGACATTTGACCAAGGGACACAAAAAGAACATTCCTTTAGCTTTAGCTTTAGAGGATTATATTATGTTTATTTGTGTAGTTGATTTGTGTCATAGGTAATTACAAGTGAAAAACAGCGGGCAAATGCCATGTTCTCAAATCAAACAAAGGAATGGTGCCTTTCCATATTTCCCTCACAACAAACAACAATCAAGACAAAACAAGAATCTAGATAGTGATGACTTCATTTCCATTGTGCCAGGTTCATCACCACTCGAGCATCAAATTCTGTTGGTGAACATCTTTTCATCATTCCAAGATCTTCTCCAGATTGGTTTGGCGGAAAATGTGCATAATTTTGGTCCCCAAATGGGTTTCTTGGACATATCAGGGTTACAAACTTTCCTCAAAGATCCCGAACAAAGCTTCCCACAAATCATTCCAAGGGTTGTGCATTCTCATTCACGTTGAGCAAGTGAATTTGGAGTTCCAAATTGCCACTTCATTTTGATCATTATTTTCAAGTATTTAGATGCGCGATGGCCAACCTTGGCCACTTTTTCTTTTAATTGTTATTCTTCGTGGGAAGACTTAATACCAAAAGTTGATATTTTGTTGCTCTTTTGAATTACCAAGGTACATTATCTTTTTTCTTTACCATCCAATATTGTAAATTTTTAGTACATAAAGTACAGCTTTCCCGAAATTTGACTAAAATGGCCATAATTAACAGTAGTAATCCCATGAAAAACGCGCAATTTTTTTCCCACATAACATTATTTGGGACCGAATAGGACCATCTACGACTATTTTAAGGTTTCCAACTTTATCCAGTAAAAAGTAGCTTATTTTCGCCCAAAGCCATGTCCAATCCTTTGGTTAAAGGTATCCTTGCTTGGAGGAACACTATGATAATATCTTGTTCTGTTTTAAAGTCAACTCCTAACCTTGACAATGGCTCTGAAGTGTCTCTGAAGTTTGAGACAAATTTCTTTGCATTTTTAGACTCGTTGAAACTTGGGAGTTTCTAATTAGAAGAGATAGCCTCCCACAAGACGTCAAAAAATTACCGAAGACACATGTACTCTTAGTTATTACTGAAACCTTTTCAATTTTGATTCTTTAAATACTTTTATGGGAATGGCTGAAAATTATCGTTTAAGTGGATCATTGCGCAAATTCTATATTTGTTCATTTTTTGCCGACGAACAACGAAATAAACTGAAGTGGACAATTCAGTTTCCACTTCAAGTTGCATGTTTCTCCCTTCAAGTGTCATATTTTTAGGACATCATTTAAATGCATCTTGGAGGACATTTATGAGACATGCAACTTATAAATGAAACACTTTCTACTCTTTGGTTCAGAAAGGGTTGGACTAAAGTAAATCGCTCTAAAAATAGGTCATTAACGTCCAACGACATCTCTAAATTATGAGGTAGTCAAAGGAATGCATTGAAAACTTCATGTGGATGCAAATTTCTACACCATGTGGATAAAATCAACAAGTTTCTCGGAAAATTGGACAGCTCCTCAAACAGAAATCTCAACACCTTTTTTATTCTTATTCTTTGGAGTCTTTTGAGACGAGAGCCTTCAAGGAAAAAATCTGCTGATCTTTTCAAAAATTATCCATTTTGTTCCGTTTGAGCAACGGCAAGGAAATAAAGGAGACGAAGAACATTACATTTCTTTGTTTCTAAGGTGCTAGAAGACCCAAATCTTCTCGATGATAGAGAAATTGAAGGTAGTTTTAAAAGACTGCCCAAAACAGTAGTTAGTTGATTTGTAGGGCCCTATTTAGTTTTTCCTGTGGAGTAGAAAATCTAGACGTTTCAAGGATTGAGGTCAGCTGATGATCACGCTCGTCGACTATCAGCTGACATATACGTTGTGAAACGTCTGGGATTTCTGCTCTTCAGCGAAAAAGTATATCTTTCGGGCCCTACTGATAAGGTTTGAACCAAAACTAATTAAATTGAGCTAAAATGATACTATTAAAGACTAATTGCAAAAATCCATACACTTCAGCATTCTTTCTTCGAGGCTTATTATCCTTTTTTCTTTAGTTTACGACCTTTAAATGTCAATACGAAGAAGCTTTCGTCTGGCCTTCTCAAATTGGATGCCTATCTTCATGGGTTGTAAAGTTGAATATCGAAGGAATCTCATATACCCAACTATTTGGTAGGTTTTTCCTTTAACCTTTGATCCATTTCGACACCAAGGCTGAAATGGAATTTTAATTGGAAACATTCTCATTTTGGGAAATGACCTAACATTAGTTAGGCTTCTTTCCACTTGATTTGCTAATTGAAATCAAGGTTGAAGTGTGTCGAGTCTCTCATCGACATCAAATTGCCTTTTGATTCCCGACTGCTTGAGCTCTTCAGCCGAAATATTTGAGACCATTCGACATCCTTGAATCGGAAGCTTTGTTGAAGGTCAACGAGAACTTTGTCTCCATTTCCTCTTATTGTTAGCACAATTAAAAGCTGTTGTCTTAAACGGGTTTGTATCTAGGGACTGAGTTACACATTTTCCCATTTGCTAGAAGTCCCAGATGAGCACATGTCCCAACAACAATCTTGTTAGGGAACCTATGGACTCGAAAGTGAAGGCTCCATCCAAGAAATCCTAACCACGTGAGAAGAAAACCAATATCGACCATCCAGTCATTGCCGTTTGAAACTCGGGGGTAACAAATACTCAATATATATCTACAAATAACATCAAGCGCATCGAACAATCAGGCCTTGGGTATTATGTTTCTGCTTCCTTAATGGGCCTTGTAACAAGTGGGTGTCCTATGTTTGGATTTACGAACAAATTTTGTGATTCAAAGATTACAGATTTGTTGGATCTTGTTCCAATTTCACCTGCATTGTTCGCCTTTTGAGCCACATTGTCCCTAATTAAAGAGCCAAATGAGCCCCGATAACTTGGGTCTGGATCTTTTTGAAAGTTCGCTTATTAAATGCTGGCATTAACTTGAAAACTCTCGAAATATTTGGGCACGTAAAACTAGGTTCTTTCTCGCCCAAAAATGTCTTTTTCCGACATGGTGAGTGCGTCTTAATTATTTCTCCCGGATCCAAAACATGCTTTCTCCGAACATCGTCAAATAAGTCTCCAATAATCAATTAAGAAAATCCTCTTCTTGGAGCATCTACACTCATAATTTGAATCCACTCACCAATCCAATCGATGGGAGCTCCACTGAGCTTCAGTGTTCCACTTGCCCATTCCCATTGGTGTTAACGATAATTGTTCGGGTGTTATTTTACAGCACAACCTTAGCACTCACTAGTTTAAGGTAGTTGTCAAATAGGAACACGATTATTCACTTGATGTGATGAAGATGCCGGGAAACAAGTCAGCCAAACTGTGATGATCTCGGTCCACCCTCCTCAAACAGACATGATCGCCACCAAAATGAGAGGAACATTTTCCTGGGAACATCGAAGGCTGAGAGAAAGAGAGCGAAGGCCTCCCTTGCTCCCCTCTCTTTCTCTCTCTTCTCGCCTTTAGTTCAAGGCTTCCCAAGAAGTGCCTTAAATCAAAACTGAAGAACTTGGGAAAAGATGAACAAATGAAAAGAGCAAAGCTGTTAAAACTTGGTTTATTACAAATTGGTTTCACTGTTCATGGTGTCCTAAAGGTGAATTTTGAGATTAAGGGAAGAAGAGAGAGTGTTAGTGTGTGGAGATTCGAAGGTTCGATGGGCTCAAGATGGTTTCCTTCGGGAATGAGAGGATTGGAGAATACAAGGCTGCAACAGTTTTGACAAACCAATATACGATAAAAAAAAAAGAATGCGCTCGGACCCCCACAGAACTGGGTTGCAAAAAGAGTTATATGTCTGAAAGAAAAAGCGGATAATTAAGATTTTGAAGGTGAAACTTTTCCAAAGTGTTGCGTTCTTAATCCCGATGGAACCATTTTTCCTGCCAAAGTTTTAATTATAGGGAGAATCGCAGGTTGGTTTTATCACCCAAGCCCAGATCATCCCACATAAAAAATCTGATTCATTCGAGGACGTATGTTTACTCTTTAATCAGTATGGAGAACATTAATTTACAAAAGTATGAAAATGCGCAAAAATGCGATGGGCTAAAAAAGCGAAAGATATTCATGTTATAAAAATACATAATTTTAATCGTAAGACATGATAATCATGATGCACCAAAAGGAAATTCATGAGTTTTCAAAATCAAAAGTGTTTCAGTTTCAGAGTTTTTGATCAACAAGTCCGACATGCTAAGTAAGTACAGAAATTATTGTTGCAAAAAATCTTTTCCCCACCAAAAAAATAAAATTTGAAATCAGCCTTGTTAATTTAGACTCTTAATTTTCATGTGAGCTTTTAAGATGTTAAATACGTATTTGTCCAAAAAAGAATGCAGTTTTTTGGCGCACCGAATTGCATACAAGAAACATCCCTTAGCATGATATACGTACAAGATTTCAACATGTAATTTCCATTCCTCTTTTATCCTTTAACTTTTAAGAGACCCGTCACGGTGGCAGGCAAAATTCTCAATATCCGATAAGTTACATTACCGGACTTCTTCGCAATTTGGTCAGTTCAACTCCAGGTTGGTGCTTGGACACGGTATCAACTGTCGTGTGTAGATGAATTTACTTTAAGTAAAACAAAACCTTCAAAAGATTGATGTACTTAGGGATGGTTCGTATAAACTCTGTTAGGGAAATTAAAAGAAGTGTAAATCTGAAGCAAGGTTGATTTTAAAAGAATTGGTTTTAGAAAGAATATAAATACGAGTACTCTACATTTTATTTAGGACAATTCATTTTGGAGATAAACTTGGCCTTTTTGTCCCATCGGGGAGCACTGTCTCGTCGGTTTAATCAAGAACCACTGAATTTTACTGGATTGTGAGGCCAACGACAAGAATCATGTTTTCCAGTAAGAACAATTCAATTACGTTCTTCTGCAAATGAGACCTTGCCAATGTTGACAAGAATACGTATTTCAATTTTCAGCTCAATCGAACGTCGGAGACAAAAGTTATGCTCACTCAAAGTTCAGTGCAAATCCTACCGAGAATGAATGAACTAGCCCTTTTGTGGTCATCGTTTTAACACAAAAGGGCGAGTTCATTCATTCTGTGCTCTCTTCAGTACATAAGTTTGAGAAGGCATAACTTTTCACTCCGGCATTCGATTGAGCTGAAATTTGAAAAACGTGTTCTTCTCAATGCAAGCCGGGTCTCATTTGCAGAAGAATGCAAATGGTTCGTTTCTGCTGGAAATCATAATTCTCATTGCTAGCCTCCCACTCCATGATTTCTGCGCTTCTTGGTTTAATGAAAACAAAAACATCTGATAGAATCCCGTTGAAAAAGAATATATTGCATTCAAGATATCTACTTAGACCTAGAGCTCTACTAAGACCCATATACGTTGTTCGAATATCAAGAAAGAAAATAAAAATAAAGACGCGCTAACATATGTGACCTTGCTTTCTTTTTGTAGAGTTGCAAATGATTATACTTTCTAGCGGCAAAAGGAAATATATTTCTCACTTACTTGAAGTTTGCATTCCAGACTCAAGTGCATTTTTCTAATATGTTTTATTGCCCCCTCGTCTATAATTTTCAGGACCAATTTACGTGAAAAAAAAGTTTCATTTCCAACGCCATTTGAACGCCAAAATGTGTCTGACCGTCTCATTTGATTATTTTCAGATAAACGCAATAAATGCACTTTCCCACCTGAAGGCAAACCTTCAAGATGAGAAAACTTTTGAGTAAGTGGAAATCGATTTCGAGGTCTGAGTGGCTGCATTTCCGAAATGGTCTGTCCATCCGAAAATAGCCATCCTGACCATTGACGCCTCAAAAAATCATAGAGCGGAAAATCAGCCACCACAAAAAACGGAGCTGTTCCAAGAAACTCTGAGTGGAACGTAAACAAACTTGTCGGAGGATTAGCGTTTAAGTTCTGAATAAATGAAAGGTCTCCCTATTTGTATGGGGTTAAGTTTCGACAGACCAAGGAATGGCGGTTTCATTTCGTCAGTGTCTGACGCACGAGTTTTTCAATCAGGAGACTCATCCATCACTCACTCGGTGGTTCTTCAAGGCCATATCGTCCTTCATGGAGCCTTCAAAGACACAGAAACCAGAAGAAAGGCGAAGTAATCGAATTCGTGTCGCAGATCAGTCAACACCTGAAAGGTCAATTCTTCAGATAATTCATCTCGTATGGAGTCAAAGAACTGGTATATCTTTTTATACATCTTGAGCTTTCTTTTTACAAGTTTTGGCAACTAATTACAATAATCGATAGTTTGTCTGGCTGGGTTGCTTTAAAAAGCGCTCTTCCCCAGACTCGAATAACAGACAATCAGACGGCTAAAAAAGTCGGTAATGATCCGTCTCAGGTGGGATTTATGGGATCTGGAATTTGTATGCGACAAAATTCCCTTTTAGAATCTTTAGAGTCCAAAAAGTTGAGTCGGAGCTAACTTGGTGCATTTCCTCATTTTCTCAACATCATTTCTTAAAATTGTTAGTATATGCACGAGTAACCTTGAGATAAGATTAGAGATGGGGCAAAAGTTCTCTTGGACGAAATAATGGTGGAAATTGTGCTACCGTCAGTTTTTGTTCAACACTCTTTCACCCTCAACTTTTGTCTTTACAGGGTGACCAAAAACAGACCGTGGTCAGTACTTTTTTATTAGATGGCTTGTTTTTTGCATCTTGTGCATGCAGCATTAAAGATTTTTTTCAACAACCATTATTATTTATTGTTTATTGTTAGGTCCACTACAACATCTAAGTGGCAATCGAGGAGTAAGGGAATTAATTTGAAATTAGTAAATGAGAGAAGGGGTACAACGCAATAGCTCATAAGTAGGGACGGGCAAAAAGTGTAAAAAGATTTTTGGTAACATAAACACATTTATTTGCCTTTTTGCACTTCTCGCATTTATTTGCACGATTTTTTTTGTGAATTCGGCCTAAAATGAACAAATTGTTGAGAGTTTGCTATTTCTTCTTTGAAGATGTTTACCTTTGCAAGATTTTTTTTTTCAAATTTGAAAACTAAATCTGATTTTACGGTTCCCAGCGCAGGCTAGCATAGTATTGATTACAACTACTTCAACATCTAAATTTTGCTCTTCAAGATTGAAAAACAACAAGCAGATGACAAGAAAGTATCTGAAGCTTTTTGTTTCAGAAATTTCAGTTTTTTGCGATTTTTTAAATTTTACTTGCGCTTTTTTGGTTTTTAGTTGCACTTTTGACTTTTTTCTGCATTTTATTTTATGATTTCGGGCTGATTTTTGTGCAACTTTGGGTAATCAAAAGCTTCTTTTGATTTTCACTTTTTGCCCGCCCCTACTCATAAGTCATGAATTTGAAACATTATTTTTCGATCCACTTTTAATTCTTGAACACGCTGTAAAAGAGGTCGTTCTAAGCCATCACCTCCTTTGATGCATTTCCCTGGCACCACTTAGACACCACTAGACCGCAATAAAACATTCAATCCCGAGTACCCTTCCTTGGCAAACATGGGAAATAGAGAATCTAACTAATGAAAACAGTTGGACTACCTCAAAATGGCACCCATACACTTTGCTACGGTGTATTGACAAATTCCTGTTTTACTGAACTAAAATTATGAAAAAGTAATGGAATTGAGAGAGCTCAGATGGTCGTTACACTTATACGATGTGTTAATCGCCATGCGAAAAATTGGCTCCGTCTTGACCAGGTTTGAAGTCGCCATCATACTGCATAGGTATTTATGCTTTAAAGCGCAATTTTGCAAGTATGGCGCAAGTTATTTGAATTATTAATTGTTTAGAGCAAAATTTTTATGCATTAGATAAATTCATAAAAATCCAATAAATGATAATACGATATTGTTTATTAAAAACTATAGTTAATCTAATGCTCGAGCCAAGCGTCTTTTTGATTTCATTGAAATCGGTCAATTTTGCATTTGACAGTGCAAAATGTCAGCTTACCCGTTTGATGTCAGCGCCGCTTGTGGTTAGATTTATACATACATGGTGGTAAAGTCAATACGTGGGAAATTTATGTTTTGTAGTACTTGTTGGACTGTAAGACTAAGAAAGTATAGATTTTTTCAAACCTAATTTCTTCTTAATGAAGATTTCAATTGACCCTTTTCAAAGCAAACTGTCAAGATGACGTCCACAGGCCGATAACCAATCTAATGCCGCAATATCATTTTGTCCGTTGAAAAAAATGGATGATAGGATGATAAACTTAAGATTTTCAAAAAATAAATCAAGCATTCAGCTTTTCACCAAAAAATTGGAAAAACTTCGTCTGAAAAATAATTGTATCACAATAATGAAAATTTCAATTCCCTCATTCAACATTTGGTCCAACCTTCAAAATAACATTTCTAAGTAACTTCTACATTTCCAAGTATAAGTACTTTACTTTAAAATTCGTATCCAGTTGGCATAGATATTTGCGAACACATTGAGGTATGGTTCAGAACTAAACTAAAAGGGTTTATTTATCAATTGTTAGGAGGTTTGAGTTTGACTAGTCATTTTTTATTAGTTTAGCAATGATAGACGATTTGAGTAACTAAATGAAACCAAAAGCTTCTTCCATAAGAGAGTTTAACCTTAACCGGAAGTCAAATCAAACAAAAACTCCTGCTAAGGATGTTTCTAATTTTAAAAATGACCATCATATCGAAGTCTGAAATATTGCAAGTGGCGTGTTTTTAGAGACAATCTGTTTATTTCAAATTTATGTATACCTATACATATATGCTCTGGTAAGCGGAACTTGGCATGTTCAAGTATTGGAAGATTTCAGACAAATGCAATTTACAAAATTCATAAACATTTCGAAATTTTTGCTATTTGCCGCCACTTTAGGGCCACTTTTAGAAATAGCCGAGGAAATATGTTTTTCTCGGCCACCAGATCTCAAATTCGTCCGCTGTCGGCCACTCTTGGGAGTGGCCAAGTGATTTTTTTCCGCCACTTGCCAACCCTGTATGGTTGGCAGGTGTATGTGCAGAGTATGTGCAGAGTATCGACCCTTCGTAGAGACTGGCCAATGAAATCTATGAATACCTGACCGACACGGACAGCCATGATTAAAGGAAACCTTCCCTTATCAGAAACACGTCTAAACTAGTTAGCCTATTTGATAGTGCGGTTCAGTTAGTAAAAATCCTCAAGCCTGCTGCAAATGTGTCTAAGGTATCTACCTGATTTGCAAAAAATGAATTTCAATTAGTGTGGAGTTTAAACAAGGGCCAATTAATGTCACATGATTGGGTGATTGACAACAAAATCTTAGTGATGTGAAATCTGGGTTTGCGCAAGTTTTTTCATGGGAGGTTGCAAGGTAGGGTTACTATTTGGAGAATGGGTGCTTTGCTCTTGTATGTGAGCAAACACGAAAGTGAGTTTGATTTGCAACCCTGCTCAGAAGTCACTAAAGTCAGGGATGCCTTGCCTTTTGGTGCTCTTTAAAGAAAAAACGGGTTTATAAAGACTGGTAGACAGACGGGAATATGATTTCACACAGACAAGTATTCTGGTTACTTTGTAAGAATAAGCTGAATATTCAACTGAATGCTATTGACCAATCACAAGCGTGAATCATCAGCACCGTGTGTTAGCCTACGACGACCAGTCTTTAGTAAGGGTCACTAGTGCAGAGTAAGGCGTTTTTTGCCATTGAGATCTATTAAATACTAGAGGGAGTGTAATCGTAAAAACGTGTCGCCCGTCACCAATGTTGAGTGGACAAAAGTGCAGGAACATTTGAAATGTGTGACCAGCCAAATGACAACCATGCAATTGATGAAACAAAGGCGGGGTTGAGTGATGTTTTTGGGTCATTTTTTGTTATTGCCAGTGATCAATTTCTTGAAAGAACCAAAGACTTCGCTAGGTGATCATGCATTGGATTTGAATACTACAACTAGGAACTTTTTTGCCAACACATTGAATAAGTCACTGACAGGAAGAACACAAATTTAAGCTTTTACGTTATGTTGGCCGTTAATCCAATATATTTATGAAAAAAAACTACTTGTGGCTTCAAGAACGAGTTTTAAAAAGTTGGTCCTGATTCGCATGTTTGGTCACACTAACTGTCCGCTCAACAGTAGTGAGGTTGTGTTTCCTCACAAATTTAACGCATTCCGTCCCCTTTGCCAAACCTGCCTGACTAAAGCTTGCACGCTATCTTATATGTGATTAATAAAGATCTATGGTTTTTACTCGTGAGCGACTTTTTTGTTTGTAATAACACCTACAGACCCTAACGCAGAGAAGCGCTGGCAAAATCTATGAATGCCCGATCGACACAGATCGTCTGTGACGTCTTTCAACATGCGGGAAGCGAAAGTTCATGATGCAGATTTCTGGCAAATAAAACATGCCTTTAAAGGTTTAAAAATGGCAAATAAAAGCGTTCAAATTGGCAAATAGAATAGCAAATAAACAAAGAAATGGCATTTACATGGCAAATAGACACGAAAATGTACCAAAATATAACAAAACTGGCCACTAAATTTGGAAAATGAGCATTATGTTTGACCTACAATAAAGTGAAATGCAAGTGTATGAACATTTAAGAGAATTTTTTATTGCATTGAATAATCAACATATCCTTTAAACAAAACATTAAGGGAATTTTTTCCTATTTTTGAACAAAAAAAGACCATTTTTGCATTGATTTGCCCGAAAACTGACAAATTTTGCATTTAATTGCCCAAAAACTGACAAATTATGTATTTATTTGCCCAAAAATGGCAAAAAAAACTATAAAAGCTAGCAAATAAACATGTTTTTGGGCATAAAATCTTATTTGCCTGAAATTTGCACCTCAATCATAATTAGAGAAAACATGTTCTTATCAGACACACATCTAAACTAGAGGGACAACAGAAAAATGTTACTCCACTACTGTCAGTGGAGATTTGTTTTGAACACACTTCATTGATCCGGCAACAAGGGTGTCACGTGACTTGATTCATCACACATTGCTCTTGTTTGACCAAAGTAGTTGAATGAGCAGTTTTGCCACTGACCCCCTAAAACGCAAGTTTTACAAAAAAAAAAAATCGTTACCACACGCCATTGGCTTCATTTGCAAACACAAAAGTATGTAAGTTGCCACAAAAAATTGTTTAAGGAAAGCTAAGCTTATAAACCACGTCGCAAAACTTTTTCATAACTTTTGCCAAAGGATTTCTTGTCCTAACTTATGTACTTTCGAGTTTGCAATTGAAGTCAATAGAGTGTGGTAGCGAAAAATTTCTGTAACAACTCAAGTTGTCACAGTGTATATGAACTCAGCTAGTGTGTTCAATGTCAAATCCAATTGCACACAAAGTGCAGGCTTGGTGACTCACGAATATTTTTGGGGTGTCATTTCTCTGTTAGCCCTTCAATCTAAACTATCTAGCTCATTTGATAGCGCATTTTGGTTAATGAAACCCCCAAGCCTGCTGCAGAGGTGTCTGAAGTATTTGCCTGTCATGTAGAAAAATAATTCTAATTAGTGTGGCGTTAAACAAGCACTGATTAATGTCTGAAAATCGAGTGATTGATAACAAAACCTTAGTAATCCGAAATCTGGGTTTACACAAGGTAGGGTCACCTAATGCAGCTGAATGTTTGACCATTTACCAGTATGAACCATTGGCACCGTGTGTTAATCTATGTCTGCCAATATCTGTCTAGGGTATTTAATTACACCCAAAAACCAAAGCATGGCTCGTTCACTAGAGCTTTTGATCATCTTCTCGTCACCAAATATCTTTAATGGTCGAAATGGTATACGACGCAAAAAAAGGATTTTCGACAAGAAAATCGTTCCAATCAAGTCCTTTTTCTGTAGCTTGAATGGATGCAAATATGCAGTATTAGAATTCATGCCATGATTGGTCAAAGGTTTGACGTCATTCGTCAACCAACTGTGGAAGAGGTCAGACAATCATTTCTCTTTTACTTCTGTGAGAACAAATCCATTTGAAAAGAGAGTTCTTTCACGAAATGGGTAAAATGTGTATCTGAAAATGGCCAATTCGCGTCATTGGACGTGGGGGAAAAAAGCACTCGAATAAAATCCACAATTTGGCTCGAAACAGACATTGTCTCCGACTCGAGTTGGCTGCAAAAGCTGTAAAAGCCAGACGTCAGAAATGCCTTAGTGTATGGAATCCCAAGCATAAATGTTTGAGCCAGTGTTCAAATCATCAAATCATCAGTTTACGAACGAATGTTCTCTTGCGATTAACATATCTGCCTAGGATATAAACAAACGAATATGGAACTTCCAAAAATCCTCTCATTCTGCCAAGTCATGCTTGCTTGACCTTCAAAAAAAAATCTTGACTAAAGTGAACGAACGCGACCGTTTTGAGACTTTCTCCTTGGATTAAATGATACGCTTGGGCAATCTCCTGATAAAACTAGAACTATTTTCAAAATCTCGACTTGTACTTTTTACTACCAATAATGAAACAAAGATATTTTGATGAGTTTGTTTTAAGAAAGATCTGCCAATTTAGAAAGGAAAGTCTAAGTAGACAAGTAAACCAAACAAAAATAATGCAATTTATTTTTCCCATAGGAATAAAACAAATATATCAAGATAGTATAAGACAACTTAGGATCGCTCGCAATGTAGGAAACAACCCTAATCACATCATCGCGTCATGTCCCCTGACAAACTTGTAATATTTTTTTCTCTTAAAAATCGTTTTTTATGCGATTAATTTGTTCGTTAGATGTTCAACGTTCACTTCAAAAAGTCTTTAAAAGTATTGATTAGAAAAAACATTGATTAACCAAAAATTATGCACCCATGGCCGTGATTTTCAGCTACATCTTCGACAATGCCATTGACATTTATTTAACATTTCAAAGCAAAATTATGCAATAGCAGATATTTCAAAAATGAGATAAAGATGGTTTTAATTACAACTAATACAAACTCAAAATGAATTTAATGGCAAATATTTTTGTTTCAAAAGTAATTGATTTTCGAAGCTCTGAAGTAGTTCGCACACTATAACTTCAGCATTGATGTCCTAATTGATGACAGCAAGTTATTTGACTACTTCAGAATTGGGGTTCAAATGACAAAAAACAATTTTTTGCAACATTTTCAGGCGATGTGCTTAAGCAAGAATTAAATCATGACCGCCAGGTTTATTGAAAATAGAAAAAATAGAAAAACCCTAAACTCACATATCACCTAAAGTGGTTGGAATAAATTGTTGAAATTTAGCACGAATCATTTATTTTACGCGAGACTTTTAGAGTGGAAGACATTAAATAAAACTCTTGTAGACCTTAAGATCCTCTCGTACCAAAATGTAACTTCTTTTCGATTTCAAATCCAACAGTCATCGATTTGGCGAATCCTCATATCTCTATTGCAAAGGTTCTCACGCCTTTGATGTTCAATCTTGAATGTTCGAGCACGATCCCGTGAAACTGAAGATTGAAAGTCACAGAAAACACGTCAGTCATCGCGACAACCAAATATCCACAAACTTCAAATGCGACAATTTTATTCGATTTGAACATCACGTCAAGAGGCTTGAGCACAGACAAAACATACTTTCAACGAGACACGTTCTTTGTCAATCTCCCTAAAAAGACACAACTTGGTGCTCGAGAGATTCTTTTTACCATGTCATCAATGTGAAATGTGCTCATTCGTGTTAATTTGATCTGAAGCACACGGGCTTATTGACTTGGAAGCTAATTACTAAAGGATCTGAATTTCTGAATGGGGAACAAATTCAAAGTAAAATTCCTGACTCAGGGTAACTTATTGTTCACAAATAGTTCAACAATGGCCTTTCCTTTTTACCTTTAATCAGAACCAGTTTTCTTTCTATAAACATACTCTTCAGACTTGAGCAACGCTATTGGCTATCTTTTTTGTGTTTACGTAACCATTCTACGAAACGAAACAAAAACCACTTTGAATCTGAAAATTGAACACCGACCTTGTATCATTAGGTGAAATTCTCGAGGCTTGTCCACTTCACCGCTTAACAGGTTGACCTTACGATCAAACCAATTTACCTTTTCAATTAATTGTTGACAGTTTTGGGGCCACAATCACCGCAATGCTCTCATTGGGGCCGCTCATCTATTGCGCCATTTATATTTTCCAAAGGTTCATGAAGTTCCCGCTTGCTTTGTTAAGAGTCGGCATTCTTAACCCAGAGTTCCACCAATATCCGGATGCAGGCATTTATCTGCTACTAGGTACTATTTTTGGACTCGGGATAATTTGCGGTTCCAATGGTACCCAAACCATTTCTAAAAGGTTAACATCGTTGATTGATTAAATGCATTCATTTCGAACTTGTTAATAGACATGGCCCTTTAGATTGAATTGAAATTGCACATCAATTCCTAGACTCCTGTTTTTTAAATAGAGCCATGAATTGAAAAAGTGCGTTAATTTTTTTTTTTGGCTCTGAAAGTGCATTTGCTTTCTCGACAATCAAAAACAGAACAAAATGCAATCGCAACCATCCATGCACTAAAATCAAACAGATTATGTAAAATATGTAGAAAATCATAACAAAATTGTCTTGTTTTAGCCCAAATTTCAAAAACCACCATTTTGTCGGTAGATGGCAGTAGTAAAACCTTTATTTCACAGTCAGTGACGTTAACTTGAACACAAGAACCAAGAACCGGATTTCGTGTCGATTAGAATTCTAAACACCTTTAGAGAGGCGGAGTGTTCCCTAAATCGTCATTAGGACGCTATCTGTTATTAGTCAAGAAGCACTGGAATCATGGAGTGGGAGGCTAGCAATGAGAATAATGATTTCCAGTAAGAACAATTCAATAACGTTTTTCTACAAATGAGACCTTGCATATGTTAATAAGAATACGCATTTCAATTTTCAGCTCAATCGAACGTCGGAGACAAAAGTTATGCTCACTCAAAGTTCAATGCAAATCCTACCGAGAATGAATGAACTAGCCCTTTCGTGGCAATCGTTTTACCACAAAAGGGAGAGCTCATTCATTCTATGCTTTCTTCAGTACATAAGTTTCAGAAGGCATAACTTTTCATTCCGGCATTCCATTGGGCTGAAATTTGAAATGCGTGTTCTTCTCAATGCAAGCCAGGTCTCATTTGCAGAAGAACGCAAATGGTTCGTTTTTGTTGGAAATCATAATTCTCATTGCTAGCCTCACACGCCATGATTTCCGTGCTTCTTGTTTAAATGTTTCCAGTTTTTGAGGTGTTGACTACCTTTCAGGGTAATTAGAAGTAATGCAATCCTCTGCTTTTATGCCTGCTGGACATGCTGACTCAAATTGAGCGTTGAATACAAGGTCAAGAAGCACTGAAAACTGGAATGGGAGGCTAACAGTGAAAATTATGACTTTTAGAAGGATTAATTCAATTGCGTTCTTCTGCAAACGAGACCTGGCTTGTATTCAGTAGACAACATATTTCAAATTTCAGCTCAATCGAAGGCCGGAGTGAAAAGTTATGCCTTCTCAAACTTATGTACTGAAGAGAGCATAGAAGGAAGGAATTCGCCCCTTTGCGGTAAAACAATTACCAGAAAAGCGCAAGTTCATTCATTCTCGGTAAGATTTCCACTGAACTTTGAGAGAGCATATCTTTTGACTCCGAGGTTTGATTGAGCCGAAAATTGAAATACGTATTGACACTTTCAAATGGTCCTTAGACAAAGTTGACCCTGTACGACTTTGATGTAAACAGAAGATTTTAACTGCGCTGTCGTGGGAGGAGCACTCGACTCGATCACCATTCAATTGCAAATATTACAGGAACTAAATCTGCTTTTAGGACAAGACCTACATTTTTAAAAAGCTGAAAGAAAGACTTATTCAAAGATGTGCATTTCATTGATATTAAATGAATGGTTGAGGCACTTGATCCAACCAATCGCAAGAATTCCATGGAGCGACCTAAAGTAATCATCTATTTTTCAATGATCATAAGGTTTATAGACTTCATACCTACATTGAGCCCAGAACACATGAAGGATGGTTCATTGGTATTTGATTTGGTTCAGGTTCGTCTATTTTACGGCTCAGGAGAACCAATCTTAATAAAATTTTACCTCTCCTGACCTGAGAAATAAACGAAATTGAACCAAATCAACAGCAAATGGACCCTCCCTCACTTGCTCTGGAATCACTGTAGGTATGAAGTCTATAAATCTTATGATCATTGAAAATTAGATGCTTACTTTAGGTAGCTCCATGGAATTCTCGCACTTGGTTGGATATAGCGCCTCAACCATTCACTTAATATCAATGAAATGCACATCTTTGAATAAGTCTTTCTTTCAGCTTTTTAAAAATGTAGGTCTTGTCCTAAAAGCAGATTTAGTTCCTGTAATATTTGCAATTGAATGGTGATCGAGTCGAGTGCTCCTCCCACGACAGCGCAGTTAAAATCTTCTGTTTACATCGAAGTCGTGCAGGGCCAACTTTGTCTAAGGACCATGTAAAAGTGTCCATTCTTATCAACATAGGCAAGGTCTCATTTGTAGCAGAACGTAATTGAATTGTTCTTACTGGAAATCATCATTCTCATTGCTAGCCTCCCACTCCATGATTCCAGGGCTTCTTGGCATAAAGAATACGTGTTGCGTACTTTAGTTTGTACCGTGAAGGTCTCATTTGCAGAAGAACGTAATTGAACTGTTCCTAGTGAAAATCATGATTCCTCTCGTTTGCCTCCCAAATCCAGTGAAATTCAGTGGTTCTTGACAAGGTGTAAACGGCAAAAGCTTTAAGTGATTTCTATTTGTAGCCGTTAGATTTGCGTTCTAAGTTTTGGAGAGACTGAAAGAGCTTGTATTACGTGCCCGTACTTTACACGTCTCTAACGGTCATGAGATTAAAGGGATAAGCCACGAAAATGGCACCTTCTGTGGCTTTCGAAGCAACCATCCACAACGATGAAAAAACTAGTGATGAACCGAAAGGGCTCTTAACCGAAACCGAAAGTTTCGGCCCAAAGAGGGCTTAACCGAAACCGAAAGTTTCGGCCCAAAGAGGGCTTAACCGAAACCGAAACCGAAGCCGAAACCGAAAGCAGATGACTGCAAAATTATATGGATTCAAAATTAACTTTTTAAATTTAAATTACTCATGTTTTCGTTGTTAGGTAATTGCAAATTCAATCATTTGGAAAATTATAAGTTTCATAAGTTTTTGGACCAAAATTTTCTTCAATTTTGTTGTCAAACATAATTCCTTATAGTGCATGTCTGCTTTCGGTTTCGGTAGGCGTAACCGAAACCGAAACCGAAATTTCGGCCGAAAGCGCTTTCGGTCCATCACTAGAAAAAAACCCTTTAAATCATACCTTACGTAAATAACACACGTTCGTAACCCACGTCCCTCGGACGCATTTCCAAAGCACATCTTAAGACTGATCATTGTACTGAAATTTTTGCAACGTACACAATGTTGTGGGATCTTATTGCACCTATAGAGTATTTTGAAGATGATCCCAGGCTTGAGTGATCCTTGCACGTGTACTCCATAATCATTCAATAAACAAGACAGACAACCTTGAGTTACTCACTTGTTCCCAAACGGCCTTCATCTTAAGGAAAACCATATTTGTGATATGTTGCAAAGCGGTTCCATTATCTTTCCTAGATGCACAACATTGCGCCTGGTCATTCTTTTTTTTTCTACATCTAACCCATCAGTCATCTATAAATAAACTGATGGATCGAGCCCCAACATCAAGTTACTGTCTAAAGCCGCATTCGACTTTGGGATTATAGCCGATTTTTCCCCTAAAGGTCAATTGTTCCAATACTTGAGGGCTAAGTGTGCACATGTGTGTCCATATAAAAATAACTTGTTAGAGAGCTTTTAGAATCGGGTCACTTGGTGGGGTCAGTGTTTTTGCCAACCGTTCCATGACCTTGGACCAATTCCTTTTGAGCCCGAATCATCTTGAATGTGTTTTAAGGATCAATGCCAAGGCTCAAGGCTCACCACGTCGACAGAAAGTATCGATGGGTCCCATGAAAGCATTGCATTGTACAGAAAGAGTCGCCATTACAAAAGGCCACTTGAGATAAAAGCTATCATCCATGGAATTGGATCTCCGCTATGTCAGGTGGGTCGATGACAAGCCAATCTTACCAAATGTGCCAGTGGTGACCAATGGAATTGACCAGAATGAGATTAAAGGTCTGAGACCTTAAAGGGAAGACAATAATAGCAATTCTCTGGAATTTCAATGTTTCTTTGTTGTAATAGAGTCTCGTGATTCAAGACGTGGAGTGTACACAGTACTAAGAGACCCGGTCTATATAGTAACTTCTTTTGCTTTTTATGCAAGTTTAATCAGTGTTTGGTGTTTCTTTTTCATTTCATTTTAGAGTCATTTATTCTAGGTTTAAAAGTTGTGTTTTTGTAATGTACCAAAATTGCATTGGTTTGTCACAACGGTGTTCAAAAGTCCACAGGTCTGAAAGCTTCCCCAACTCCATTTTGAAGGATTTCTCCTTTTCCCTTTTTCTCCTTCCTCATATGGAGAGGATGACTAATTTTGAAACTGAAGTAGACATTTCAAACCTGTAATAACTTCAAAATGAGTCATAAATCTTGATGTCCTTAAAATTTAAGACTATTTTTTGATACAATAATTAACAATTTGTTGTTAACTGCTGCCAATTTCAAATTCCTGGGAATCTACGAGAGGCATTCAAACTTAGCAAAGTGAAGAGCGTATTTTCGGAAACCTCTACTCTCCGTTACAGGCTGAGTTGGGTCAATTACTTGAAAAATATAATTAATTACAATTACAATTACTTTGTCGAAAAATGTAATCAATTACAATTACAATTAATTTGTCGAAAAATGTAATTACTTACAATTACAATTACTTTGTCGAAAAATGTAATTAATTACAATTACAATTAATTTGTCGAAAAATGTAATTACTTACAATAACAATTACTTTGTCGAAAAATGTAATTTACTTTGTCGAAAAGTGTAATTAATTACAATAACAATCACAATCACTTTGTCGGGAAATGTAATTATTTATAATTACAATTACTATTTTAATGCCTCAAAGGTTAATTTGAAAGAGTGATTTACAAAAACCAAAGTTTAGGAACGGGCTTAAATATCAAAACTATTATGCCATGAACCACAAGGCATATTTTTCTTTTTCGGAAAATAACACGAACTTTATACACATATATCCAGTATGACGATGTTTTAATACTTTATTTTTCCACCTCTTTTGTCTGCCTTAGTTGTGAAAGACTTACCTCCTGACACATAAATCATGGTCAAAAGCTATTTTAGTTTAAACGTATTAAAACATCATAGCTTGGGTGCGTATTGTAACAAAAGCTACCTGTTAGTGGCATCATATTGACCGCAAATTGATGACAAAATAAAAGTTTTGCAAGTGAAAACTGAAAGTATCAATTAATATTATGGTTAATTTGAAGAAGTAAGAGTTTGAAAAGTAATTGGTAATTTGTAATTGAAAATTTGTCAATTACGGGGCCAAAAATGTAATTAATTACAATTACAATTATTTGGCCCAAAAAAATATTTAATTACAATTACAATTACTTGGCCCAAAAAGTAACTAATTACAATTACATGTAATTGTAATTGCAATAACAATTACTCCCCAACCCTGATTACAGAAAATGATGTAAATACCGCTTGAGGTCGCTTTTTTCGACCCTCTATAGGAAGAAATTGGAACTTTTTCATGGCTAAAGAGGACAATTTTAGCTTCTTATTGTGCCATGCCTAAAAATTTGATCTTATTGCTGGTTTGGGTTTCAAAAAAATTTAACGATAAATTCCAATGATAACACCAATAATGAAAATAACATGGAAATAATAGTTGCAAATGAAACCCGGTTTTGGACTGACCCTTTACAATCATACCTCATCAAATGAAACAGGCTAACCCAAGGTTCAGTCTCTTTCAAAGTAATGAAGTATAAACACGTAAAAGAAAGTGTGTACAACTAGTTTGAAAAGCGGCGAAGCTCAAAATTTTGTTTTTCAATTGCTTCAGGGGACAATTTGGATGACAATCTGGAACCAAGGCTGACTGAAATCCTACCCTAATGTAAGTTGTGTGTTAATGCATTAACTTCTCAGTATTTTGACAGCAATTCTTCAAAACAATTCTTTCACAGCATGTACCTGTGTCTTGGGCGATATATAGTCGTATCATGCAGAATTGAAGCCAGTATTGAAGTAAATCTCTCTCTACTCATTCCACGGTGAGTGGCCTCTCGGCTACTCAGCGTGCTACAGCGCTCATTTGTGACATAGACCAGGGGTGTGCAAACTTATTTAGCAGTGGGCCAAATTGGCCGGACCGTTGGCGCTCGCGTGCCACACCATGCAAAACGGCAAATAATATCGAGTATAAAATTCTACAATTTACCTACCTTACATATGCATAATCAAGACATGACAGATCCTCTCGCGGGCCACGCGAAATCAGCTCGCGGGCCAAATGTGGCCCGCGGGCCAGGGTTTGCACACCCTTGATACAGACCATTTACAAGCTTTCGTTGATATGTTTGAAACAAATCACTCGCTCATTTTACTACTATGGGAACAAGGACGTTGGCCACAACGGAAAGAAAAAAAAGTAGTCACAAACCTGGGCCTAAGTAATCCATTCCTTCAAATTTTTGCTTCAATACTTGCTTTTTGTCCAGTGATAATGGGACACGTGTGGCCATTTTGAAGCTTAGCAAACAGACATCATGGAACCACTAAATTCTTATCCGACCATGGGAATGTTGAGTCTTCAAAAACACGGGATTTTAAGATTAGGGCGTTAAATGACAACACCTGTTTATGACAAGCTACAGTATTCTGGATATTTGATTGCAACTATTTAAAAAAATATCCTGATCGGTGTCAGTATTGTTGAGGTATCGTAATTCAATTACCATAAACAACTAAACAACTGAGGCGATCTAGAAGTTTTCTTTAAAGGATCCGCCCAAATCTAGAGTGGGGAGTGTCTTACGACTGCTTTGTTCTCGGGCAAAAGTTTCGATAGTCGATCCATTTTCTATCCCTATTCTTTTGTTTAAGCTATTCCAATTTAGAGCTCTGCCGAAGTTTCTTGTGCACGATGGCGTTTCAATTGGAAGATACGAGCAGACAAAGGAAGATAAACTGCTGAACCGTTCTCGAAAGGCTACCAAACGGCGATTTGATCACAAGGTCCTTTAGTGAGCCCGTAAATCTGGACCACCTTGGATCCATTTAAGAAGGCCCTCTTACGTATAACACGGTGCTTATTTGAGCTTGAGAAGTTAATTTCTAGTTCCCAAGCACTTGAGACGAGCTGTGAGCTGTTGTAAGGTGTAAAGGTAAGCCGTATGTGTCCAAGTTCTATTTCTTAGGTAACTGGTCAAAAATCGACAGTAGTTATGTTTTGGGTCTGAGATGTGCTTCAAGCATCCTGCAGGCACTGAGATCCACTGATGATGTATATCTCTGACTCCTAAGAAATTAAGATGTCCTTGGTTTAAAGTTCCTGTCATCTTGTGTAACATGTTAAGCTGAATAATTATCTTCTTGGTGTTTTAAAAGAAACAGAACAACTAAATCAGAGGTGTACAAACCCTGGCCTACAAGCAAATTTCCCGCAAGAGTATTATAAAATACATAAGATTGATTGTGCATATGTAGGGTAGATAGATTGCAGAATTTTATACTAGAAATTATTGGCCGTTTTAGATGGTGTGGCCCGCGAGCGCCAACGGTCCGGCCAAATTGACCCACTGCTAAAAATAAGTTTGCACACCCCTGAGCCAAATACATCATCGATAACTTCTAATTGAAACCACACATAAATACAGCAAAATTTCACCTTGATTGCATTTGAATTGCCGTAGAAAAACAGAAAATACTATTTATGCACCTGCAAAGGAGGGAAGTAATGGCCAAAATCCGGCCAAGGTAGTTTCATTTTTTAAGCGACCCAAGAGTGTTAGGCCAAGGAGGGTCAATTAAAATGAAACGAGTGATGTCAGATCTTGACTGTCACTCACTTCATTTGTGGGTGTGTATGGTAGTTTGTTGACCAACTTATCCTTTTTCGTACTCTCTGACATGCATGCACTGTGCTTAATACGGATTTAGGAGCTCTGTTGGCCTCAACTCAGTGCATCACCAATTCGTCTGTTGGCTACCCAATGCTTTGGTGAAATAGCCTACCACGACTTTTACCCCGGATCATTCCCCATCAACAAGATGGGGGCTTCATACGTGCAAAGTAGTGTGCATTTGGGATGTTCTTATAGCAAGATAATTAAATTGTAGGGCAATAAAGTGATTCTTAGGGAAGTAAAATAAGTTGTAGGGCTATAATGTTTTGGACTTGACCTCCTTGGGCTTGGAGGAAGTCTCATAAAAGGACAAGGTGGTCGATAATTTTTTTTTCTAGCTCAAAATTAAGGCAACAATGATTTTTCCGTGAAGGGTCATTTTGAAAACAAATTGTGGTGCCGCCTTTTTTCTCCCTCCCAAAATTTGGCTAGAATAATGAGAATGAAAACACACAAATCTTAAGAATTATTGTCTATCACATGTACATTTTTGTGAGATCAATCATTTCTGAGTTATGAACATCGTTTGCTGTTCCGTTTTCCGTTTATGCATCAACAGATAAAACGGTTGTTAAGACCCTTGTAAAGTGACATGTGTAAAAAAATGATTAATAAGGGTTGGCTTTGGTCCCTCTTTTTCCTCTAATATTGAAGAAATCTATACATTTGCATAGTACCGGGTTTAAAGAGGGTTAAGCACATTTTCAGCCACTAGATATCCATTCCTAGTAAACAGAATCAAAGTACTTCTCTACACTTCAAAATAAGTCCCAAATGAGAGATGAATGAGATAATGAGAGAGCTCTTGTATTGGGAGAGGCTCCAGAAGGTAGGCCTGTACAATACTCAGAGAAGGTATGAAAGGTATCCGAGACTGTATGTTTTCAATAGCGTTCATGGGCTCTGTCCTAACCCAGGCTTTGAGATCAGTTGTAGCGATCGTGAAGGTTTTACGTGCGTTCTGAGAGCACCTCCAAATCCAAGGGAATCGAGGGTAGTTCAATCAATGAAGTCCTCTCTTCTTTATCGGGCTCCTTCATTGTTCAATTTGTTACCCATTAGTCTTCGTCGGGAATATGTAGGAGCTGATCCTCTAACAGCATTTAAGGCAGGATTGGACAAATTTTTAAATACTATTCCTGACCAACCCACTATTCAAGGGTTGTACAGATCTGCCAATAGTAACTCATTGGTAGATCAAATTTCATATAAACGGCAATTTTGTAAACTAAATTAATCATTAACTCTCTTTACAGGGAATCCCATTCCTTGTAGCGGTATTAAAAAAACTGTCAGGGGAACTTGAAATCAAATTTTCCAACTCTAAAAAGCACCGTGTCCAACTGGGAGGGTGGAGAGATACTTTATATCGTCTGGACCATTCCACGTGATGGCCACGCAAGCAAACTCAAAGGCAATAAGCTTGTCGCCAAAAGTGCACAAAACCTTGGCTAGGTTCGTCTCGAAATCCGGTCTTTAGTGAGACTGGTTGAGATCATTTCCGCAGGATGGTGGTGGAACTCGGGCTCGTAATATCGCTCGTGTGGGATGTCCGTCTGATCGGCTCCTAAAGAGCGGAAATTGCGTCAAGGGCCAACATACTTTGTGGAAGGGATCTGATTTGTGATTAGTAAAGGATAGAGCAAGAGAGGGCAGATTTGAGGTCTGTTTTCTTTGGTTGTCGGGCAATTAGAGAACGTTTCTTCTCTCTTTGATTGCTCGATAAAAGTCGCGTTGGAACAAGAAAGAATCGGTAGTATTTCTGGCATCGAGACGAAACGTGAAAGTTGCCATCAGATGTATTTGTGGTTGAGAGATCCTCGGAACAAGTATGAGTGAATTTATGGATTGGCTTTGTTTCTTTATCATTGGAAATGCATTTGATTAGTTTAATGCAACGTTATCTAAAGCTTGTCTGAGTTAGAAATGATACTGCTTGACGTCCAATTTGGCTGGATCAAAAGGTTTCATTACCTTTTATGGGGTCGTAAAGAAAGAAAAATATTTTCCAACTCAGCGACTAGTCTACACACTTCACCCATTCCTTCGATTATTCAGTTGGTAACGAAGACCAACAACCCGTTGGTAGACTTGAAATCATTAGAAATAAAGTTGACCATTCATATCCAAGTTTTTTTACGCATCTTTACAAGAAATGCCATTCCTTGTGACACTTCAAAAAATCTCTAAAATATCTTTGAAACTTGTTGAACATATCTTTGCAAAAAGCTTTCTCATCAGTAAAATCTTCGACAGATTCTTCCCACGACTCATGCTTCAAAATATGACAGATCTTAAGAGATGTGTTCTATTTTTAGTTTAGACTAGGCCTTTGTAATGATAAGATTAAAGAAATATTTGGCCAGAGCCTACGAAATTGATCTATTTGATCGCGTTCTTTCGCTGCTTCGAAGGGATTTAAGATCTTGGGTAAGTATTTGCGTTTTCCTCGTTCCAATTCCTCCTAATCTTGGGATTAGAAGGGGTTAAGAGAGTGAAAAACACAAGAATGCTACAAAGCTGGATTTTGCGATGTTTCCCAAACAATAGAAATGAGACCATTTTGATCTATTCTTCTCATGAAACGGACGTTTATTTTTCTAGTAACGCTTATGGTTGGTCATTAAAATTTTGTCACCAAGAAATTCATTTGCATCTGGAAAAAATCCAGGAATTCGAATCCCTGATTCGGAAAAAAACCATCGTCATTCATTCCTTTTTGCGTGAATTCATAGACAAAAAGACTGCTCTTTGAATAGAACGTGACAAATTTTATGTATTAGAACCCACAAAAGCAACAGCGATTAAAAAACCTCCTGCACTTCCTTTTTTTCTCTTTTATGCGTTTTCTACACGATCAACCTCATTTTGTGCAACATTGCTTAATCTAAAGTTTAATCACGAATTTCGATTGACGTCTTATCTGGGACAAAGTGAAGCCATATTTTGAGGGCATTTTTGGTAATGAAAGAATGTAGAGTAAGTTGAGGTTAAGAGTAACTTTTTCCCACTGATTTAAGAAATCCTGACAATTTGTTTTCACAAGGGAAAACAAATCCTTAGAATTGTGAAAAGTAACTAACGAACATCATTATTTATTGCCGAAACAAGCAGTCTTCATGCACGATTCACAATTTATAGTATAAACAAGCAAAAGTGTATGAACATATCTCCTTTTTTGGGAGATGATTGTCGACTTTCTCGAGGCTGACTAAGCTAGCTTGTTTTGCCAAAATCCATCATACCCGTTGTTCAGCTCTCTCATCTCAATTCACAACCTTTTTTTCTTGCTTGTTTGCATCTTAGTCGAGCGGAAAGAAGTAAGTGGGCCCTTCCCAACTCATCGAGGCCTTAAAAGAGACTTGTTCACTCGCTTGAGAGACTTTCGGCCAGTTCGGAAGAAGATCAGGAACATGTGATGAAGGATCTCGAACACCGTCACCAAACTGCATCCCATTGTCAGTCCCAAGATGCCTCCCACATTAGCAATGAACCAGATGACCGGGATCCGCTGATCACGCTTGATTTGAGTCACAGCCGGGTCCTTGATGTACACGTTGACCAGTGCCAAATTCTCTCTGGCATACGCATACATGGCACTCATCAGAGCCTGATCCTTGAGTAGCGTGGTCTGTTGGGTCTCCAGAATGTACTCATCCTCATCCGGAGTCCGTCCGTCAATTTGCAACGATCCTTTCACGCATAATCGCGATTCGTTCCGGAACACGAGGGTGCAAATGTTGGGATATCTTTCTTCTAAAGTCACGTTCTTCTTGGTGCGACAAGTCGACAAGAGCTTATGGTACAAGATGCAGAATTCCGGTCCAAGGGTGAAGGTGTTCTGATTTGGGAACACGGACGTGGTGACGGCCATTTTGTTCGTCTGATCCTGACATGAAGAGTAACAGGGACGGGACACACCTTGACTATCTTCGGCATGGGTATGCGAGCCAATGTCCATTAAGATGGAGTTCATGCATAATAAACTCGTGCCCGCACAAATGGCCGGATAATCGTCGTAAGCCAGGGTATGGAAGAATGGAACACACTGGCAAGTTTGAATAATTTTATGGTACGTGGCAGAGAACAAGCAATTCGAGAGCCCATATCTGAAAGCAAGAGCAGAGTCAACCGCGGGTCTCAATGATTGGAACAGATTGGATCGGATTTGCTCTTCCCCAAAGAGCCTCAAGAGTGAAAAATGGGATTGTCTGAGTGAGGGTTTGGGCCTTGGGCGTGTGTCTAGTGCACGTGTACTTTGCGAAATTGTGCTTGTCTGGCGGTGATATTTATGGTTTCAATGCCACCCAAGCTGTTTTCTCTTGTCTGGTGGTGGAAATAAGGTCTAATGATTTGAGTCAGTCAGGATGGTTGGGGGTAATCGGGTAATCGAGTTACCCATTTCATTGAAATTAAATGCCTTGTCCCAAAGGCAACATCTGGATCTGGTTGTTATTTACAGATTGAATCTTGCAGACGCAATGAGGAAAAATAATTGCTTCGACGGGAGAATAGACATGTACAGTAATTTATTTTACTTAGGCTGCGATATTGCCTTGTTTGTATTTTGAATATTGAAAAATATTGATTTGGTTTGAAATTTTAACTTATTTCACAAGATGGTTGATCAAATAGCAGTTGCAATTTTCGCGAAATTTACTGACCCAAGAACCCTCGCCATTTTGCAATTACTTTTATTGCATTCTAGTGTCTCTTTAGAAATTAATATCACTCAACACAAAGTCCCTTTTCTCGAGTGAAGACCTTAAATTATGAGTTTCATCAGAGACAGATTTGCCCGGGCTGTTCAATGAACAGTGTTTCAAGATTGAGAAGAACGTAAGTAACGAGGTAATTAATTGATTTTGGAGCCTTCCATGAGCAATTTTGTTTTGAGAACGGCCACCATGTGTCCTGACAAACTAAAGGTTGGCATTCTCAAGAAAATCATTTAACCCATTAGTGCTTCTTACTGATGAAAATAATTGGAAGCAAATTTCCACTGTTTTGACACAAATGACCTTTCTTCCCGAAGAACAAAAAAGACCTTAGTTTTTTGTGAGGCTTTCTGGATTAGGGTTAAAGCTTTAGCTCTCTCAGATACAGAAAATATTCATGTAACATGTCTCGTAAATATATGTCGAAAATCTTCTTTCGCCAAAAGAAAACGACAAATCTTTTGTCATTTAATTTAGATTTTGTGTGTAACTGTACTAATTTTATTACTCCCATGAAGTGGACGTTTTCCAAGGTTTCTCATAGAAAAATATAATAAAGGTCTTGTACCATTCCACATCGTTCATCTCACCTATATAACTCTTGGGGCAAGTATTTGAATCTAAATTCATCGTCAAAATAGCACTTTCTTTCCGTGGGTGTGAATCTCTCTCGAGCCTCATCCGTTGTCAAAGTCAATGTGGGTGTAACCGACAATTGTGTCACGAAACCCGGACTTATATCCACATCGGACAAAGCCATGATGGGCTGATCCATATGGTGATGAATGGCCAACTTGAATCCCTCTCCACGTTGCGGTGAAAATCCATAGTCGTACACCTAAAAGTCAAGGTTGCGTTGAGTCGTTGAGCACTTGTTCCGCGCTTGAACACAATGATTGTGGAACATGATTAAGAGAACCAAAAGAAGGATGAGTGATACCGGTTTTTGCGATCGACGCTGACATTGATACCCGCCAAATTATAATGATACCGGTGTTGCACCCACCAAGACAGACACCGGATCTGAAAGTGCTTATGGAGTATTTTTGTATTTTTCGAAGAACCGCGAAACCATGTCAGTGCCAACACCAAACGCAAATATCGACACAGACACCAAAAGTTAATTGAATCAGTTGATGTCGGTGCCGACACCTCAACATCGACACCGGTTTTTTTTTTGCCCACCCTTAAACTAAAGGACAAAGAAAGCGTAGATTAGAGACAGAAGCGGCACAATACCTTTGCAACGAAGAAATAGGTGTCTGTAGTGATGGGAACAATCCAATCACCAATCATTTTCACGATAGGTTGCCCAAGTAGGTCTACCAATAAGCCTTCAGGGTCTAGCATTTTTCAGTTAAATGCAATGAGGAACAAAGAAAGCTTTCTTCTGAAGGCGAAAGCAAATGGCACCCCTTGCTTTATTCGACCTATTCGACTTTGGATCAGGGGCGCTATGCAAAGGGAACTTGCTTCTTGATTTTACAAGATGGTGCACCATGTAAGAGGTTGGAAGGAACTATCCCAATAGTAAAATATTCAATGAATTGAGGAAGTCATCATCAGTTGAACACACGTTTATTCTGCCCCGATTTGACTCGGGTTGCTCGTATTTAAAGGGATGGTGGTAAGTACAAATAACAGGAATGAGCACATGATCAATGAGTCGAGAGCTCAAGATTCTAATCATACCAGAGGTGATGGTAAACCTAAAGCTAGCAACCTCGCGTGAGAAAGATTGAAATCTGGGATTTTTCCATCAGTAGTTGTGTGCTTATCTTTGGCATGAAAATTAAATTTTTTGAGCTATCCAGTTTTGAGTAGTCATGATTTGATTTCCATTTTGTATCAATAGAAAATATCGGATGTTCAAGACAGACTCAATTTCAGTCAAAAAGTTCATTTCAAATCCACGGATGAGAAAAGTGCTATCGTGTCAAACCAATCACTTGGGCCATGGATTGAACTATGAAGATAAATCGCTTTCCAGCAGACGTCTGGGATTGGGATTTTTTGTTCAACTCAGCATTGTCTCCAGATTCAGGGTCAAAGTGCACAATCAGAGAGTCACTGGTGGTCTTAAATGGGCTCGTTCCAGACACGTCTTGGCATAACGTCCCTCTAACTCAAATAGATTATGACCAAGCTCTCGAAATTATATTCTCGTGACTCTTTTACTCTCGTGGTTAAATCACTATGCCTAGAAATAGAGAGATCGCCGTTGAGACTTCCATTCAACATATAAGAGAATTGGTTCTTATAGTGATTGCACGGAAAAGCTACGAAAATATCAGCTATCATCATGGTCCAAAAGTGTCTCTATCCCCATAATGGCGGGATTCTAGACATGTCTTGGCAGGACGACCGTTTAATTCCGAAAGATTATGACCCTGTTCTTGAGAAACTAATTCTACTGTAATATTTTTCGATGAACAACCAAGACAGTTGTAACGAAATTAAAGAAATTCGTTTTTTGCAAACGCACTTGTAACGTTTTCTTGTGAATGAAAAAAAGACTCTTCAAAGTGCAAACTATTTCTCTTTTCTATCATTTCCAAAGAACTGAACTGAGTTTTTGAAGAAAATTGCAGCAAAATAATATTCAACCATGACGGAAAAAAAATCTTCAACTATTCAAACAAAAAAACATTAAAAACCTGATAATTAGGGTTCGGGCAAAAAGTGCAAATTAGTTCCTTACCAAAAGAAGTTACCAAAAGGCGCAAAAAAGTACCCAAAAGTGCAAAACAAAGTGCAGAAAAAGGCTGAAAGTGTAAATAAATGTCAAACAAAGGGCAAATAACTTACATTTGAATTTAAAAAGTCAGTCAAAGTCAGAGTTCCCACGGCGCTTCATTGAGCTGGAAAAGCCATTTTTAAGTTTTAAAGACATTTGAGACCTGTTTTAAGGCAAAGAGACAATGCCACACATGAAACTGAGTTCTATTTATTAGGTCACGGGGCAAAAATTGAAATGAAGTTATTTAGAATTAAGCCGATTTTCTAATATGGCTTAACCAAAATTCTATTTCGTCCTTTGAGAAATTTTTTCGAAAAGTGACATTGTAAATTGAACGGAATAAATTGAATAAATTGAACAGATTTCACCAGTATTTGAGACGATCCGCGACCTAATTATGCCTATCGGTTGTGTTACAGAAAATATTCATGAATGTGTTTCAAGCATGTTTTAACCAACATTACTTCAATTTTGGTCTGTGACCTAATTGCGGAACTCAATTTCATTTACGGCATAGTCTCTACACCTCAAAATTGGGCTCAAATATCTTAAGACCTTAAACATGATTTATCCAGCTCAATTGAGAGCTGTGTACAGTTTCATTGACATCTCCTTGGCTTAATATTTTTAAGTTTAGAAGGCCTTCCTTTAGAAATAGCGATCTTAGTAAGCAATCAAGAGAGTGGGATAATCTTGTTAAACCCAAGACCGAAAATTCACCGTGAGGCTTATGTCTGAAATGTACATTTCTTCCAGGTGTTGAGAATGTTTCCTTGCAAATGGAAGCTTTTTAAACAAGTTCAAGATTTGATCTTAAAACTCAAATATTTTCAAAAAAATTTAAGAATTTCAAAACAAAAAAAGATCTTTACCGTTTGTGAATTTTGGCCAAACTCGTAAATAAAAGTGCAAATAAAGGTGAAAAGTGCAAAAAGGAAAAAAATGTCTTTATATTACCAAAAAATATGTTTATACTATTTGCCCGTCCCTACTGAGAATAGAGGAAAAGTGAGACTCCTCAACCTCTCTTTCCACTTGTCCACTTTTCAGTGGTTCTGTGCCTCATGACAATTTCTGCATGATGTTCTTTGGCTAGACAAAAGCTTGTGCTGTCTCTAACTTTCACAATTAAAATTTTGTCACGAATCAAGGACTTGCGTTTTAATTTAAAATTACGTTTGATACTAAGCAATGAAATGCTCGACCATGAAAGTTCAAAATACAACGTTGCACATCTAGTGTGACTTTGAAAATATTGCAATTATTGGACAAACATTCAGTCAGGCGTAAAATGTCTTGTGATTAATCTAGAACTGCAGCAATTCTTTTTTCTCTTCTCAAAATCGTTTGGTAGCTTAGGAATCGTTTTGTTCGGAGAGATTCAACTTTGTGACTCATGAGCCAACTTTCAGTGTACGGTACGGTGAGTCTTTTGTTTGCTTATACAACGATACCTATAGGTCTCCCTGGCTTACATAAAATACCATAGACTTTTTTCCTTTGAGCTTCGACCATGCCTTGAAGGGACTTCTGTGAGTGTGCTTAAAACTATGTTGTGAGTAGTTCATTGTCACTTGTATCAAGATCGTCAGCAAATACTGAAGAACCAGTAGGTATCTTAAAAAGAAAGTAAACTTTTGTGTTAGATTTTAGAAGGTATAACTTCACATTTGAGATTAAAGTTCGGTTGAGCTGAAAATTGAAATTTGATGCCCATCGAACAAAAATTCAGAAAAAAACGAATTATTTGTTAGATCATATTTCAGCTGGTTCATAAGACTCTTGGTAAGTGCTGAATTGGTCAGTTATAGAAAGCTTAACAAACAAAAAATCAATGTTGCAGATGAGAAAGACCGGGTCCTAAAGGGTTCAATTTTAGCTTAATTTCAGTCATCCTCCTTGTAAAATGCATTATTTGCTCTCACCTCTGTGTCTAAGAGAATTGAGAGTCCATTCTCCTTGCCCAATTGAATCCCCGGTTGAATTGTGGGTGTGAAGTTCTTCATGAGAAGGGCAAAAGGGATCTGTTCCAATTCTCGGTCAAATGTGATTTGTGGCTTAATGAGAGTGCACAGACCATAATCCGTGCCAAAGAATGGAAGGAGACTTGTGAACTTTTGAGTATCTTTGGCAATTCGACGATACGAGGCACTCAACACGAAGTTTTCACCTAAAAAGAATGAAGAAGAGATAATTGACGCAACCCTTAGGGAAAAAATCTTTTTTTTTCTTAATCATGGTCCATTTGCAGTCGAAAACCAAGCGGACCATCGTTACTACGAAATTCAATCCGTGGGATGGAGCATTATTAGATTCCATAGATGAACTGTAAATTCATGGTGAACCTGTCCCAGTTTCAACAATTAGAGATTGATATTTCATTTGTGAGAAAAACTCTAAATGCACTTTTTATTTGCAGTTTCATACTTAAGTTTTTCGCTCTGTTTGACACTTTTTGCGCACTTTTCGGATAAGTCTATTGATAACCAAGTTTTTGTAGTAGAATATGATTTTTTTTATTTTTTTTTGGGGGGGGGCAGATTTCTTATAACCGTTACAAGGAATGGGATTCCCTGTAAAGAGTGTTAATGATTAATATAGTTTTTATAATTAACGTTTGTACGAAATTTGATCAAGCAATGAGTTACTCTACCCCCACAAAACTCATTCCATGGAAAAAGATAATCAATTCAAAACGGAAAAAAATGAAGAGAGTCCTTCTAATCCTAAACTTGTCGAAAAATGTGAAAATTTTCTCAAAGGCCAAAATAAATGGGAGGATAATAAGGGAGGAGACGTGGCGTCGTGGTTAGCGCAGTTTCCTATAGTGAGAGAGGTCCCAGGTTCGATTCTCCTCCCCGACCTTTCTCAAGGAAACTTTTAGACGCTAATTCACACCCACAGACGGAGAACCATTCTGATACCGGACATGAGAATGCCTATCGGAACAATTTGGACGATGTGATGGCTGGCTTCGCTGGCCGGGCGAGACTCAACCCTCCGACCCTAGCACCAACAATCCAAAAAAATGAGAATTGACAATTGTTGAACAAAAAGTCTTATTTTTCATAAAAAATAAAGAAAATTATTAAAATTTCCCCAAGGCCCAGAAAATTTAAATTTTGCCCATTTCTGCACAAATAAATGATTTTTTTTGTTGTATTTTTTGCGGATTTTCCAATACCGCTACAAGGAATGCGATTCCCTGTAAACAAGGATTTCTCCCGACAGCTTCAATCCGACCCCCAACAGGATTCGAACCTACGCCGTCTGGGGAAGCACTTACACTCACTCGGCACTTACAAGAACGCATTAGTACGCGCGGCCACTCTGGCTTCTCTATTTTTTTTTAATTCTTCTCTAATTATCTATTTTTTATTGTTTATATAATATAATTATTTGATTAATAATTGACAAATCAATTTTTCAGTTCCTAATCCGGCCCTTAGTAAACGCTTCTTTATCGTTTGTCTGGTGCCAGTCCAGGTCTTTTTTTTGAAAACTAGGCAAAAAAGTATCTTCACAAAAAAAGAAAATTGAGTTGTGAAGATCAATAACCTATTATTAGATTGTGGTGGAAATACCCGTCCTTGAAAAGCCGTGTTCCAAGAAAGACCCATCCATTATCAACCACCAAAGTGGTTTGGAGCCATTGGTTTGTGGTTCTGATTTTGTTAACTTCGGACAATAACCACGCATTTTCGGTGTGGACTTCTTAAAAGAGATTCACTTTTTTACATCAAAGAGGAAAACGATGAATGCGAAAAATGTACCAAATTCTAATGAAAGAGTTTATTGAGCGTTACTTAATGTAACAACAAAACTATCAAGTTTTGAATCGATTGTTCTGCTTTTGGATAAGACCAAGGATCTAAGAATGACAAAAAGCGGAATAAAGTAAGCGAAAAGATCCCTGGAATAATATTGTTTCAAATATGAAATGTTTTAAAAATATTTCTCCAATCTTCCTCTTTTTTAATATCTTTGGCTGTTTCAAGAACACTTGAATATTTTCTTTATTTTGATGCAGGGAAAATTATTTCAGGAAAGTTTGAGGGAAATAAACTAAGGGCCAATGCACAATATGGCGTAACCAAAAAGAACCAAAATTATCAAAATGTCTTCAAAAGGGCATTTGTACTGAAGCTAAACATTAATAAAAATAAAAAATTATATCTTTTGTCGTAAACGTAAAAAACTGCACTATCTATTAAGGCAAATAGAAAATTCTATTTCTAAATTAGTTATGTGACAAGAGTGCTTCCAAGAACGACATGCAACATTAAATCTATCAAAAATTTATTGGATAAATTAGTACTACAGACGAAATCATCAAATGATGGTGATGCTTTTTAAATATACATTTTAAATATTCGGCTTATTTTTCATATATTATGGCTTTTTGAAGAAAATACATATTAAATATTTTGTCACTTTTTGCAAATATTTTTCCGGGCCCTAATGATGAAGAATATTTTATTTCCCGAGGGTTTTTCTTTCAATGGGCCGAAAATTTAACCCCCTTTGGTCCCTGTAACGCATCTGTGAGTCGATTTCCTTACCCATTTCTTGCACAGCCAATGTCTTGAAATACCATCCTGCTTCCGAGATATAAGTCTCATTGGCAAAGCTTTCCCATTTGAGAAGATCCCGCTCATTGAAAGCCTTTTGTCTGTAGGGAGTACTCTCGCACATGAGATCTCCGAGGATGCCTTTCTTCAGCACGTCTTTACTGGAAAAAATGGCCTTGACAGCCTTCAATAAAGAGTTTATTGGCATGAAGCAATATTCAATCCCATATGATTAGGCTCAAAGCAGCAGTTCGTTCCACTTACCTTTAAGAGGTCGGGTTCGAGTGGTTTATTGGCACCAAAATAGGCCTGCTTGAGCACCGCTCTCAAAAGAGTCTCATTTTGGGATAGGCCCACCTCGCGAAATAACGAACTCCGACCTTGATTGATATTACATAAGGTCACGGAAGGGAAGAACACTTTTTGGAGGGAACCCCTGAATTGGAGAGAAAAGGAAACAATCGGTATTGAGGGCACTCGCGCAGATGTAATTCGATCAAAATTCATTCAAGCTTAATTGGTCGGAACTTAACTGCAGGTGAAAAAAGAACTTTAATGACTTTGGTATCAATTTCACTCAGATTGTCGAGTTCGTTGAAATTGTGCCCATAAAAGTCTAGACTTTAGGGATATAGATATCTGATCCCATTTGCCCTCTCAAATCCCCTGATTTGTGTTCAGTGTGCGCACTCACCTTGGCATAAATTCGATCTCCCGAACCAAGATTGAATTTGAATTTTTTCTCATCCGCCTTAAGGCTCAATTTTGCACTTTTTTGGTACAGAGTTTATTTGGGTAGTTACGCGTTACTAGAACCAACTCGAGGCTTGAATAATATGGCATAGTTTTTATGAGTTGAAAAAGTTTGGAGCAGAGACTTGTGCCTGATTTTCTGACATTCGTTTTAGATGAATTGTCTATCTTTTGACTACTTTCCGAGTTGACGCTGACGTGTAATCCTGGAAACCCTGAGGCGGAGTCTCAAATATATAAGTTTTTGGGGTGTTCACCCATCCATCAGGAATGAAAGTGGTGCATGTCAGCATACGTAGTTTTGTTCCATGTTGTTCCACGTTAATCGGGACATCAGCGTTAAAAAGTTCTTTCTCCTATCAAGTCGAGACATCGTGATATCGTGATTGAGTGCTTGCCAAGTTATTCGTAGTGTCTCTCATGTGATCAATGCATTCTTGAGGAGTTGCTTGTCGTCCAAATCGTCAAAGCCATTCATCAGCTAAAATATTTGGATCTAGTTACTACGTTACCAACTTGTCTTCCAAGTTGTCAGGTCCAATTGAGCAAGCGATTCTGTATGTCTCGATGGACTGTTTAGCCATTTGGTTTGTTGAAAATATACCAGACATGGTCTGAACTTCAGGAAAAGTCTTCTGAAACCCCATTGTATATTGTTGAAAGCAAATGTGCTTACTCAAGGGTTACCTCGTATGGTATATTGGAGTTCTGTGTTCTATGGTTTAGCAAAAGAGGACGATAAAAAAGCGACGACTTTCGTCGTCTAATCACGGTCCAATAGGAGCCCATCTTTGTTATTAATTTTGGCTACGAAGACCATTCGAAATCCTTTTACGAGTCGTAAATGTCGGAAAGGATGAGACACGAGGGTCCGAAGTCTCGACGGTTTGTTTTAAAACCAGAGGACAAATAGTTGGTGGTTGTGGAATCCAAGTTAATGTTTGTTGGCGGAAAAAGTACAAAGAAAACCGTACCTAAGAGTGAAGGTTGAGGTTTTTCATTTCTATTTTCATGTTCTTGCAAAGAGCAACTCGAATTACAATGTGAGAAAATTTGTTAGAACAGGTTATTGAAAAAAGCTTAACGAGAAATTGATGTTTGGATTACGCTCATGTCATTCGATTATTCCACTCAACGATAACCATTGATTGGATACCATCCTTCCAAGGGCGTCAGAAGATGCCTATTGTTCTATTCCCTATACGTATTTTCTGGGATCCTAATTAAAAAAATTAGAGCCGATCAAAAGAGAGTGTGTACAAAATAGAGCGAATCAAAATAGCGCCGGTTCAAAATAGAGCCGCTCCATAAGAGAGCGAATCAAATTAGAGCCAGTTCAAAAGAGAGTTAGAGCGAAAATAGCGTTAGTTCAATTCCTCAATTTTTAGTTAAGAGAAATTAATACATGACTCATCAGCTCACTTAAAAACAATGTCTACGGAGTTCACGAAAACCCAAAGGGTGAGGATAAGCGTTTTTTACCAAGGCTCCCTTTGTGGCAGAAAATCCAACAACAGGGTCGGCAGCAAATGTGTAGACACTGTGAGACTATCATGAACGCTACAATTTTCGGTTTTCAATTTACAGTTTAGAATCACAAAGTATTAATGAACAAAAGTTGGAAATTTTCACATTTTCCTGTCGGAGTCCCTGGACATGATTGAGCATAGGCATTGATTGGATGATTGAGTCAGTTGGCATAATGCCTTTTATGAAAAATTCCCTGCTTGAAGAAAAAGTTTTAGAATTTTAGAAGGCTTATAGAACAATTTGCCGGAAAAAGGTGGTTTTTTTTGGGTGGGGGGCGGATTTTTCAATACCGCTACAAGGAATGGGATTCCCTGTAAAGAGAGTTAATCATTAATAGAGTTTCAATAATCAATGTTTATATAAAATTTGATCTACCAATGAGTTACTGTTGGCAGATCTATACAACCCTTGTATGGGGGGTTGGCCAGGAATAGTTTTTAAAAAAAATGTCCAATCCTACCTTAAATGCTGTTAGAGGATCAGCTCCTGCATATTCCCGATGAAGGCAAATCGGCAATAAATGGAACAATGAAGGAGCCCGATAAAGAAGAGAGGAGCACTTCATTGTTCGAACTAGCCTTGATTCCTTAGGATTTGGAGGTGCTCTCAGAGTGCACGTAAAACCTCTAAGATTGCTACAACTGATCTCAAATCCTGGGTTAGGACAGAGCCCATGAATGCTCTTGAAAACATACAGTATCAGATACCTTTCATACCTTCTCTGAGTACTGTACAGCCCTAACTTCTGGAGCCTCTCCCAATACGAGAGCTCTCTCATTCCTGTGATGTTCCTAGTAAAACATCTTTGGACCTGCTCGACCTTTTGCAAACCTGCTGAACTCATTGGAGCCCAAATGGGTGAGGCATATTCAAGATGCGGCTGAACAATCGACTTGTACAGAGTTAGCATTGTAATACTGCCCTTTTTATTAGTATTAATCTGATAAGATAACCCATTTAATTTTTCTTTATAATTTCATAAACCCATTTTTAACTCAAAACGACGTGACAATATTGCCAGCATTTCTATTTCTATTGACCTTTCCTATATTCTATTATCTATCATTTGTGCAAACATGTAAATTAGACCAGCCGTACAGCTGAATACATGTCTCATTTGCATACAAATATATTGCGATACAACAACTATCTCTGGACTTAAAAGTGCGATAGATCCAGCCACATGTTTGAAATGCCTTCCCCACTTTCAACTGGATATGCTCATCAAACTTTCCATCATCTTGGACGACAACTCCCAAATCCCTCATGGACGATACCTGCTCAATATCACAACCTCCATTGTCTTTGAGTGGAACATCTAATTTTGACGCCCAATACGTCATTGTGCGGAATTTCATCCCGTTCAATGCCATGTTACTCTGACCAACCCAAGAGTAGACTTTCTCCAAGTCCTCAACTAAATATTTTGAGTCCTGACCATTCCTTCCACAAACTAATTTTGTGTCATCAGCATATGAAGAAATACTGACTTTTGTTCTTTAAGGGGGGAAAAGTCCATTTTAGTCCGAAAATAGTCTTTCAAATATTTAAAAGCTTCTTTATTCATCCTAGCCTCAAGAAAAAGATTGTTGAAAGAAAGTGTATAAATTGACTCTATTGTGATTGGCTCTAAAATGTCACGCTCTCTTATGATTTGGCTCTATTTTGATTTGGCACTATTTTGAAGTGGCGCTATTTTGATTGGCTCTATTTAGTACACACTCTCTTTTGATCTGCACTATTGTTATATAGACCCGTATTTTCTGACCTCTCTTGATCACACTAAAACAAGTTGTCTCGGAGAATCAATTCTGAAAACAGGCATGTTCTAAAATTGTCTTTTAATTATTTATTATGGTGTCAGAAGTGGGATAGCGTTGTAATCGAAGATCTATCTTGACCGTCGTCGTCTTTCCTACAACTTAAGGAATATTCAAAATGGCCTTGGGGATCAGAGGAATTCCATAAAGGCCTAAAAAAGGACAAAGGGCACTTTACTATGACAAGAACCACTGAATCTCTGTGGACTGAGAGGCTAACGAGAGGAATCATTATTTCCAGCAGTAACACTTAAAGTACCTTCTTCTGCAAATGAGACCTTACCTACATTGACAAGAATATGTATTTTGATTTTCTGCTCAATCGAACGTCGGAGTCAACACTTATGTTCTCTCAAAGTTCAGTGCAAATCCTAGCGAGAATGAATGAATTAGCACTTTTCTGGTAATTGTTTTACCGCAAAAGGGTAAACTCATTCATTCTATGTTCTCTTCAGTGCACAAGTTTGAGAAGACAGGAGTTTTCACTCCGGCATTCACTTGAGCTGAAATTTTAAATACAAGCCAGGTCTTGTTTGCAAAAGAACGCAATTAAATCAATAATCCTTCTGGAAATCATAATTCTCACCGTTAGCCTCCCACTCGAGAAAATCAGTGCTTCTTAGCCATGGCGACAGAGAGTATAATATAAAAAATTGATTTCTCAAGAACAATCAAGTCCATCTCCTTTAGTTGTCCAAGCCCTGGAAAAGGCTTACGTGAAGTTTGAGGTCAACACAAAAAAAATCGACGACGATTTATGTACCAAGAGATCGATGTATTAAGTTTCGACAAATACCCGAATGAAATAGATGACTTAACGTGTTCATTCCGAAAGTTTATAGATTTAGTGAATACTGCTCTAATTGACGTTAATATCGCCCTAGGCTCCTCAAGTTATACCATGCACACCTCCCTCATAAAACACGCTAACCCATCAACAAAAGCTCGGGCCACGATCAGATACCTCTTCACGATTTCACCTCGCAATTTTACCCCAATATGCCAGTGATGCAAGGATGATTTTCCTCTTTGAAACCGAGCCTCTTATTTCAGGTTGAAATAGTGTTGGGAACTTAAGCTTTCCGGGGGTGATGTCCGGGCGTATGTTATTTTCCCCGGTCAAAGGCACCTAAATTTGTTTTGTCCTAGGCCAAATATCTCCTTAGAATTTTGGAGGTCACGCACATTTGTTCGCTCCTGGCCAATTTTCACCAAAGACGAGAACTGACGAAAGAGTTGTTCAATTTAGCTCACCTTTTGGTATGCAACAACCAATATTTCAGACCAAAATAACCACAATGAGGCAAAAGAGTTGAAACTAGGCATAGCCAGGGCTTCTTCAAAACCTAAGCCAAACTGAATGTTTGGAAACTCGCCTTCGGGAATCACCAGAAGCTCCTTATACCAAACATTCTCAAAGCGGTTTGCTTGACTCAGCTTGTCAATAGGCAATTGTCTGCCCACCGACGAATGAAGGACACGCTCAACCCAAAACATATCACTTTTCAAGCCAAAAAAGGGATTTTGCAAATTCAATCAAAGTCGAGCATGTCAAAGAAGATTGTCCACCTTAATGCTCTATTCTGTTGCCCATTTCGTTTTGGGAAGCAGGATTCGTCCACTTCTTTTAATGATTCTTTTATTCCAACATATTCTACTCTAGTATTAACGAACATTACTTTTCTTAAAAAGCTTCTTCTTAAGCTTTATTTCTATTTTCGTTGTAAAAGGTCCCCTCTGAAGTAAGCTTTTCCCAAACTTTACACTCAGAACTCTACGCCCTCTTAGGATACTCTGCATGACTTTAGATGGTAGAATAAAAGACTCGTCCAACATGATGGCTGTCCATTGGAGTGACATTGTAAGCTCTTAATAATGCACGAGACATAGTATCTTCGAAAGGAGCAGCCTTCCCTTTTGTAATGATTTTCATTCAACAGATAAAGGAACGAATCCATTGCTCTCCCACCATAGTTGGTCAAACTATTGCACTCACACGGTCTTCGGATAGTTGCACCAAAAAAATAGTCTGCGGACAGAGTAATTTTGATTGCATTTGCATCATCACATTCCAATCATTCATTGCTCCGCCTCTCCATTTTCCATTTTAGGTGCAATTGCTTTCCATGCCACTTTGGATCCTTCAACATGCCTCATTTAATATCCCTTTCATTTGTGTAATAAAAGCATGGCCACAATGGATGAGTGTAATCGGACGAATTCAGCTGGCAGTTCTGCGGCCAAAATGGTTAGGGATACGTCAGAGTCGAGACAAATCCACCAAGAAACTCAGATATTTCTTCTCATAATTATATAATTCACATTCTTCATTTTGCCAATCAATCGAAACAAGAACTGTTTCCACACGTAACTAACTTAAACTATGAAACGTCCAAGCCTAGTTATGACCCATCCCTAGCCATTCTGGCCCCCAAATCCCCTGCTGCATTCGTCCAACTACACGCAATCATCTATTGCTCGGAGACACGGAATTGAAGGTTTGACTGGCCGTAGAAAGACATTAAATCATGTAAAGTCAATTTTTAGTCAAAAAACGTCGATTTCTCGATCAATTTACATGAGTTGGTTGTTAGTTGGTGGTTACATTATTGGTCATATTCAAAGAATTACTATCGCCAAAAGATCAAGCCCGGGAAAAACGTTTTTTTGGCAAGGCTTACTACTTGCGACAATTTGACCAGTCCAACTTTTTTCACAATTTAAAGACCCGAAAAAAACCCAGATGCTTTATAACAGTTTTTTAGGTGTACGGTCAGTTCATTGCTGATTGTTTGATCGTGTTCAGTTCATAGCTGTTCGTCTCATCGCGGTTTGTTTTATCGCAACAGTGTTTGTTTGGTCGCGTGTTCATTTGGATGCTATTTCTTTCATTGCAAGATATGTTTTATTGGTCGTGCGTTCGTTTTAAAACTATAAACACCTCGTTTTCACAAATTAAGAGTTAGTTCCAATAACTCTGTCAATCATGCCGTACTTTGTTATGAGCAAGAGAGGAGCAAAAAAATTGGTCGATGACGAGAATCATATCTACTTGTGCGAACGCAAATCTGAGGCAAAATGGTATTGGAAATGTGAGAAGAAGACTTGCCCTGCTCGACTACATTCCTTGCCAGAGGAGACTGGTATCGTCAAAGAAATAGGGGTCCACAACCATCTAGCGATACCTGGTCGCGGTGAAGCCCTGGCCGTGATTGGTAACATTAAGGGCAAGGTTCTGGAGGGGACAAAGGAAAAACCGAGAAATATCTTAGCGGATTCCATAACTGGACTCGATACCGTGGCGCATGCCCAAGTCCCTTCTCTCTCTTGCTTGTCCCAACAAATTAGGAGAGTAAGAAGAAAGTACGACCATCAACCTCCAGTTCCCAGGCAAAGGACAGGGTTTGAAATTCCCGAAGACTTCAAAACAACAAGTGAAGGTCAACCTTTCCTTTTGCACGACTCTGGCATTGAAGATACTGAAAGAATCTTGATATTCGCCTCCCAAGACGGCCTTTCAATGCTAGAAAAAGCCGACCATATTTTAGGAGATGGGACCTTCAAATCGTCACCAACCATATTCTTCCAACTGTTTGTTATTCATGTTTCTATCTTGGGCCACTACTTAGCAGCACTGTTCAGTCTTCTACCCAACAAGAAGGAAGTCACCTACAAACGACTTTTGGAGACGATCAAAATTCAAAGGCCAAATGTGAACTTCAAAACCTTTGGGTGCGATTTTGAAATGGCAATTGTAAATTCTGTCAAGTTCCACTTCCCCGAAATTACTCTTCATTTGTGCTTCTTCCACTTCAAGCAGAACCTTTATAGAAAAGTACAAGCACTGGGTTGGCAAGTGAAATACAACCAAGACAAGGAATTTTCCTTAAGTATCAAAAAAGTCGCCGCCCTTGCATTTGTCCCGATTGAAGATGTTGTTGAAGCTTTCGAATTGCTACAAGATGAAGCACACGAATTAGTCCCTTTTCTAGACTACATTGAAGAAGTGTGCATTGGCCGAAAAAGAGGCAGAACTGGACGGAGAGAGACCCCCTTATACGAAATTTCAACCTGGAATGTCCATAGCCGTACCATTCAAGGTATCCACAGGACCAACAACAGCAGCGAGACCTTCAACAGCGCCATGTCCCAATCCTTGGATGGACCAAATCCAACACTATTCAAATTAATTCATCAATTGCGAAGAGAAGAGACTTTATCACGGAAAAAAGTTACAGAAGCATCCTTTGGTGACAAGCGGCTCAGGGCAAAGCGTTACGTCACATTTGATAGAAGAATTTTCAATTTAACGAAGAGTTACAATGCCTCCGACAAAATTAATTTCCTTTTAAATATTGCTTGTGCAATAACTTTGTAATAAATTGTGCTAAAAAATAAAAAATGCGATCAACAAATCTGCGTGGGCAAATTTACTACTTTTCATCTTGAGTCTTGCTTGAAATATTTGAAAACCCTTTTATCTATTTGTTTGTTCTTGCGTGAAAACCTTCTCAAAAAGGGACCAATTCTACTGAATGAAATGATGCTCAAATAGTAAGTTTGAATCATTTAACCTCAAAACTATACGAACTTGTGAGGAAACTTCGTGTATTATTCGCATCCATGCAATATCAATAGTCGTTTCACAACGAACGTTCTTTTACTTTTTGAGTCAAAACAACGAATTGCTCATTTTGTTCGATTTGTTGAAAATTGAAATTGGAATTATTTTTAGCACCTTCTTGTCATGGGGTGGAGATAAATGAGAAATCCCCAGACATTCCAAATTATCATACCAAACAAGCATTTTCCCTTGCATGAGCCTTTGGTGAGAATATTTTTACAACTTCAAGTTAATCAAGATTCAAGTTTCAAAAATAATCATGGGCTTTGTCCTAACCCAAGATTTGAGGTCATTTATAGCGATCGTAGAGATTTTACGTGCGTTCTGAGAGCACCTCCAAATCCAAGGGAATCGAGGCTAGTTCGAACTAGAGCTCTATATTAGAAAGAGTACAATCATATCCAACGCCATCTAGTTCATTCTGCTCGCAACTGCTCGCCGTTCCCAAAAGGATGCACGAGTACCCTCTAAGCTGAACAAATTTTCCAAAATATGAGACCAAGATAGCAATTTTTGAGAAACTAAGGGGCCTAGAACCCTTATGAAGGGGTCCAAAATGAACTGTTAGTGTGTTTCAAATGAGTTAAGATTGCATTACTTGTAAAATTAGGTTTAAAACTTTAAAAGACATTAAGAGAATGAAAATCTATCCCCTTGGACATATTGATGCAAGTGGTGATGGCAACAATGTGATTGGAAATGAAATTGCAGGGCTGCTGAATTCTCTTCCCTCTTGTGCTTGGCTGTCATGGTCATTGCTGAGAAAGAGCACAGGGAATTTTCTTCCTCTCTTGACTTCACCCCTGACTGCAATTTAAACTTGCCCACCTAGATGCAAGATCACAGGAGTAGCTGGTGGTGGCCAGCAGGAGAGTCCAGTCAAATGCTTGCTAGCTTCAGATGGCTTGCCCAGCTTGCCCACTGGCACTTGTTAAGAAGGGAACTGATAGGATTGCTGGGCCGGGCCAGCTTTCTCTCTCTCTCTCGCTCTCTCTCTCGCTCGCTCTCTCTCTCGCTCGCTCTCTCTCTCGCTCTCTCTCTCGCTCGCTCTCTCTCTCGCTCGCTCTCTCTCTCTCTCTCTCTCTCGCTCGCTCTCTCTCGCTCGCTCTCTCTCGCTCTCCACACTGAGCCCAGTGAACAAACAAGGAGGGCGTGACTAAAAATTTCAGGGTTGCAAGGTGAAGAAAGGAAAACTCAACATTCTCCTCTTTATCAATATTCTATCTGAAGCATTTTTATGGTATGAGCCCTGATTACGAACGTTTTCTCTGAAAAGCATTGATCAGAGTGAGGGGTGAGATATTCATTTTTTTCTTGGTCTTTTAGGTTTTAAACTTAATTTTACAAGTAATTCAGCTTTGAATCATTTGAAACACACAAATAGGTCATTTTGGACCCCTTCATTAAGGTTCTAGGCCCTTTACTTTCTCAAAAGTTGTCACCTTGTTCTCATATTTTGGAAAAGTTGTTCAGCTTAGAGGGTACTTTTGCATTGTTTTGGGAACGGCGAGCAGTTGCGAGCCAAATCAACTAGATGGCGTTGGATATGATTGTACTCTTTCTAATATAGAGCTCTAGTTCGAACAATGAAGTGCTCCTCTCTTCTTTATCGGGCTCCTTAATTGTTCATCTTGTTGCTTATTTCGCTGAGTTATTTGTCTTCGTCGGGAATATGTAGGAGCTGATCCTCTAACAGCATTTAAGGCAGGATTGGACATTTTTTTTAATACTATTCCTGACCAACCCATTATTCAAGGGTTGTACAGATCTGCCAACAATAACTCTTTGGTAGATCAAACTTCGTTTAAATGTTAATTGTATAAAGTATAGTTGGGACTTATTTGTTTTCAAGGAAAAATATCCACAAACAAACTCCCTCAAAAAAACCCTCCAATTACATTCCTTCTTGGTTGAACAATCAAGATTGACTGACTTTGGTGCTTTATTTCCATGTACAAGTGTAATTTGTAAATTGTCACATTTGGCCATTGCAGTTGATTTACGCGGTCTTTAACGTACTCAAGTTTTCTTATTCAATGAGTATCACGTGTTCTGGCATGTTGGAAGATGGTTATGACCTAGATAAACGGCTCATTTCCCTTTATTTTGACCAAAGAAACCATTTAACAAGTTGCTATCTGGGTTAACGATGCCAAGTTCTGGGCTATCCAAAACACAATAAACAAGTTTCGATCTACTCTGCAGCTACAAAAATATGCAGTTCTTTCATTGGATATTAATGATCACGGGAACAAATGTTACACAAAACAAAAATCGAGGGTAAAGAAAGGCCGGACAACAAATATACGTATGTCGCATGGACATTTCAGAAATAAGAGTGTAAAATCTTTCCTCGTTATTGGTCGAAGTCTCTACTGTACTGGTAGATTTCGAGTCCGATGTTTGCCATAGTTTTGCCATTTTGGTCCTAATGGGTCAAAGCGCTTGCCACCTCTAAACTTCTCAAAGGACATGATACATAATATTCATGTAAAATATGGCAGCACTGACATCTCGAAGTCCATTATTACAAGTACTGGTGGAAGTCGAACTCGATTTAGTTCGAGTGTTGCCATATTGGTCCTTATTTAGGTCTTTGGACAAAAAGTTCAATACAACCTGCCTTATGTGATAGGCAAGGCCACCAAATTTTTGTAAAAAATATCGCTGAAAAATGTATTATTTTTGGTAGTTTTTTTGAGAAATAATGTAACAAAATCGGATTTTTTGGTAATTTTGAGGTAACTTGATCACATATTGCCTCAAAAATAATCTTTTTCGTACATGCATCATCTAAATTTTGTTGCATAGGTAGGAAAAGATGCTAAAATAAGTATTTTCGTCACAATTGTTGCAAATTTAATCGCTTCTATTCATATTTTGATTTTGACATCCTTTTTGTACATCATTCTTAACAGAACAGGCATTTTTCTACATTTCTTTTGAAATTTTCCCAATTTTTGTAGTTTTGGACAAAAATTGCACATTTTTGTAACTGCAATGTAAAATATTATTTACAACTATCTAGCGGGCCTGATGATGAACTAAATATTCCTAGTGACAAATGTAATGCGCTGTATATTCTTGTTCCTTTATCTTGACTTTGTCGTAAAATTAAACATTTTTTCATATCAGTTTTATTGAAACAATCAATTTAACCACATTTATGTAAAAAAAATCCCTATTTATGTAATTTTGGACAAAAATCGCAAATTTTGTTAATTACATTTTAAAATATAATTTACAACTATCTGGTGGCCCTGGTAATAGGAATTAAACTTCTAGCCAAAAATTGGCAACACTCCCAAGCTTAAGGTTTCCAATAATCGCCTTTTTTATTGCCTCTTGCCAACTTCAAACTTATTCGAAAAAGTCAATCTTTCAAGAGTTTAGAGATTCAGCGCACAAACAAAACACTTCCAAAATTGACGGCCTGGATCCCAAAAGACATCTGACTGAAAGTTTATGCCATGTGACTCGTCTTATCTACTCAATCTTTTTAGCATGTAGACCTTTAAAAGTGTCGGTGGCCATTGAGGCCTCAAGTCAAAGATTGGCAATCGGGCCTCAAGTTTCCAGACTCATTGTTCGAGTGCCAATGGTGGTTTTAAACACACAAAAAAAAGATCTTGATCAGACTGGTCGTGCACATTGCAACGGCAAAAATGACCTTGAATGGGAAATCCTGGCGGCATCCAATAGAATAAATGCACAGGCTAAAAGGCATTTCCAGTCGATTGGAGAGAAGGTTGGGAAGTCTCAAATGCATTGCATCAGATCAGGGTTGGTCAATTATTTTCCCATTGGAGAAAAAACCGCAATGTATAGATTTATGGGTTTATGAACAATCAAAGAATCATTTAATGATTGAATTGTTTTTTTTGTGGCCTTTCAGATGTTTTTAAAACAAAACCACTTTGATTTGAAATGAGAGGCAATTTGTTTTTGCAAAACTTTCCACAAACTAATATAAAAACCGAAAACCGAAATTTCGAAATATCGAAAACCGAAAACACGTTTTGGCCGAAAAAAAATGTAACCGAGGCCAAACCCGAAAGTAGTGACCAAATAGGATTTACACTATCGAATCCAAATTATATTTGTTAAACATTAGAATCATTCCTTGACTTTCCAAAAATATGAACGATTACTATCACTAGGCTTTTTAATGCTTCTTTGGTTCCGGTTTTTATTTGAGCTCTTTGGCAGAAATGAAGCCAAATTTTGTGCTTCGGTCAATAAAGACAATGTTAAAAAAATATTAATCAATGATTACTTGCCATTGAGTGCTGGATTTGTTTTTATAGACGAAACAACCCTGCATCAAATGCAACTGACCAATTGTTGACCAATTTGACATTGACGAAGAGTCAGGAGATTGAAATACGAACCAATTGGCAAGTTGCTCACTCTATCGGACATCTGACAAATGCATCGACGATGCAGGTGATAAATAGACGTCTTGGTTTCTCTCAGCAAGATGTTCAAGAAAAAGGCGCAATTTAGACAGGCTTAAACTGAAAAAGCACAATGAAGCCTGCGTTTGGCATTGACGCCTTAACTTTTAGATGCAAACGTCCATAAAGATACAGATCCGTTTCTGAGCCGACTTTGAACAAAGTTGCACAATTGCAACTCACAATGTTTGAAAGAACTCCTGTTCCGTAAAGAGCAGTTTAAAGAAAATTGGCATTTCTGTCACCTAGATGGCTTTCACACAAGTTCAACACACCTTGTGCCCTCTCGTGTCAATGGGAGTGATTACCGTATCATTTTACGGACTTGCTGCCGTCTCTAACTGCTGTTAGCAGTGTAGGCTTGCCAAAAAAAATCTCAGTTTTCAAGGGTCAGATTTTCGAAAAATGTTGCATTTATGGGCAATGGCATGGTTAATGTATGTTGAGAAGTATTGCAAAGTAATTTGAAAACAAATGGAGAAATTGGAAGCCTTCAATTAAACAAATTATTTTTTTATACGTTTATTTGCCCCAGGAACCGATCTCCTCTGGCCATCTTGTTTTTCAAAGTCGGGCATTCCTAATTTCAAATTTCGGAAGAACCCCCTCAACTTTTGTAACGAAATTTTAGATAAAAGCAACAAAACACACTTTTTGCAAATACAATGTCAAGAATTGCTATTTCAACTTCAATTTGTGCAGATAAGAAAGGCATTGATGCAATCACCAGGCCTAAACCTTCGTTTTAGTTACCTCGCACACTCATCAGAAACACAGGTCTTCCGAACTTTTTTTCCCGCCAAAAATGATGACGTCACTAGTAATTGCTGTAATATGCACAACTCTTTATCAGAGGAAACATTGTTTAGGAAGCTATTTTGAGCTTCAAACGAGGGATTTAGTGAGAAACTGCGCCATCTTGTGGTAAATATAACTCTGGCTGCCCTTGACAAATATTTGAATTGAATTTATGATCGCTCAGCATGATTTTAAGATATTTAGCACAAAAATTCCGTGACTGAACACATATTGACCCAAATTGGGAAGAGAAATCAATCTCAAAAACAAAGCCGTGGCTGTGACCTCAAGATTAAGATAGGGATACTCTTAAAATCAAGAAACCCCTGTTTTGCCTTTGTATGGTGGAGTGTTTTTAAGCTTCGATTGCATTGCTCTATAGAGGCAACAAGAGATTGGTTTGTCATCACGAGGGCTGCATATTTCAAGAAAATGCATTTTATTTCACTATTTCTGATTTTTGCATTTTTTCAGTTTTTATCAAAATTTGGTGCATTTTTTCTGGCATTTTTCTCTTTTATTTGCTTTTTTGGCCTTGTAAAAAATTGGGAATATTTCCGAAATTCTGAAAGAACATTAATATTTTCTTGCCTTTGACATTTTTCTTCAAATTTAACAACTTTTCTTCCCTTTTTCCTTTGGGATGTTTGGCTGAAATTGTTTTTCAGTTGAGGTTTTCATGATCAATAACATCTATTTACTCCTCAAGTGCAATTCCTTGATTGGATGCAAGATACGGTACATTCCAAGGAAGGAAGAGAAGGATTTTTTGAGCACCATATTGGAAAACTTACAGCTTGAAAGGTTTAATATTTCTCTTTGACATTTGTATTTGAAGAATTGCAAATAGCTTTTCAGTTAAAGCATGAAAATGTGAGTACAAATCTGATTCAACTGCAATTCTTTACCAAAGATTTACTAGACTAACAACAAATTTTGTATCCAACTATTTTTTAGTTTGATATTTTTTTTAAATGAAAAACCAAGAGCTATGATTGTTCATAAAAGTCTTAATGGCCCTTAATTTTGATGTGTTCAACCACTGATATTTAATTAAGTCAAATTGTTCCTCAAATGGGCGCTCTTTTTGCATTTTGTTTTGCACTTTTGTGGCATTTCATATCCTTTTTTTGGCGTTTTTATTTACATTATTTGTGCAGCCCTATTCATCGCACAGGGCAATCCAATAGATGTGAATATCATATTGCATTTAGTGAACTTGATTGCTCATTTTTAATACCGCTCCAAGGAATGTGATTCTCACATACTTACATTAGAAAGTGTACAGAAAGTAATATTATACACTTAACATATATTCGCCCTCCAAAGACTTTGTTTTCTGAAACAGGACATTATGGTTTCGGTTTCAGTTTCATCTACCTTGACTCAAATACAATAAGCGTCAGAAATATAGTAAGTGCATCTTTTCAGCTTTCTTTCAAGTCGTGTTTAAAACATGTCATATTGGCTGTGGCATGAAGCCCAGTGCAAGTTCACAATTCCATCCCTTCTCCGTCAAAGTTGAGTCAAAAAAGACTTTCAGTTTCTATTGTAAATCCCGTCTTTGTCTCATTGTTTCCGCTTTCGTAACTTTCAATCAAGCTAAATTGATAGCTGCATTGATAAAAGCTCTATCTAATGATTTATCTGAGAGTGGTGTTGTTCCACGAAAACAACAGAAATATTAAAGCTGTCTCATTTACAATATCTGTTCCTCATATCATTAATTTAAATTACATAATGCCAATGTTTTTTTCTTGCTGAAGGAAGTTTAAAATACTCTCAATGGTGATGAATTATTTGCTTCTTTTTATATTGTTTGTACAGTACGTTGTGCATGATTCAACGTTACAAAGATGTCACTTTATATATATCAATTTTGATCTTGTATTCTTTCAGTCGAGCATAACGTTTGAAGGTCATAGAACTATAATGAAAACGAAATTATTACCTTTAACATTACTAACATAACATATACTTGCAGATTCTTTGTTAATTGAACTTCTCGGTTAACAAAAAATAAACAAAATGAAGTGATACCTCTAAATTTAGTCATTCACTTTTTGGTTGGTGGTTGAAAATAACCAGACACTCCCCTAAGTTGCCGTTTTTGGTTCGTAAAGTCGCTTTCATTACCTGCTAATAACATGTTATTTGGTAAACAATATCCCTTTCTTAAAATCTAGCTTTTTAGTTTAATTCAGTCTTCAGATACTCAAAAATGTCACTTAGTAATTGAAAAAGGTTCAATTCAATTTAAGGTTCACATGTAAGAAGCTATGAGCTCTAGAGCAAAGCCTCTTGTTCTTTTGTTTCCTCTTGACTTTCTGAATCTTTAATGAATATGTGAAGTTATTTTTGTAGCCTTGCAGCAAAGGATCTAGGATTCAATACTGAAGAAAAGGTAGAAAAGAAACTCTCCTTTAGATATCTTTTTCTCCATCATTTTACTTGATACCTTGAAAGGTACACAAGCAAGAGTATTATTTAAAACACAAAACACAAACACAATTTTTTCGTTGTACAACGAAAAATCGTTGTATAACGAAATACTTCTCACGTGGTCAGATTTGAAGCATTGAATTTTTTTAATGTTTCCTACGTGCAACATGTCTTGCTCAAAACGTACACATGTACTTGTACGTCAAGTACAGGATTTTCACATTTGTACCATAGGCTTGTCCAAACGTGAAATATTTCATCAGATGATTTGGCAAATATTTGTTGAAATGTTTGAAGTGTTTTTTGAACTTGGTAATTGTGTGATTCACAATATGAAATATCTCAATAAATATTTGTCAAATTATTTCATGAATTATTTGACGGCTTGACCAGGCATGCCCTTGACCAGGCTTATTTGTTTAATATTTTCGGCCACTTGAATTGGTTTGTTAGATATATGGCCATGAACATGTTTATAAACATGCCCATGGCCACAGCCCATGGCCACAAATGATGTAAAAATACTTGCAAAAAGTTCGTTTCTTTCCCCTATAAGCCTAGATTTATGTGTATTTTAATTATTTTGAAGTATTCAATTTTTCGGGTTTATTGTCCGAAAATTAAGTATTATTTTCCGTTTTTTGCCGCATTTTTTTTTCGAAGAAACTCAAAACCTCAAAAATCATTCAACTTCTCACGCTCTATTCTAGAAGATTGTTCTAGCTTTGAGTGCACATTTTATAGTCTAAAAGTGTCTGAATTGCTTAGATGAGGGGATCAAAAATTCAACTAACACCTTTAATTTCCACTTATTTTTACCAACAAGTCGCTTTGGCATCTTGTTTTGTCACAGAGTAATGCTAAAAACAAGGAGACGCTTATTAGGTACCACCCTGTTGAGAGGGGCGATTCTGGTTTTTTAAATATCTCTAGTTAGGGTGCATCGCCAGGTAGCTTTATGGACCCTCCAGACAAATCTCACGTATTCCCTCCGAAATGCCGCATTCGACAAGGAAAGAATGCTTTAGAGTTGTGCACAATTTTTAGTTCATTGCTACACGTAACACTGTAATCCTATCTCATTTACCACTCCAGACAACCCAGGGACTCAAATTACGACTAGACTTTTATGTCGCCAAAATCCCATTAGGGTGTCTGAAATGGCAATGCCCTTCATTTTTCAAAAGAGCGTTAGAATTATTCCAAGGGCATCCATGTTCCACAACCAAGATAAAAGGAAACGATGTTCCATTTCAAAGTCGCAAGATTGAAGTGTAATGCAACTTAAAGAGCTTCAGAATTCCTTCTGAATCGGAAAATTGTTTGTCAGTTTTTTTAGGAAGACGAAAACACTACGTGTACAGGGAGGTCACAAATTAGAGACCCATACCAAATCAAGAATCATTCGTGCCATATTACGTTTGTGATTGAATTGTACTAATACCAATTGAAGAAAACAGTTTTATGTATACCCAAATTATTTTTCAAATTGATTGACTCGTTATAAAACTGATTTTGTTTTCAAGAACGACTCCCCACACAAGGTACGCACTACGCACGCTCTATTCTCACAAAAAACATCCTTACTTTGAGCGCCCATTAGAAGGACAAATATTGCCGTAATTAATTAGATGACGAAAGCAAAGTGTTAGGTGTAAACTTGTACTTTTTAAGCTATATTAACCTCAAGTTAACGTCATCGTCTCCTTTTGTAACAATTTTGCCAATTAAGTTTTAGGGATCCTAATTTCAAACAACCCTGTAGGTGCAGTACACAATGAAAAATGACACTTGTCCTTGGATAAAGCCGATAAAAAGTCTCCATAGCAAATTTCCAATCTGAGGGGAAAGACCTCCTTTTTTCAAGGATCCTCAATTTCAAGACCAAACTACTCGAGAACATTTGCTTGAATGTCTCTCTTTTGGGATGGGCTTTGTGACATTAACTAGAAAATGATCTCTTTTGCTTTCCCTGAAGGCCCCATGTTCCTTATCTATTGCGTTCCACCGCGAAATTGAAGCAGCTTAAAAACGGTCATATCATGATCATGACAATATTGTCGTGGTGAAATAATTGTCCATCAATGAGAGAGAGAGAGTCTTGGCAACAAGCTCGAATGTATAAAAAACCAATGATGGTTTGATGAGAGTCTTGTCGATGGCCATTAAGAGCCTGACCATTAGTCTTAGATAAATGATTGCCACCGAAGAAGAATGACTTTTGCTCTGGAGACGAACAGAGGGGCGGACTTGTCAGACTAATGAATGACATCCAAATAGCAGTCCCTCCCACGATCAAACATGAAAACCGGAAGTTCATTCATCTTCTGGGTCATAATCGCCGTTTACTTGTATTCTCACAGACAAACATGGAGCATCTTGTGAAAGCAGTCTCATTGAACAACGATATCAATTCCACAATCAGCTGATTTTTGCAAGTAACTCACCCTAAAATTTGAGTTTGAAAATGTTTGTGAAGAAGATCTTGCCCTTGGAACCCAATGTACTTTTGTAAGGCAAGATAAGAAACGCCTCTAGATCTCCTTATCCCTCATTTTCCATCTTTCTTCTCTTTATCTGTAAAAGTTTCCTTCACAAGAACTGTTCCATACATTGCGCAGTCGAATAAAGCAACTTTGATGTTGGGGTCGCTCCAAGTAATTTTAGATTTTCACGCTTGTCTCTTTCTTCAATTTGGGCTCATTTAGCACCTGCTTCTGATTTCTAAGTTAAGATTTTCAAGAACCTCTCAAAACTAGACTGACATTTCGCCAACAAGAATTGTCAGTTTTTGTCCCAATCAAGTCAATACATTTTTCTTCGTAAGAGTCAGGGGTGGTTTAATTTTCAGCTCAATTGAACTTAGCTGTCAAATCTGTTGCCTTCTCAAAAAGTTCAATACGTCAGAGAACAATCCATCTTCGCGTAAAAAGGATCGCCAATAAAAAAGAAGAATTCTCATTCATTCATACCTCAACTCATACCATTTTGTTTTCATTTTTGAGAGAGAAATTTTGAGCAACTTGGCATCTGGCATCGCAAAATATGTTTACCGGGTGTTTCAAAAGAAACGGAACACCTTATTATTTGCCTCTAACTCGTGATTGAAACCATATATGAACCTCATGTTCATTGGATATGATTTGCCAAACACTTGGCTTGAAGAGTCAGTATAAGCAATTTTCCCTAAGTTCAATATTTAAGCGACGACGATTTTTCCCGTGAAGGGTCATTTCTGAAAACAGCGTTCGTGACTCCGACTTTTTTCTCCCTTCAATTGAAAAATTCAATTGGCTCCAATCGAAAATCAGGCGACATGAAGGGAATAAAACCATATTTATTTTTAGAATTACTATGTGCCTCATCTTTTTCAGCTTCATATTTTTTTGTGAGATTAAACATTTCCGAGTTACGGACATAGTTTCCTGTTCCGTTTATTAAGAATCACCCGGTAAGGTATTAGGAGAAGGTGCATACTTCAAGTATACTTCATCCATTGACTCTCAGCCCTTTTCTGATCTTTTTCAGTGTACTTCTTTCAGCCTTGAGATTCTACTGTAATGCTGAATAAAAATATGCTAAAATTTGTTATTTGTTTAAACTAAACAAAAGGCCTTAACGAACATAAGATAAACGAAAAGCCAAATTTGAAAGCATACTTGTAGCTTGCTTTGTCAGAGACAGAACACACAGGTTAAAAAATCGTATGGTTAGAGGACATAGATTGAATAGTCTTGTGGCAATTGCTTGATTTTACTGATTTATATGACATTTTGAGCACTTGGTAGGCCATTCTATTCTACATATATCCGGCAACTTCATTGCGGAAGTCTAAGGTTAAGGAAAGGGCAAACCTTTCGATTACAAACTTTTGCCTAGAATTGAGGCATATTTTTGCCCAAATTTGACATTTTACGCCAAAAGGTGACAATTTTAGCCCTTAAGATAGCAACTTTGTAGGCAACTTTCGTCGAATTGAGTGCAACATTTACCAAAGAATATTGCATCTTTAGGGCTAAAAAACAGGAACTTTATCCTAGCCTAAATAGAAACATTGACAGTTTTCCTTCACATCAAATACTGTGTACAATTTCTTGAGATATACTCAGCATCTTAATTGTCTTTTTTTTCGAGGACATACACAGTTTTGGCTGGCTTTGACGGATTTAAATGAGGCTTTTTCAATTTAAGGACTTGGACTCGAGTCTTTCGAGTCCCTTTGGTAAACATTTGTTCCCAAAATGTCTCGCCAATCTTTCACAATTTGTGGAAATGAGTTTCAAACCTCTCCATCTCACGCTTCAAGGCTCTAACTCTGTCTAAGAGCTTTTTGAATAACTACCTAAAACATGACCAGGAAATTAATTTTTTGATGATTGAATGTTTTGCCCCTTGTTGCGACTCATGACAAACGTTGATATATATCTTAAGTGTGATGTTTAGCATGTGCCAAAATGTCCTTCAGTTTACTTCAAGCAAACTTTTCTTAGTCTGTCTGGCTATTTATCCTTAACTCAAGGTTTGATCAACGAAAATATCCCCTAATGTCTAAACTTTAGAAATTGGCCATTGCGCCTAGTTTCCAGAGATTCCAAGATTTTTGGCTGGAGAATACTAGAAGGAAAATTGTTGAAGATAGAAGGGTCCTTAATTTGGCTTAAGCCGGGGACTCTCGCCTTGCTTTAAAGGACACACATTATTCAACATGATAGACCCATTGGACTCTTTAATCTCCGAAAAGGCTGTAAAGTAGGCGATCTTTCTTCCTTCTTCCCCATGATACGAAAGTATGATCCAGCTTATCGAAAGAATTTCTAAATCAGAAACTCGAAGCAGTCAAAAAACCCTTGGCAGAAAATAAGCTTGCATAGCTTTTCCTCAAAAGAAGATGGAACCAAGATCAAACAGGAAACAGTGGACAACTGTCTCAGTTCTGCTAGCCTATTATCAAAATTTACCCATTTCATTTCAATCTTACCTGGAGGTATCCTGAGTAGTTTGAACGGTGGATGATTTGAAGTCCATAATCGAATTCGACAAGAAGAAAATGGACACCCCAATGGAACCCAACACCACGCCCATCCATCCAAATCGTAGTAGCTTCCGAGAAGGCTGAGATTGGCCCAGAAATTTCCACCCATGGAGGCTGGTAGTTTCGCAGAAATGGTCAAAGGTCGAAAGGTTCCACCTGGATTCAGGTGAGTTCCCTGGGGTTCTCGATAAGGACACCTCCGACCTTTTCATTCGACCCAAATTGTCTTCACTAAACTTCACTGATGCGCCTTTGGCCGGATTCACTTGGACACGTGGGATGAACCCGGTTTGAGTTCCTTGATCCATGGCAATCGTGGCCAAAGCGTCTCGTTCGGATTCGTCCATGTCGTCATCGATTAATGGCAAGTCATGCCACATTTTGGGCACACCATTACACAAACAGGGCTCATTGTTCTCCCGAAATTGGCTCATTCGGACCGTGTCTCCTGGAACAATATGTTGAGAGGCATTGAGAGTGTGGATACAAGCATTTTGAGGTCTTTGATGGTTCCACATATTCATCGGAGAGGAACAAGAGAGATGTAAGAGTCTGGTAAGATTGTCGAAAGCACCAACAATCAAAAGAGAAAGGACCCTATAAACCAATATTACCTCGAACGAAAGGACCCTTCAACCTTGGGCATTTTCATTTTCCCCGCTTTTTAGGTGGTATTGGTGCTCATCAAACGATTCATGGGCACCATTCAAAGGAAGTGAGAAAAGCGAGATTTTTACATTTTCCAGCCTTCAATGGCTCCTAAAAAAACTCATCTGAAGACTGTTCCGAACGAATCAAATAGTTTCTCTTGCCAGGCCAAAAAAGAATAGAAGTGGAACTTTTTGGGATTAACGATTGGACTTGGAACAATGGAATCTGAGGGTGAATAGTGGGATGATGGAATTGAAGCCACACTGAAACGTCAGCTTCAAGTTCTAACTGATTGAATGATGACTAGAAACTCGAGATCAAATTTTTGTACTTTCAAAAGTCACGTGGCAATCGATTTTGATTTTACTCTGCATACTTAATATTCATATCGTATCGAAAGCCAAAAATCATGTACTTATAATTTCAAAAAGCTCAAATTTGGCAATGCAGCAATGAAACATTCGATATTTTTATTTTTTGAATAGGTTGATAATTTTTACCCACACGCTTTTCTGGGTCGTGTTCTTGGTTCTTCACTTATGGTTGCTCATTTGGTCCTTTTTAGGAACTATACAGATAGATTTAGCTAAAGCTTGTAAAAAAGCCGAATGCAGGTTAAGATTTTTTTTCCAAAAATGATTGAAAAGGATCTTACCAATTCTAATCCATGAGCTATTAAGTCAACTTTTCCCTCATAAGTTACATCAGGTTGCTTGTTCATCGAAATATATACTTTTAACACAGAAAGAGACAACCATGATGACCTTGATAAACTGCCAAAGGTCTCAACGGGGATACAAACGACTATTTTTTTCAAATTTCGGTATAAGTTGAATTTGTAGGCCTATCTAGACTGCAACTTAAACCTGAAGTTGGTCCATTCGCATTTTGTCGCAAATGTGCCATATAGGACATAACAGGGACCAGGGATGGGGAATAATTGTAATTTCAATTACAATTACATGTAATTGTAATTGAAATTAATTACAGTTTTGAGCCAAGTAATTGTAATTGTAATTACTTACATTTTTGGCCATGTAATTGACAAATTTTCAATAACAAATTACCTATTACTTTTCAAAATCTTTCTTCCTTAAATTAACCATAAAACCAATTTATCAGTTTTTACTTGCAAATCAATTATTTTGTCACCAATTTGCAAACATTGTGATGCCACGAACAGGTAGCTTTTATTACAATGCACACCCAAGCTTTGATGTTAAAATACTTTTAAACGACAAGAGCTTTGGACCATGATATTTGTGTCAGGATTTAGGGCTTTTCACAACCAAGGGCAGACAAATGAGGTGCAAAAATAAAGTTTGAAAACATCGTCATACAAAGTTCGTGCTTTCTGAAAAAGAAAAATATGCCTTGTAATTGATGGTATAAAATTTTTCATATTTAAGCCCGTTCATAAGGTTTTGTTTTTTTTAAATCACTCTTTCATATTAACCTTTCAGACATTATAAGGTGCCACTTGGTGCATCCCTAATTAGAAATGGCAGATCTGTTTATTTTTCATCGTTTTGGAAAGGCAAAAGGGTGAAAGAGACGGAAGATTTGTGATTGACGTATAATTGAAATGTAATGTCATGTAATTGACATGTAATTGTAATAATTGTAATTGAAAATCAATTGCTTTTTCGGATGATGTAATTGCAATGAATTACATTTTTCAAGCAATTGACCCAACTCTGACAAGGACCAACCATTGTTTAATTGGCTTTCCAGAATTTGAAGCAAATTTTCTAAATCGATTCTCACATTTGCTGTTTTGAAACTATTTTGAGGAAAAAAAGGAAAAAAACGTTGATTTTTTTTAAAAAGTATTTTGCTTAAATTTCGTGCGATTAAAGACTCATAAACAGAACATAAATTTATAAGATAGCTCTAATAACTCTATGATCGCATGTCTCACATGTTTTACGCCAAACCAACTCTTTTAAGTGCACTATCTTGAATATCTTGAGTGGAAAACTCTCAAATAGACTTTCTTCAAACGAGTTTCAAAACTTTTGGTCCATAAAAACTTGCAGTCCAAGAAAAATGAAATAACAAGGCTACAGGTGCCAGTAGACTAGTCCAATAAATTTGAGTTATGCCCGGCACATTGGCAATTTCAAAGCTCCCATAAGGTCAAGTTTCTTCAAGAAATGGTCCTTATTTTCTCGGGCATATCCAACTACATTTTCTTTCAGGCTATGACCATACTCCAGTCTCAACTTTTATCAACTCGATTCTAGAAGGCCCAAAGGCTGTGCTAATGGCCGAGCAGAAAAAAGGTTAATCGAAAATGTTTGTCAAGAACCTTGAAGAATTTCCAATGAGGGCCATGGGACAACCTTGGATCAATGTCTCTCGTAGAGTTATTTCAGGCTCATTCCTGATCTCAATCCTAAAATAGTGCTGAGAGTTGCTTCGTGCAATTTGGAATGCAAGGATCGTGCTCAACTGCAGTTCGTCTAAATCCAGTGGAAATCCAGGGTCTATTAGGAAATTGCAGTCTGAGAGTCGCTCAGACGACATTTCAACGTGCATTCTGATCCCTTGGGATAACCTTTGACTAGACTATGGCGATGCAGGCCATAAATCTTTGTGACTTGGACAAACTTTCGTCGCCTTGGCGTGAACCATGAGATCGTGCCTCAAAGGAATGCCTTTTTTTCGACTTTAGGGTCTTTTTCTTAAGCAAGTTGGCATGTCGAAAAGTTTTAACAAGTGGATTAGGATGTGGCGGGAGGCATTGAGAACGAAAATGTTTCTTGTCACCGCTTAAAAAGTGCCCTTTTCAGACGATCCAATTACGAAATTAAGTTTAAGTCGGACACGGCGAGCATCTATATTCTAGAACTTTTAGTATGTTTTTGGCGAGTCGGCTTAAGGCAACGTGAAAAAAAGAGACTTTTCACGGGAATATTTATATAAGAAAAGAGATCAAGGGAACCAATACGTTCCAATGCAGTCTGCCCCAAAACGAGATACTCTATGTAAAGTTGTGTACTGGCAAACATCATCAGTTGGTGAAATGCTCACTGTTCACTGAGGAAATGAAATGCATATGGGAAAAAACTTCATAGTAGTGATGAACGCTCTAAGGGTACGGTTTAAAGGCCGAAAAACGGAAACACTTATGTTTAACAGAGACCGTCGTTGGTTCTCCTTGTACTTTTGGTAATATCAAATCAATACAGAAATTAATAATTATTGAACAAGAATTTCAGTAAAAAGAAATATATTTACAATAAGTCAAGCTTGCTATGTAAGCTCGTTGGGAATGATGTCAAATCAAAGTTATAACGACCGGAGAAATCTTATATCTTTTTGGGTGGCCATTGCATGACTTTTCGGACCGAATTATGTTTTTGGCAAGATGGGTTATTTACCAATATATTTAAAAGGATTTAAGGTCTTCCTCTTACCCGATTTAATCAAGATATCATTTAATACCGCAAAAGCAGAGGGAAAATCTGGGCTTCTGCGGTCTAAAAAAACAAAAAACGTTGTGAATGTTGGGTCAATCCAACGCTTTTTCGTGGGAGGCTTACATCAAATCCCAGCTTTGGTCGTAATTCCAGTCCATCCAACAGATCAAGTTTACTCGAAAGCTTATTACAAGCCTTCTCAACTCATTTCATTCAAACTTGCTTGTGTATGTATCAAGAAATGATGCCATTCAATTCAGACGTGTTTGTTGCATAAACAAAAGAGAAACGTGGGAAAATATCCCAGAAAATCGTTTATCTGGGTCCCAATCCAGAAACAAAATTGGAAAAGACAACCATGACCCGAACGTGTTTTTCTTGAAGACACGTGTTTTCGAAACCAGATTCTTTTCTCGACAAGCTTATGGCCAATGTGGGCTCGGGGCTAAATCGTGCATGCCACCAAACAGAAAGATGGTATCAGGAAAGAGTGACCGTTTTTCATGGGTCGAATGTGTACCAAAATACATGACCATTTACTATGGATAATGGTCTAATTATGCAAAAAGTTGGCATACTGCAACAATAGCAGACGTAAACTAAGAACAGATGGGTGGTGCAATGAGACATGAGCAAAGGTTGCTCAAGTGAGCGTTTTAAAGTATAGCATTTGCGATAAAACAGGGCCATTGGCTGTACTGAGTTGCCTGTCACATTTTGACAAATCCAAGTCATCATTTTGCATGTATATTTCACGTTAAGATAAATTGCCTGGAGTTGGGTCAATACTATGCAAATTCAACTTTCAGGGTGTTGAATAAAAAGCACTTCAGCAAGCCTTGTCTTTTTGCAAAATGAAACCAAACAGTGACCAAAAACTGCTTTTAAGATGCATATTTGTTCAGTGGGTTCCTTAAAATTATATCAACATTCAAAAATGTTTCCTCAAAAGAGAAATAAATAGTTTTATTGTTCTTTTCTAGGAATGTATGATTTTTAGGTATCTCATTTTCTACTTGATAGACTGGACATATTATCAACCAGGATGCAAGCAGAGGTATCTGAATGTAAAATAGCAATCATTTCTAGGAACCTAGACTTATTGAATACAAGCTAAAATTTAAATGTCTTGGATTTGCCTATATGGGCCGAGCAAGTCATCACAGCCAACGGCCCTGTTTGACCGGTAGCGGTATGATTTAAAACCCTCACTTGAGCAACCTTTGTGCATGTCCCATTTGCACCACTTTTGAAGACGAATCAAAAGGGTGGTCAAGATTCAATTTCAGTCCAAAATTGTTATCCATTGAGGATTTGTCATCATAAGTAGGCTAAAATACATTATTTGAAATAGCAAGTTTGTGTTGGGTGCATTCACATCTTTCATTTCACAACAAGGTTTAACCAACCCCAACATTCAACACTTTGTTATCTTCTCATTTTGTCTATCCTAATGTTTGTCCTCATTTTGGTCCAACTGAACGCCACGGATATAAGAACAAAAGGGCTCTAGATTCCGCTAGATTTCGGAATTGTTAACAAAACTCCTTAGCCACAAATAGCGAGAACACTTTTGAACTTGGCAATGGCTGTAAAAAATTGAATTGATTTTGAGTACCATTATTATAATGAAAGAATAAGAGAATATCATTAATACATTTCCATTCTGATTTTGAAATGTCTGAATGATTGAAACAAAAAAGTATCGTTTTTATTACAAGAATGTTGAACAATATATGTTCAAATTTGGCACAGTCACACACTGTCCTGACCGTACCAACCCCAAAATTACCGTGTTTTAAGAAATAAGCCGATCTATCGCAAGTATCTCTTTCAAAAGCCTTCCTTATCCAATTTCCTTGCGAGAGACTAAAAGCTGTTGAGCAAACTTGCCTTTGGACCCCTTAAATCTTTAAGAATGGTCCCTTTGGGGCACTGAATAAGAAAATAACTTACTTTCGAAATGCAGCCTGTGGATGCAGTTTGTCTGGACTCGTGTTTTATGGGTTAAGTTTATTGGCCAATAAAAACCTTACTTCCAGAATGAGGTGTGGGGTGTCAAGACTACTGTTGCATGTACGTATACGCAATAATAACTCATCTGGGTGTAAATATGTCTTTTGAGATAGAAACTACGACGTAATGAGATTTTGATGAAGTAGGCTTTGAAATACGCAAGGAACGTTGCAAAGGAAATTCAAGAGTTACCTGACATGGAACAAAAATTTCGCTTTGAACCCTTCCTCAACACTTAAATTAAAGGTTGATGTCACCAGCTATTGAGAATAATTTCAACTTGTGGAGTAGACTGTTCCGAAATACAACTGAATTATGTTCCTGAAAAGTGCCTTTCCTTTGGAACACGTTTCCAACAGACAGATGTTTCCCAAAAACGTATCGAAAAGATGCCAGAAATATTCCAAGGTGTTTGAACATTTGATTGTTTCAGTTCAAATATTGATGCCTAATTGCACAAGGTGTAACAAGATTTGAAGCAATGAGAGAAAGGAAGAGGAAGACAATGGTGTTTTTATTAATTAGAATCAACTTCCGGCCACATCCGTCTTGTTTAATATGAAAGCCAAACAGTAAAAGCCAAAGCTGAATATTAACAGATGTATGTGGTAAAAATCTACTCCAAACGAGCAGATAGTGAAAAATCCGACGTTAATTAATAGTCTAAGGAACGTGCACTAGTAATTATTGCTGATACTAGATTTCATTTTTCTTATTGAATGTACATTTACAATTTTTTATTGCAGTATCAGGATTCATTTTCATCAGCGTGTTTGTGATCCGTAAAACATCCTTGGAAGCCGTTCTAGAACCTTTTAATACTAAGTTTACTTTCATACTTGTTTTTAATAAAAAAGGTAACATCTTGGCAAGAACAACTGTTTTAAAAAAGAATATATCATTCAATCCTTGATTATACTTCAATTTCAATAATACATATTATCTTTTTTGTGAACAGTTCCATACATCCTCAGAGAGTAAGTTCAAGGACCAACAATCTCATGTTAACAAATACAAGAGAAAAATTGGAGCACCCCAAAATGAGGCCCAGAGGTACATTTTCCAATGAAAATGAGAAATATCGTTCTTCAATTAACAGTACCAGGATTGCAGTTTCTTCCTTGAGGCTGGAAATGCTCATAAAGACCAAACTCTACCCACAAAAAAAAACTTTCCGCTAACCACCATGCTATTTTGTAACTCTGAACTCTCTACTCAACAACAGCCTCAGGTGATACCATGTGCTTTTAAAAGGTGAAGGGAATACAACTAGGAGTTCTAGGATCCTTCTCGCACATTGTAAGTGGAAAGACATAAAATAAATCTGGGCATTCAACGAAATTTTAGAATGTTTTCACTGAGGGAAGGAACAGCCTTTTCCCACGATAAAGATACACGATAGCTTAGTCCAGACACACTGGGCCACATTTCTTGGGCGGCCTTTATCTAGGTTCTCCTAGAGCGCTATAAGCTCTAGGTTCTCCGATGGATTTTCTGGGTTTGTTGTTGATCCATTGGCTTTCTATCCAATATGTTCAAAGTTGGCGGAATCCTGCAGATATTAGGAAAAGAACAGTCGCACCAACGTGGACTACTGATTAAATGGCCATTTCGGTGGTTTCAACGCAATTTCAACCTTCTTTGTGCCAATTAGTGAGAGTTGGACCGGTCATAAAGTCAACCTTTTACGAGAAAGTTAATGTAATGAAAAGCTATGAATGATAAAAATGGGGTTATTTTCTAATCATGACACTAGCCCTTCACGGGCATTATAATGCAAAAATAGTTGGTAATTCATCCAGGCATTATTTGTTAGTAGTCCATGACAAGGTTCCTGTCTCGTGAGTTTTCTAAGAAAATAGGGGAAAAAGGTCCATGGAATGCTGGCATGTTAATGGTTTTGATACCTATTGGGAAAGAGGTCAAATATTCTGAGGTTCGCTAGGAAAGATGCTCATTATAAGGGGGATCATTAGACGTGTTTTGTGTGGATGTTCGTGGTTAGTGTGAACCGCGTTCGCGTAATGAGCTCAGGGAAAGTGGAAATTTCGAGCACCTTGCACTTCTGAAGCTTTAGATGGAGCAAGAAGCACTGAACTTCTGGAGTTGGAGGCTAACTATGAGGATTTTGATTTCAAGTAGGATTGATTTAATTGCGTTCTTCTGCAAACGAGACCTGGTTTGTATTCAGTAGACTACATTTTTCAAATTACAGCTTAATCGAACGCCGGAGTTAAAAAATATACATTCTTGAACTTCTGAACTAAAGAGAGTATAGAATAAATGAACTTGCCCTTTTGTGGTAAAGCAATTACCAGAAAAGGCCTGGTTAATTCATACTCGGTATGATTAGCACTGAACTTTGAGAGAGCAATTCTTTCGACTCCGACGTTCGATTGATTTGAAAATTGAAACACGCATTCCGGTCAATATGGGCAAGGTCTCATTTGCAGAAGAACGCAATTGATTTGATCCTACTGGAAATCATAACGCTTTTCGTTAGCCTCCCTGTCCAGTGAAATTTAGTGGTTAGGTTAGGTGAGGGAGGAAACGGCAACAGTTTTATGGTTTGTTTATCGGATAAGCTGTTCATAACAATGTCGTTTAAAACACTTTCAACAACCTTCCTGAGTGCTTCAGAAAGTCCCATAAATAAGATATTTCATGTTTTTCTCTTCAAAACTGCTTCTGCAATATAACAGAATGATATGCCTTCGTTTTTCTACTGATTTTTAATCCTATTTTCTCTGAGGATACTTGTACACATGTTTCAAAAAGGATGCTGGCCAATGAGACTTTTTGATCCAGTTTTATGAATTATTTTGGGAGCTAAGATCTGCTTAGACAAGAGAAGACATATATTGGTATTCTTGCCAGATTTTTGGTGCACTTCGTCTTGTTATTGGATTTGATCTTGAGACAAGTCTAGGATCTGTACCTCATATTGGACAATCGTTTGTGTGAGGAATCAGAGAGACTTCCTTTGTCACATAGTGGCACTTGACATGATGCCCAGGGATTGGAATATCGGCTCCATCTAATCAACGAATATAGCTAATATTGGGTCTACAATAGGCGGCTTTCAATAATCCGATTGTTTGGTGAACAAGAAAGGATCTCAGAGCATACTAAGTTCTAGGGTAGAGCCTAAACCATGGAAACCACAGTTGCACTCAATTCAAATTTATTGTGGTTTTGTGCCCAATTAAATCAGTTCTAAAGTGCCTTAACATTAGTCTGGATTCATTTTGCAAATATTTAGCATTTTGCTATATTTGAATGTTGGACTGATTGGCTGTCCTTTGATTTATTGAACGAAAAGTAAGGAATAGGTTGCCTGTTAACGTACAAAATGTTCATTCACCTTCAGGTCAGTTTAAAGTGTTAAAGCTAACTCTTAGCAAAACATATGCATTTAAAATTGCTCATTCGCTGAGAGAATACTTCAATAGTATAGAGCTGGCTTGATCTTGATATACTGAAGAAACTTGAATTAACAACGTTAACATACGATCTGTTGAGAGTGACCTGACTACAGGATTTTGTTCATCGTTCAATAACATTCTTGTCACGACTGTAAAGGAACTCGAGCTAGCGAGATGAACGGTCGTCTGTAGAATTCCAAAGTGTCCCTTGCAAGCGTTTGAAGAGAATATTGGCAAAATATTCCTTTTCGGTTTATCAATCTCAATCGGAGGACTAACTATGCGGTTATAGTACGTTGGCGGGTATTATTGTCAATACTTGTTGATTTCGAAACCAAGAAAGTTTGATTACTCATAAGTAGGGCTGAATATTTTAGGTTCACTTTTTGGGCAAATTATGACATAATTAGGTTGCCCAAAATTACGTTTTAGGTTTTTTTTAGGTTGAATAGATTACACCTTTTACAGAGGCTTTTCAGACCCAATTTTGCCTTTTATGTATTGTTCTACAGTAGTTTACTCTTGGCAAGAGGCAAGAGTAAAAGCAGTTGAGCAGAGACAAAGGCAATAAATAATTTATTTGGCAGTGGGGAAAAATGCAGTATAGAACAGTTTGTGCCAGTGAAATTTGTTCAGTGGCAGAATATGGTAGAAAGTGGCAAATAATTCGACCAAAAAACCCAGATCAAAAATTGTCGACCTAAAAAAGGAGATCGGATTTTTTGACCTTAAAACGAGTTCGGAAATTTTTGACCTAAAAACGAGATCAAAAATTTTCGACTTAAAAAGAGATCGAAAATTTGCGCCCTAAAGACGAGATGAAATGACTGAAAACGAGAAAAAATTTGCTCGAAAGGCAGAATGTGGCGGTATATGACTTCAAAAAATGACAGTGAGCGCCCTTAATTAGCAGTACTTCAAACAACTTTTGGCAATGTCGGCCTGAAACCACCTCGTAACACTAATTCGGTATATTGATGGAATGAAAAGCATTGTGGCTAACCTTGTTCCTTCTTTTGTTTTGTTGTTTTAACGACACTGGGGTAATTTTCAAGAGGGCGAAGACATTGTCAAATGACTTTAGGATAAGAAAAAAAGTACATTTTAGGTTGAAAACTTAGTTTTAGGTAAAAATTTCCCAAAAAAGGCGAGAAAAAGTTGATTTAGGGTTGGAAACTTACTTTTAGGTAAAAATTGCCCAAAAAAGGCGTTTTAGGTTAAAACCTAGGTTTTTATGTAAAACCTAAAATATTCAGCCCTACTCATAAGCAAGGCCACCAGATAGTTGTAAGTTACATTTTACAATGTAATTACCAAAATCTGCGATTTTTGCCCAAAATTACATGAATGGGGTAAATTTTACATAAATTGCCTGTTTCAATGGAATTGATATGGAAAAATGTTTAAATATTATGGCAAAGTCAAGATAACGTAGCAAGAACTTACAACGCATTACTTTTGTCACTAGGAATATTTAGTTTATCATCAGGCCCGTTTATTGGTTATAAGTGACATTGATCTAACAGTGATCAAATTTGTGACCTGCTTTAAGCATAGGTATTAAAGTAATGTGCAATTAGGTCATATGTTTTGTATTTTGGGATACATGCTTCAAGCAAACTTTATCAATTGACTTACAAACTTACTTTTGGGTCTTTTCAAAATATTATGCTTCTAAAATGGATTCATATGAATGTTAGTATCTACGCAGTAGATGTTTATCCAAAAAATTAGTTAAATAATGCCCTAACAAGTTTAAAACACGCTTGAAGTCAATAATAGAAGCATGCTTGTAGTAAGCCTTGACCCAGACAAAACATGCGAGCTGATTATGACATTCTCCCTTTGAAAAACTTTCTGGAATATTCTGTCCTTCATTACATTATAACACGTAATTCTGAGACCCAAGAAAAGAACGAACAATATAATGTGTCAATTTGTCAATAAAGCAAACATTTGTAATTAATGTCAGTAATCCCCTCATGACAATACCCCCATAAAAACAACCCTTATCTTTAATTCACTTTGGTCCCAAACAAAATTTATGGCGTAAAATATTTTGTGTTTGGAGATGCATTCTTCAATCATACTTCTTCATCCCTTTGTTTCCAACCTTTTCCAAGCCTTTTTAAACTTTTCCTGGTTCAAACATATTATCATGTAGATCTTACCCTCATACATAATTCATTTTTAACCTAAAAAAATCGGTAAATCATGCCTTTTCAAGCGTACAATACACTTGAAGCCATTAGCGCACACAAAGCGTATAAGGCAATTATTGCCTTGTTTCATCAAGATTGGGGGAGCTTTAGTTCATATTAACCCTGTAGAAAAGAGATGATAAGATATTAGTTACTATAGGGGACATAAAAGTGTCTGAGAAATGGTCACTACTGTAAGAGGAAATCTAGTCAAAGCCAATATGGTGTTGACAGGTTCTCGAACAAAAATGACAACACATGTTCGTCCTTGCCCCAAGTTCCCGACCTTTTTACCCACTGACCTTAATACTTACACACATTGCGGAATTTGACACATTCATTATTTCAAGGTTCAATTAAAAAAGAGTCTCACACTCTCATGTTGGCTTTGCTCTCCATTTGAAATCAAAAAGAAAAACACCGTGTCAACTGCATTTAGCTCTTTGATTCCCCAACGAGCACGACAACCTCATTTTGCTTCCTGTCCTACAGATGGGAAACATCAAAGCCCAGGCAGTTTCTTTTCAATCCGTTTTGGGGCTGCTGCCACTTTTGGATAGATACGTCAATTTGGAACACTTGGAACACAAAAGAATCTTCTTTGGCTGCCAAATTTGTGAGTGGGAGAAAGGGACGACAGATGGAGATTAGACAAACTTTCGACTCATACGTTGTCAAGTCATGATGGTCTAAGTTTGAAGGGATGTCAGCAATTATATGACCCGTTTGCAATCCAAACAAATTACACTTTGAAATACCAATGAGCAAATCAACAATTGCCAAAGGTTATTACTAACAATATTTAGAATGACAACTTTCCCAAACCAAATTTTGTCAAAACCAAAAACGTTTCAAAATTAATTGTACAGATAATACAAGTATAACCCTCCTCAATGTTGGGAGAATAGCAATTTCCACGAGACTCACACGAAAATATTTTCTTCAATCAGGGATGGGTCAATTACTTGAAAAATGTAATTAATTACAATTACTTCGTCGAAATTGTGATTATTCAGTTACTATTACATCGTTCGAAAATGTAATTGACTTCAATTACAATAACATGACAATAAGATATCAAATACAATTTTTCCTTCTCTTTCACCCTCTTTTGCTTTTCCAAAACGATGAAAGATGCACAAATCTGCTATTTTTTAGTAATTTTTGCACCAACTAGCAATTATTACGCCTAAAAAATCCAAATGAAAGAGTGCTTTTCTTTAACCAAAAGCTTTTGAACGAGCAAAAATATTAAAAGTATTATGCCAACAATAGAGGAATGAAAAAATTGAAAACGTCTAATTTGCATTTTTTGGCCATATTTGCATTTTTTGCTAATTTTGACAAAAACGACGAAAAAATGGTGGTTGCGTGGAAATTAATTCTTATATAACAAATTATACCTATTTATTATTAAACTATCATTATACAATCTGATCTGATCCAGATTTGCACAGATCTGGATCTGAGGTGGCTTCACAATTTTAATTTCATTTGGAACCACACCAGTTCAATCTTAAAAGTCGATGCACTGATTTTGACCCATCCCTGTCTTCAATAAATCATTTGATAATGAAATGGCAAAGCTGTTTTTGCGGAGCGAGACCTACGCTAACTTTGGAAACCCCTAACAAAATTAGGGTCAGATTTTTGGAATGTAAAGACTAAACTTTGAAATATACTGTTCTTAGAATAGAATAATCAACCAACAAGAGTGAAAACTGTATTCAAGAAACACTTTGTTTTTACAAACAAAAATGGAGTCATCCTGGACTTATTTCGTCAGTTTCACCCTTTTTCTTGCCCCAATTTGGTTAAATTCTACTTGCTTAAAAGAGATTGAGCCAATAGTAACCTGATTGTTTTGGCGTGTTTCTTTGGCAGGTTTTAGTACACAATGGAATACTTCGGCAACTTCTTTTCAAACTTTGGTAAGGTTGGAAAGGTTGTGGTCATGATTCTTGAATGCCCCGAGCTCCGAACCAAAAACTGACTATCTGCATTTTTTCCGTAATATGAAAAAAACAGAAATAAAGAGTGAGTGACAAGATATCAGGACAGAATTATTCAAACCACGATTTGATACTTAAGAATCATTTGCTTGTTACTTCAAATTCTTAATTGTTAAATATCAAAGCGCTTACTAACAAAACAAACAGGTTTCTGACGTCAGCCGAATTAATCGCGAATGGTTTGAACAGGGTGACGAACAGAAAACCTTCATTTAGTGTGCATTGAACTTTTTTCGTTCTCTTAAATTCCAACTCACCCGACGAATGGCGATCCCTTTCTGAGCACTCCATTGATCACCCACAAGAAAGGCTTTACCATGCACTCTAGGTAATAAGTTATACCCAATGGATCACAACATTTGTCCTGTTCATTGAACTCAAGTGTCAAAGTGGAATGCTTTAAAACGTCTGGATGGGAATCTACCCGACAGCCAAACAGCCGCTTGTGTTTCCAACCTCGTTGTTCCCTTTCAAAGGGAGCCAAGGAACACGCACATACACACTCACAGTGTGAGTTTTGAGCCGAGGAATGGATGGCCTCGAAAAGCCGGAGGCCAAAAGGGAACCAGAAAAGACGGACCTCTCTATCTCGGGCTCAAGCTCAAGACGGGAGGAAATTTGGGAGACGTATATCCCAACAGTGAGAAGATGGAGGGACCTGAGAAGCACTCAAGATGCTCGCCATTTTCCCAGTTTCCGACTCTCCTCGATCCAAGGTCCGATTCGGGATGATTTTCTCGCGTTTGATCGGTATTTAAATACGTGTGAGAGCCTAGGATGATAGGTTGGGCTTTGTTCCTTGACACGGACTCGATCTAAATGTTTTCCAATCAAACAGTCATGTGTAGTATGTTGACCTTGGCCATGGACATCTTAGTTTCTCAGGTTGAATTACAGAAATATAGCTAAAGGCCTGTCATTGTACTAAAATGAGAGGTTATTTCAACGCCATAAATGTTCTGCTGAATCTTCATCGTAATAACTAGGGGTGAGGCATGGCGTAGTGCGTACTGCGTCGGTTTGTCGTGCAGATGGCTGGGGTTCGATCCCGGCTGACTGCCACCCTCAAAACTCAACTCTTCGGAGTCAAAATTTAGCATTTGAACCGTCTTTCAAATGCACCACACCAATTTCCAAACTCAACTCTTCGGAGTCAAAATTTAGCATTGAACTGTCTTTCAATGCCAAAAACTAGGCAAGCCCCGGTTCGATCCCGGGCTTGCCGAGTCCTAGTGACCTGTGGTATTAAGTTACATGCAGAAGTCACGGCCCTTGACGGCTTAAATGGGCGAACCTGGGGTCATTCCCGAGGGTGAGGTAAAAATTAATGCTTGCTTGTTAGCTTGTCCAAGTGGAGCGGCAATATCCCCATATGGCGGACAGCCTCTATCAGATCGAAGCTGCGTTCTGACTCCTCAACAAACAAACAAACAAACATCGTAATAACTATAGGGTCGGCGGTGCAAATGTAGATTTTAGCGTTTTAGTACGTAACCAGTGTCTGTTTCAGGTCCAATTGACGCTCATAGACTTAATAGTCTTAGTCTTTAATTAGACTCTAATAGTGTATTGACAAGATTTTTAAAAATAGTTGTCTGAATGGGTTTTTAGGTACGTAACTTTTAATCTTCCGGTAGACCTGACTATGAGAAACGCAGAAAATCAAAGTTGTTCCCCTTGGTTTCCTGAGTCTGAAACATATTTCATAATGTTTGGGAATTTCCATAGAAACTTTATATGATTTTTTCATTACCGTGTATCTTTGGTGGATTGATCGATTACTTTGACTTAATTCTTCATTTTTTCTCTTCTTTGTACCTCACATTATGGGAATTTATTTAATTTGATTTTGTCCAAATACATGTTTCTAAGCATTACATCTTGCGTTTATAAATTATTCAAAAAGAAACAAGCATATTGGTAAAAATAATTACATCAGATCCAACAAGTACCATCATTTTCTCACCAAGTGAGTCATAATATTTGATGAGAAAATAAATGCAAATCAAAGAAAGGAAGTGATCTGTGTGGGACATGGGTTTCTATTCCCAAAAAGAGAATGTACTCAGATAAAAGCACTTTTTCCTCTCCGTCGGAACAAAAAATAACAATTTGGACACGACGGATCGGTTAAGCATTTAATTGGTGACAAACATTTGATTGCATAGTTACTAGTGCTGGACTGAAAGCGCTTTCGGCCAAAATTGTTGCCGAAATTTTGAAAACTGTTTCGTCTATGCCTTCCAAAACCAAAAGTAGACATGCATTGTAAAAAATGAAGTTTAACAACAAAATGGAAGATTTTTTGGTCCAAAAATTTGTAACCACCCAACATCAAACACATACTTCAATTGAATTTCTAAAGAGAATTTTACGAAGATAAAATTTTGTAGCTAACTGCTTCCAGTTTCGGTTAAGCCCTCTTTCGGCCAAAACTTTAGGTTTCCGTTAAGAGCCTTATCAGTCCATCTCTACTACTAATATCCAGTAATTGAAGTAATAGAACCACGGGGCAAATGACATTTGCCCCCACAATTCGTAGAGACAGGATTTGCAATTGATATTTTTGAGTGAAATTTTTTTTTAGCTTGTCAAATTCAGGTTGGATTGGCAATTTGCGGACCATTGCAGAGTTTACCCGTGGCGGAAATTGCTTGGTGAAACCTACACGAGGAGATCACTGTTGAGGGAAGAGATAGCTACCCTCCAGGGAGTCTCGCTTGTAAATGTACCACGATTTATTCCAAGGTTGCGTGAGTTTATTTATCCTGAAGCAATATTTCATTACTTAAACTAACTTAACCTAACCTAATCTAACCAAATGTTAACTTCAACTTCATTTATTCCTTTGAAAAATGCATTATATTTATCTGAGTCACGCAACTTACCAAAATTTCACATGTCTAGGGACGGGCAAATAGTGTAAAAAGATTTTTGGTAACATAAACCCATTTTTCTGCGCTTTTGCACATTTCACCTTTATTTGCACTTTTTATTTACGTTTTTGGCCAAAATTGACAAATTGTTAAGAAAATGTAGTGGCTTTTGAAAGAATTTTTAGTTTCAAGATCAAATTTTGAACTAGTCGAAAAAGCTTGCATTTGCAGTCAACCATTCTTAGCACCTTGAAGAAATATGTGCATTTCAGACGCAAATCTCACACTTTATTCACCATCTTGGCTTTAACTATAACATCCTGTTTACTAAACTAGAGATTAGACAAAAGAATCTCATTGCAGGCAACCAACAAGTACGAAACCTAAAGAAACTCATATTATGGTAATGGAAGGATCTACAAACAATATAGATGTGAAGAGACAATGAATGCCACATTTGAAATTGAGTTCTGGTAATTAGGCCATGGGCCAAATATTGAAGTAATGTCACTAAAAACATGCTTAAAACACATTTATGACTATTTTCTTTGATGCAATTGTTAGGCACATGTGGGTATTTTTCTGTTCAATTTTCAATGTCTATTTTTGAACAACTTGAAGGACAAAAACGGAGTGATGTAAAGCCATATAAAACAATTGCTAAATATATTTCGACAATATTTTAGGTACATACATCCATGAGACCACCTTAGGAATGAAAAATTCAGAAGATTGTTGACTAGAGTATTTTTCATGATTTTACATCCTTTTTGCTAGTGACCTAATTAATAGTTAATAGAACTCTGTTACTTGTGCGGCATTGTCTCTTCACCTCAAACTCGTCTCAAATGTCTTTAGAACTTGTAAATGATTTCTCCTGCTCAATCAGGAGCCGTGGGTACTCCATGAATGACGTTTTAAGTCCAAATGCAAGTTATCTGCTCTTTTTTTGACATTTATTTGCTCTTTTTTGACATCTATTTGCACTTTCAACATTTTTCTGCACTTTGTTTTGCACTTTTGGGCACATTTTTTGCAACTTTTGGTAACTAAAAGGGTAAGATTATTTACACTTTCTGCCCGTCCCTACACATGTCATTTATAACTCAGACTCCAGGGAGCCCTGGAGTTTCTTTGAAAAATGCCAAAAATGGGCGAAGTTGTCAAAATGTAATGCTTTTAAATAATTTGGATGTCAATGCCCAATTTTGATGATGATGTTGATTTATTTCAGGAATATTATTTTGCGTCAGTTTATTTGTTATTTGGTTATTTTTTTAATATGGAGGCAATGCCTTCAAATAACAATAGATAACGCCCATGAACACACTTAAAAATTCCTCAGATCCTGGATAAGCTATTTTTTGTTTTCACCAGGACTTGGGCACAAAATATGATATTGAATTGTGTTTCAGGTGCCATTTTTAAACACAATTAGAAACTGAAAAATAACATATTCAATGTAAAAAGAGTAGAGTGCAAAATCAGGAACTCACTCGTCAATTATCTTTTCCATCTAAACTGAAGTGGACATACAAGTAGTTCTCATTCTCACAGATATCACTTTACATTAACTGCTTGTTAAACCAAAAGGCGAATGGTAACTCTGCTGAAAGCGCGAAATCACATGCAAGCTTGGCTTGCTCGGAGTTTCATTACATGCTTCTCGATTGGGGATTTGTTTTTGCGTTTCCATAGTCTTTCCTTGACAAAGATTTCCTTCGCTATCTTGCTCTTGGTCATAGACATTGCAAAACAAATCCGTCGCCTCTTTGGAGACGCTTGACATGGAGATAGTTGGCTCGACTTTCATGCTGAAAGATGATGATGATGATGATTAGAGCTGAATATTTTAGGCACTGATTTTTGGCAAAATAGGCACATTTTAGGCAGGCAGCAATGGCATTTTAGGCATCTTTTAAGGCACTGCAAGAACTACAAACTGGGTGTGATGTGACCGTTAAATTGACTATCAACTATTCAGCGTAGCATGGAATGAATTGAAAATGAGAGTTTGTCGCATATTTTCCTCAGTGAATCCCTGCCTTCGATCACTGAATATGTGATTGTACACAGCCTGACCAATTTTAGCTCTTTAAAGCTAAATTTAGCTCTTTTTCCTGATATTTTGGAAATTTAGCTCCAAATTTAACCATTGAGCTCTTTTAGCTCCTCTTGCAATATTTTCCCATTTTCCCCCCATCTTTAAGCTCTTTTTCTGAGAACTTGAGGGATTTTTGGCTCTTTTCACAATTTCCAAAGTTGCCAGATTTTCTACCCCAACAAAATGAGGCTTGTTTTTAAATGGTCATTCTTTTTACAAACAGGTAGGATTTTCTGCTTTTTTGCTAAAGCAAAAAATACTTACTTTACTCTTTGCTTCAAACTATTCTACTCTAATAGACAAAAAGTTCATTTGATCAAGTTGAAATTGAGCATACGAGCTTTGAATTACTGGCTAAACAATGGGTTAAGTAAGATATTTTAAGTTTTTCAAAACATCAGACAGTTTTTGTTTTCAATTTCAAAACTTGCTTAACACGGCCATTAGGAGTATCCATTAACAGAAGCAGTGCCAAAAAAGAGCAAAAATCCATTTTAGGCACAATTTGGACAAAAAAGGCATAAGAGGCAAAAATTATATGAGGTAATGTAAAAATTAAAAAGGAGGGATGGAAGCGTTTCGGTTCTTCAAAAAACTTGCAATCTTTTTCCTAAAAAAAGTTTTAGTTGCAAAAACACCATTTGAGGCACAATTTAGACCAAACAAGGCAAAATAGGCAAAATATACCAAATATTGGGATTTTAGGCATTTGCCTAAAATGTTCTGCCCTATGATGATGATGATGATGATGATTTTTATTTCAGGAATGATTGTTATTTTGCTCGCTCAGTTATCTCAGTAGCAGTTAAAAAGGTTAAGATTTTTTTGCTTTAAGATTCTTGACTCTTGTTTTTTTCGCATGGTTCTCTGTTGTTTTTCTTGACCTCAGTCGAGGATTTTCTTGTCCAATCACGAAGATAATTCCGTGTTTTGCCAAATCATAACTCAGTGCAAATCGTACCGAGAATGAATGAGCTAGCCCTTTTCTGGTAATCGTTTTACCACAAAAGGGCGAGCTCATTCATTCTATGCTCTCTTCAGTTCATAAGTTTGAGAGGCCATAACTTTTCATCCCGGCATTTGATTGTGCTGAAAATTGAAATACATCGTCTTCACAATGCAAACAAGGTCTCTTTTGCAGAAGAACGTAAATGATTTGTTTCTACTGGAAATCATAATTCTCATTGCTAGCCTCCCACTCCACGATTTCCGTGCTTCTTGGTTTTCAGTACAGCTGCTGTAGTTTTCAGCATTAAACGATCCTAATGCACGGTTCTTTCTGACCGCCTCTTCCCTGAACTCTTGTGAGGATATGCAAATGCAATTTTTATCCAGCTTAGCTATGTCTCAAATGATGAAATTGTATATTAAATACAGAAACCTACATTGAAATACTTCTTGAGGACGTTGCAGCCTTCAATGATATTCAATCATGAATATCACATCAACAATTCAATTATTTTGAATGTTAGTTTTTCAAAAAAAAAATTTTCATCTTTTGATACGTGTTTTGTCAAAAGAAAGTTTTCACCCTACTTGCGAAAAGAAGCCGTAAAAAATATCAAAGTTTTTTTTTGGAAAGGTTCCGTGTAAAGTCTCACAAAGTACCGATTCTTTCCGGTACGTCCCCTTACACAAAAGTTTTTTTTGTTTTCCCTTAAATTGTGTTTATTTCATAAGTTGAAAAAGTTGCTCTCTAACTGATTGCTTACTTTTTAAAATCAGCATCTGTTTGTTAAACGACGACAGTTTCTGCATTGTCAATTTATGCAATACCAATAAAGGATTTTATCAACTGAAAATTGAAAGCACCCAAGTCAAAAGAATTGTAAACTTCCTGCAAATTTGAAAAAGTGTTTACATACACTTATCAGCCATTTTTGGGCAAATAAATGCATAATTTGTCGTTTTTTTGGTCAAATCAATGCAAAAATTGTCGTCTTTTTTGTTCTAAAATAGCAGAAGAAAATTTTGCCCAAAATGTTTTGTTTAAAGGATATATTGATTATTCAACGGAATAAAAATATTATCTCTCTAATGTTCATATACTTGCATTCCACTTTATTGTTGGCAAACATAATGCTCATTTTCCAAATTTATTGGCCAGTTTTGCTATATTTTGGTAAATTTTTATGTCTATTTACCGTTTTATTTGCCATTTCTTTGTTTCTTTGCCATTTTTTGCCAATTTCGACGCCTTTATCTGGCATTTTTGGGGCCTTAAAGGCATGTTTTATTTGCCAGAAATCTGCACCTCTACTAATAGGACCCAAGCTAAGAGACACTTCAAAACGTGATATTTGAAGGTTTCAGAGCTCTCTAACTTTGTTGTCAATTATTCTTCTTTGTGTTCTCACTCTCGCAATAAAACATTATTTTCATTTTCCCATTCCAAAAATAATTAATCTTTTATTTGGTTCTAGATTCTTAGTTCTTATTTTCGGTCCGTTCCACTTGCCAAGGTCCATTAAATACATTCAACTTATGGTCCAGAATCGAAAGTGGTTGTTCAATTGGTCCACCAATGCTGCCTTCACTTATCCAATCCACGAAACAAGGCCAAATCAATGGGTTTGATCAAAACTAGTGGTGGAACGACAACGCTTTCAACCGAAATTTCGGTTTTGGCTTGGGTTTCGGTTATACCTACCGAAACTGAAAGCAGACATGCACGATAAAAGTTGGAGTTAAACAATAAAATCGAATTTTTTTTGGTCCAAAAACCTCTGAAATTTAAGGTTTCCATTTATTTTTTTATTTGCGACTACCTAACATCGAACACATGAGCAATTTAAATTTCTAAGGTGGATTTTGTATTCATACAATTTTGTAGTCAGCTGCTTTCGGTGCGGTTTCGGTTTCAGTTAAGCCCTCTTTTGGCCGACTTTTGGTTTCGGTTATGAGCCCTTTCGGTCCATCACTAATCAAAACACCCAAAATAGGCCCTTCTAGACATTGTTAACCTCTTCTAGTACAGTGATATTTTAGTGAATTTATTACCTGTTTTCCGTCGACAACAGCTCGGGAGAAAACCAGTGGAAATCAACTTGAACCAGAAATGATGGCGGAAGCAAAGAATCCATCAAATTGGCAAACTTGTCATACTGAAAAAAGCCAAAATTGAAGGACGTAACGATTGTCGACTCTTTATTGAAAGCACTCATTTTACAATAATATGAATAATTGGAGGGAAATTTTTGCAAGTAAAACAAAAAATGGAATGTTGGAAAAAATTGCTTTTAGAAATGTTGACGAGTACAGTAGATTGTCTGAGCATTCTAAAGTCAATTATTGAAATGCAAATAAATATGATCGGATAAAATAACTTGCAGAATAATGGACAATCCAAGAACTGGCCTTCACAGAATGTTTTTTAACGGCATGATTTTCCGTCCTCATCTTTGAAATGACATGCTGTCATGATCCAGAAAGTTGGGACGATCTTGGAACGAATTTTAAGGAAACCAGAGTGGCCGCGCGTACTAAGGCGTTCTTGTAAGAGCCGAATGTAAGTGCTTCCCCAGACGGCGTAGGTTCGAATCCTGTTGGGGATCGGATTGAAGCTGTCGGGAGAAATCCTTCAATTTACAGGGAATCGAATTCCTTGTAGCGGTAGTAAAAAATCCGCAAAAAAATCCTCATTGACGGATGATTACTACCAACTACGTAAAAGAAAACCCATTAATAGCTTTGTTTGGTAATTGGAATTTACGTGTAATCTTTTAAGCAAGTAAAAAATAAAAATTTGAAACTTTGATGCGTCTAAGATTGTAATTTATTTCCAGAGAGTTGTCATTTGGTTTTTGTAATTCGTGCATCAATATTCAAAAGTTCAACATTTACGATACATACTCGTATAGCTTTTCAATATCATAGTTTAATTCAAATCAATAATAAACAATATATAGTTCAAAATCATACAAAATCTCAATTTAAAAGCACGTAAACAATATTATCGGAAAACATATTTCATAACTATTTAGAGTATACTGTGTTGTGTGTTCAGCCAAAATTACAAATAAATATTTCTGCCAGATTCATATTATAATTTACGATTTCTTGAAGAACCATGTTCAAAATGGACTAAAACCGAAACTTAAACATCATCCTAATTTGTCAAAACTTCTAAGTATTACCCAAATTTTAGTGTCGTGGACATTGCAAAATATTTTTATCACAAAATGTATTTTAAAGTGGCTTTTCAGTTAGATGTTATATTATTTTGAGCTATTTTGACAAAAGCTCCAAAACTTAAGAAAATTCATTTATTTTTGCAATATTGAAAAGCTCTATGAAATCTTTGGGACTTTGTTTTTTCATATAACTGTAGCGTTTTTCGGCTTTTTGGTGTCAAAAATGGACCATGCAATGTCAAATAACTCGGCTGCTGATGGATGTATTTTTATTTAATTTGAATTCAATACGTAGCTAAATGGTCTCTAAATATGGATTGAATGGTTTATCGAAATATGTTGTAATTAATAGGTTTTTAAGTACATAATTTTTCCCTGAGTTTAAACTTATGAAATACAATGAACATAAAGTTGTTCCTTGAATTCTGAGTCCAAAAAATCAAAGATTGTGTGATCCGGACGCGTATGTTAAAGAATGTCTTGAACAATGGCGTTTAACATACTTTATTGTCCGAGAGTAGAAATAGAACTGACTAGAATATGAAAGGTCTGATGGAGGTAAAAGAGCAAAGCGTTAACCGGATAAAAGGGTGACTAGATTTGTACCGGGAATGTTCATCTAACAAAGATGTCTTTGGGTATTTCGATCCAAACCTAAAAGCCATTCGGAACACCGTGGAAAGGGTCAAGCGGACATTTTTTGGGTTGCCTATCCAAATGAAATGGTACAACGTCTCAGTTGGTTAAGCGGATAGAAAGAAGCGGTTATGCGGAGAAACGGAGAGTTGCACGACCACATCAGTTAGTATATCTTCGGTCAGACTTATTCTGACCCAAAAACTTATCAAGGACCACCATGGCAACAGTAGCCTAAAAATGGTTTATCACATCAGTACTAAGCTCGTAGTAGATGCTCGTGTATGGTTTTCAGTTGTTTTTATTGCATATCATATTCATTCAAGAGCATACTAACTCGAATTTTGTTGGAATTAGTTGTACCCACTTACTAATTGAAAAGTGATTATTAACATGGCTTATCTCCAAACAAAGAGTAAACTGAACGGAAAAGTAACATATGTTGGATAGAACATCTTCATCCTCAAACGAACTGCTTCAATCTATGATCCACAAGTGGACCACTTTTAAACATTGGAATTCAAAGCACTTTCTACCTACCACAAGCCTGCTAAGAAAAGACTTCATATTTGAACGCAGAAGGCAAGTTACCCCACCCCAAAAATTTCCCATTTCATGCACAAATTCTTTCGTTAGAAGGCTTGGGTTCCAAGACTCAAGATCACTTGGCAAGGACGACGGAACTACGAATGGCAATGATTTAGATTCGGATTTTCTCCCACGATTTGGATGATGGCGAATAGAAATAGGCTCCATTGGGAATGGCCTTGGCGTTCTTGCTTCCGATTGGGTGATGACTGGGTTCTTGGATGCCTTTGGCCATTCGGAGGGCTTTGGCGAAGAGCTGAAACAATTCGTAGGCAATCAGTGAAAAAATCAAATCTACCGAAACTCGATTTCATCGAAAAAATTCCATTTCAGACCGCCTCGTAAAGTTGCGTTCGATAGTCTGATATGGAAACCCAACTAACACTTCTTTTTCTTAGAATTTCTTTCTTGAAGTTCCAATCCAAAACACGACTTCCAATAATGTGATCCATCGGGCTTTGAAGGTGGGTAAGAAATCAGTGGTGTGGAATTTGATCTAGTTTCATTTTTCCAAGTTTGATTCATGTCGTTTCACATTTTAGACTTTGAGGGTTCAAACATAACCCAAATGATTACAGAACTTTTTTTTAATAAAACACACTCCCTGTAAAGAGAATTAATGATTAATATAGTTTAAATAATTACCGTTTATACGAAATTTGATCATCCAATGTATTGCCAATTTTTATCAATTGGTATTATTGAACAATTTGTAATGTTTATTCGACTCCATGGTTATTCGTATCTTAAATCGTTGAAAAAAATGGTGGTCAATGTATTCATTTTGTCCATTCTTGAATATTCTTGGCTGTGTCAGTGGCTAGTTTTGCTCTGTGAAAGTGTTTCAAGCCTTTCAATTTAATTTTTTAATGACAGAGTATCATAATGAAGATATTTTGCTCTGATGTGTATTTTAGATTAGCTCAAATCACTAATAAATGAAATCCCTCAAAACCAATATACCCGCTTATTGATATATTTATTTTTTACTTATTTGAGTTAATCTAAAATATATACCTAAAAAAACATCTTCATAATGCAGCTCTGACAATGAAAAATGACATTGAAAATCTTGGAACACTTTCATAGAACAAACCTAAGCACTGACACTTAAAAGAATAAATAAGTCCCTTAAAACCACAAAAACCATTTTTTAATGCAGTTATTTGAGCTAATTTAAAATGCATACCTCAAAACAGTCAAGGCAACCGTGTTAAAATGGGCTATTTATGGATCCGAAATTCTCATAAAAATCACCGGCACCAAGATTGGTGGCATGTTAGTTTAAATAGGAGGGACACCTCGCAAATGAGGGAATTCATTCGGAATAACGAACGGTTGAGACGTGGTGAAAAATTCCAAATCTACTGAAATTTAGCTCTCAAATCTGAACTGATCAGCTACGCCAAAGTGCAGAGGAATTGTAGGGTTGCCAAAATGAGAGGATAATCAAGTGTTCGGTGGGGGTGGTGACGAGAGCTCAATGCATATGAAATATGCAATGACAGTTAAACTAAGTGACTATACTAAAAGCTAATGTGTTTGTCAAAGTAATATACTTTTACGTAATTAAGATGACAATTGTTAAATGAGTTACAATATCTGATTGAATTTCAGCCTTAGACACCCTTTTGTTTTGTCGACACTCATGGGTGAAATTGCTCCACCGATATATTTGGTTTACATCGTGAAACTTATTACTAGGGCCCAGAAATATTTTTTTTTTGTGGAATAGAAATCCCAGATGTTTCCCAGTGTAGTGTCAGCTGATGGCTGACGAGTGTCAGCTGATGGTGAGTGTGATCGTCAACTGATCCTATCCTTGGAAACGTCTGGAATATCCACTCCTAGGCAAAAATATCTGTCTGGGGCCCTCCTCATCACAAAAGCTTAGAGGATAAATTTGAACTAAAGTTTGAAAGTCTGAACTGTTTGCCATTTTTGACGCCATTTTTAAAAAAAAATAAATGATTTCCCTCAACATATTGCTGCGCATTTTGCCTGAAATTTCATGTCATGAGTATCTTACTCTTTATTAAACCTTTGAGTATTTTGATTTTCGTTTACTTTCTACAGAGGTAAAATGTAGTTTAATCTTTTGTTTTTTAGTGTTTTAGAAATTTGAGTTCCTCCAACATTAAACATTTTTTTGATCACTTTGTTATTTCTATGTAATAAACTAAGGTTCGCGGAGGACAACAAAATAAATGGATTTTTGGTCGTATTTTTTGGAATGAATTAAGTTGAAATTGTTGAAAGATGATTTTGCTTAAGAATGAAATTCTGGCTGACATGAAAACGAAAAGCAAAGTAAAGGAGATTTTCTTTTCTTTTTTTCTTTTATGAATTTTTGGTCTTAAAGTAAACAGTAAAATCCTTCTGGGCTACGAGCCATGTTCTTTTATGAAAAAAAAGAGAAATTGGAACAATTTCTTTCCAGCTAAAAAACTTTTGTTATCTTTACAACATCATGTATGTACGAGGAAAATAAATATCTTTCAGGCATTCAGTTTCAATTTGCAACCAATTTGTCGCATTCGCAAATGAAAAACATTTTCCATTCACAATTCAATTTCAAACCGTCTTTTGATATCTGTACAAGAAAAAGCTAGACTTTGTCGTGAATAATGTTCAACCTATTCATGATTAATCATTTCAAATTACATGCCCCAATTCCTTTTGAAGTTAGCTCTAAGCAACTTTGTCATTTTGGAAGCCCTTCAAAGCTAAATTCTGAGAAACCCGCACTCAATTCATTAAGGGTCCATGCATTTTGAAGCCGCAAATTACGCGTACATAGACCAAACAACATGTATTGCAATCTTACCTTCATCTCGTATTTCCTAGAGTTTCCACCCAAAGCATCACTTAGTTGTGGACTCCTGGTGTTGATTTGTGGTGGTTTGTCTTCCATAGAACGAATGAGGAACATGGCCTTGCAAATCATGGTGGTGCATCGTTCGGGAAAAGTAATCATGTTATCTAGATCTTCATCTAAGATGTTGTTGAACTCATCTGGTTGGAAATCTAAGCGATTGTCACTTCCAATTTCGTCTCGATACGGACCCGATGGGCGTGTCAAAAGATGGGGTAAAATACAAGGTGGATCGTAATCGGTCGGACCATTGAACTGGTGTTCTGAAATCATCGAGGAAAAAATCTTATTTATCCCTTACTAAGAACCACTGAATTGTCTCCTTCTGCAAATAAAGTCTTCTTAAAGCTATGAGCTCGTTCTTAAGCTGTAAATATAGATCGGATGTTATGTGCAATAATTCGAACAGCTGGAGTTCACCAAAGTATATTGTAAATATGCACAAGCATAATCTCTCTTTACGCAACCTATGTTCAGAGAATATACTCGAGCATGGCTATTCAAGCTATACTTTGGGATACTCGAGCTTTTGGAATCAGTATACCTAACATCCGAGCTAATATCAAAGGGGGCTGGCTATCTCATTCATTCTTTGTTGAGTTATGTACTGAGCTTTGAGAGAGCATAACTTTTGACTGTGATGTTTGATTGAGTTAAAGATTGAAATATCTCGTCAACGATACCCCACAGAAGTATGTTCTCATTTGAAGAAGAACGCAATTGTTTTTTTTTACTTGAAATCATTATTCTTATTGCTAACCTGCTTGTCCAGAAAATTCAGTGTTTTACCAGTACCACTCTGTGTTTTACCACTGTGTTTACCACAGTGTTTTACTACTTACCACTTGGGTCAAAAGACAAAAGGAAATTGACTCTGTCTGACACCCATGTTCCACTTTTTACTCTGATTTTTTATCTCGAATGGGAATCAAATGGGTCCCTTCTTTGATACGTCATATCATGACGTCTCCTTTGTTCCCAGTTTATAAGATGCCTCAAGTGTCTGAGTATACTGAAGCTCTCTTAGGACATCCCAAGTAAACAAAAGTATCTTTCAGGACAGTATTTCACCTCAGGCAATATTGAAGATCTCAAGGAACAAGGGCCCCTAAGTCATTGATGGCAACGACTGTGAAAATGTTATCATTTCTTACCTGATTCTAGGGTTAGCTCCTTGTTCCCATCCTGTTTGAGAATGGGTAGACCATGACTCAAAACAGGGAAGATGAGAAACAACAGGTTGTTGCAAGAGAAAATGTTGACGTTCCACATTGATCCTAGTGTGAAGATGGAGTGATCAATCAATCATCAACATCACTTGAGTCGGTCCAAGGTCCACATCCTGTTCCGCGAATTGTGTTCCCCTAACTAAGCTGAGCGATTGGCTCCATTCCATCGTCTGTAGTCTTTCCTCTTAAGATTGGATGGGATTGGTCGGCCTTTTCCGGTTCTTTTCACCCACGACAAGGCCCCATACGAATCGGGATCGGGCTCGACGTTTTCCACCAAAAACGCCGCTTACCAGATGATGGCAAGCGAGTGTTCTCACATGGAACATACGGTAGAGAGTGGATCAAAAGTGCCGCCACCATGTGCCAATATTGAGGAGCGCCAAAGAAAGAGTCCCATAATAGAATGTGTGTCCGTTAAAGTAAGGGGTCAAACGATATTGGAAACAATTTCTGAAGCTATGAAAGTCTCCTAGGAGTCCTTTCAATGGAGTTTTGATCACTATGATATTTCATAATGTAAGTTTGTGCATTTTAAAATTTGGACCAATCGATGTCTTTTAATCATGTAAGCTGATATTTTTACGAAGCTTTTCCGCTTAACTGCTTCACCGCTTTTCCTTATTCTCCAACCAATCCGGTTCGATGAATCTAACTACAGTTCTATATAGACAGAAGTGTCACTCCAGTTAGGTCAGTGGAGATTTGTTTTGAGCTCATTTCAGAAGTTCAGCAGCAAGGGTGCCAGGTGACTTGATCACAGACCATATACTGACTAGACCTCACTTCGTGCGAGAAAAAGGTGAACAACTTTGCTTCATCAGCTGGTACATAACACTACACCCTAAAATGGTAGGAATTTCGAACTTTTCAAAATTTTGTCAGCGTGGCCAAATCCTGAACAAACCAACGTATCGTACGTACTTTGTTCTTCACGCGAGCGAGCGTCTTTACTTCTGAGCACGCGGTCGCCCTGAGATTTTGAAGCTAGCGCAGCTGGGCCAAGTGGTGTCACTTTTCTCTAGCCGACGGAATGGGCCAATGTGACATCTAGTCATTATATTATCTGTGGACTTGATTCGTTACGCATTGCTCTAGTTCAAGCATAGCACTTGAAAGAGCAATTCCGCCACTGACTCCCTGAAATCGCAAATTCCAGTTTTGAATCATGTAAGTACCTGTGCTTAATGTCAAATCCCATTGCACACACAGTCAGGGTGGGCATTTGATTTTTGGACATTTTGTCCACCCCTGTCCAAAAGGTGTCCAAAAGTGTCCAAAAATAAGGCTGTCCAAAAATAGGAGTGTCCAAAAGTGTCCAAAAATAGTAATTCGAAAAAAAATGGTTAAACACATTTTTAGAATAACATTCTACAAACTTTCTCTCCAAAATAAACGTCACTTGACGAAATCTAAGCAAGAATAAGTCAATTCAGCATAAGAAACTTACACTTAATACATTAAATGAGCCAATAACTTGAAGGCCAAACTGGACATTTGAATTTTCCACTGTTTTCATTTGACCACCGAGCATCGTCCAAAATGTGGGAAAGAATGATCGACTGAAGGAATGAACGAACAAACGAATGTGAGACTGGGACTACTAATAACACGCTCACACCACACTTCATGTTAAACATAGTATGCGAGTACATTTTAAAGCTAATTGTGTCTTGATTTGTGACAAGAGAAGGTTCCTTAGTATTTTGATTTATATTCCAAAGTTTATCATTGTTGCAAGTGTTTCCCATCCAAGAGGCAAGAAGTCTTTTGACCTGACTGTCCAAAAAATGTTAACTATAATAAAGCACACTCAAACTGATATCAGATTGCAATGTGGGTATTATAATGCTTTTGCCAAAGAATTAAAGCAGTGTTGTTTTACTATTAAAAAAGACAAGACTCTTGTTTGCAGATGAGGAAATAAAATGTAAATCTTGAAACATTTTGAACAGTTACACACATTTTACCATATTGTATAAACAAAACATTTATTTTTTTAACAATTTATTAACAAGTTATCATGGCAAAGTATATTTCTCCAAGTAATGTTCCCATTAATAGAACTATTTTTGTTTAAGTACACAACCATGCAGTCTTTAGAATTCAATTACTTATGTAGTGTAACTGGTTTTTCGTCTGATTTGTACAACTTTCTTTTACGTTTGTTGGACTTTTGGACACTTATGGACATCTTTTGGGGATTTTTGGACACCTTCTGGGTATTTTTGGCACTTTTGGACACTTTTGGACACTTTTGGACACTTTTGGACACTTTTGGACACTTTTGGACACTTTTGGACACTTTTGGACACTTTTGGACACTTTTGGACACTTTTGGACACTTTTGGACACTAGGGTGTCCAAAATGCTCTCGATGTCGAAAAATGCCCACCCTGCACACATTGCATGCTTGCTGAATCACGAACAATTTGGGAGTGACATTTCTGTATATATAGAACTGTAATTCTAACCGACATCAAACACATCATGGGATCAAGCAGTTAAGCGGCAAAGCAGAAAAGCTACGAGCATATCTGCTATTTTGTGCTAACAAGAACCCTCACTCGCCTTGTTCTCGTATCATTTCATTATGTAAAATTTGATCTGTCTTTCATGGAAAGATGTTTATGTTCTTATTTTAAAATAGTTTGGCCAATATGAGAAAAAAAAAACTTTTTTGAGCTGAAATTTAAACGCGCCAGATGATTTCCCTTTGTTTATCAAACGTATAAATAATATAATGTATAATACATATAAATACGTAAAAATGATAAAAATTGTGGTTTTAAACGATAAGCAGAGTGCTATCTCTGCATCCTCTGCTTTTTGGATTAATCCAGAATCCAAGTTGCGATGTGACGAGTGAACCAAACGAAGACATTGAACTGGCTGTATGGGACTTTTATTTAAAGGACGACAAAACCGATCTCGATCTTTTAATACATTTTTACAATGCTGCCTTGATAAGTTACCAAAAAGTTAAAAAAGCCCAAGGGTGAAAACTTAAGCAAAGGAAAAAGAAAACAAGCTTTTGACTTATGAGAATTTCGCAAATTGTGAATTGTTTGGCCACCCTGTACCGTTTTGGACGTAAAAACTTTAGTCCTTTCGGAAGTTTGCGAAGAAAAGTTGCAGTGCTTTGATGCTGATAGAGAATTTATATTTCAAATTTTCTGCCTCAAAACATGAAGAGCATTGACAAAATATAGTTCCACACCCCTGGACCACCTTGAGAGGAAGTCTTTAGGGATCAAAGCAGGGCTCAACATAAATGATAGTGCACATCTTTCCTCCCTGGAGAATCGAAAAGAATGTCAAAGAAAAACTTGCTTGGGCTTATTTCTCCAGTCCTTTTAAGCCTCAGTACGACTTTGGAGATGCTTCATAAATGACATCTTGGCCATTGGAGAGTCCTGAAAAGAACAATATAACCCAAGTTCGTTCCACGTTTCATTCCTTGTCATATTTCAAAAGCCTGTCCAAACTTCAGAACCCCAAAGCTCCTTGTGTTGGAACCAGATAATGCCAGGGTGGTTGTATTCCAACTTGGATACCCGTATTTTCTGCGCCAAACTGGGATAAACCTTAAATGGGAATGTTTTCGACCATGGTTACAACCTTTGCTGTCAGAGCCATGAAGGGTGATTTTACAAAATGAAGATATCTCTCAAACAAAAAAGATGAAGAATTCTAAAAATCTGTTTCAATTCCAATTCTAAAATCGATTGATATTAGCTGAAATTTGGAAGGCAGTGTTCTTATTTTAATATTTGGGGACATTAATAGTCGAGTGGCGTTCTCAAAGTGGATTCCATAACAAACCTTTCAAATGCCACAACAATTCTACTTTTCTTACCGATAGTTGAAGAAGTAGATAGTTGGCGAGTTCCTCGATGCTTTCTCTAGGAGGAAGCATCACTTTGACTGGGTATGTTCCAACCGACCGTTTGCCACTTCCAGCCAACCAATCACGATCAAACGTGACCTTAAGAAAATTCAAGGATTTTTTTACTAACTTAAACCCTAGATTTTAAAACATTGCGATCTTTTCTTACCGGTGAGCGCTTTCCGCTTCCTGCCAACCAATCTCGTGAAAAGGTTATCTGAGAGACAAACGTTACACAATTTTTTTCAGTTATAGTTCTAAATAACTTGCCATTTCACATAATAGACATTGACCGAATATGTTGTATAAGCAATGTTTTTGACCTTTGTCTTTAAAATTTAAAGAAGAAAAAAATTACAAACGTCAAAAAGCGTTTGTTTTTGCCTCAATAACATAACCAAGAAAGTTATATCATGTTTAAAAACTAAGGGCCTTGCGACTTATTTAAAAAGCTACTACCTGTTGGAGCACCAGAACTTCTACTGTTAAATTCATTTTTAGCGATAATTGATAAGTACTATAGTGTTCGTTCTTTCGTCACAACGAAGATGATTGGTTTCACGAAAATATCAAAACTTTAGATCGACGATATTTTCCAACGGTTTTCTCTTTGTGAGCGCAGGAAAAACAAGGCCATTTAAAACAAGTAATCAGGGTAGTGTTTCCTTAAAGTAACAAAGCCAACAAGATGCAAAGCAAGATATGGAAATCTGTTTTCCCACCTTTTATAAGCCTATAACCAAAGCCAGTCACACCTAGGTATGGTGTTCAATTTCCTGCGGTATCTTATTTAAGCCAATAATCGTTCCAATATTTTGAGCCTTTAGTCCTTCAGGAATAAATATTGCTACTTACTTGTCCCTCAACTGACGAAGCAAGGACAATGGCGGACATGACGACACAAAGAAAGACGACATCCAATAGTGTGCACCTTGAAAGCAAACGGGTTATTTTGATGGTCTATAAACCAAAAAAGTTTGGAACATTTTTCTTTGGAACTCTACCTCTTGGACATGATGGTGGAAAATGAGTGAACTCTGTCGGGATTTCACCCGTTTTATACTCGAGAACTTGATTTTGGTATGGAATTTATTCAGTACGATCACATCAAAAGTCGCATAAAGATCAAACAAATACGACGAAACCGATTTTTTTATTTGTCATTATTGGACATCTTTCCACTATTGTAGATCCAGGGCTCAAAGTAGAACATTGGCATTTCCAATTCATGAAATATGCATGGAACCAAAGACGATGCATGTTCTTTGAAATATGGCTGGGATTTCTTTGTACTGATTCTTCGCCCCACAATTGAGTTCCAAGTATTATTGGCTCAGAAAGGTGTGAGGAAAAGCCATTTCGTCTGATATATCACAGGTACGACTTTTGTTAAATCTTCATAAACTGGTCATGGCAGGGGGTCGGGCGTAGGCCTTGGGGATGAAACCATATTTCCTGGTTTTAGGAGAGTAGGACCACAACCAACCATCCACGGTCTGGTTGCTTAGATCGGCATAAACCCAATCTCCACGACGGACACTGAGATCATCCGGTGCTTGAGCCTGGAAATAGGAAATCACAGACAAATGAGGGACAGATTCCCTGCTTTGGACGGCGTCAAACGGCGCCCCCTGTGAGGAAACAATCGAAGGAATTTGAGCTTGCCAAGTGTTTGCTGACAGAGTGATCTAGCTCCCCCAGCTAGCAAAATCGGCTAATTTTTGCTCCTTTTGTTGTCTCGTTGTAGAGAGTTTTAATGTAAGTGCATGAAAAGTGATTTGTTGTGGGTGCAGTCGTTACAGGTACATGGCAAATATTGGAAACAATAACGACACGGTTCCATACGCAAATGTAAGCTAGGAAGTTTTTAATATCCTGGAGTGGCAGGCTAATGATGAAAATTATGGCTTCAAGTCAGATCAAATCTATTGCATTCTTTTGCAAATGAGACATTGCTTGCATCAGGTAGCCAACATATTTCCATTTTAAGCTCAATCAAAAGCCAAGGTAAAATAGAAAAAGTGATGCACAGCAATAGGACAGGAGATTCACTTCTTTTACCTTGTGGTAAATCAAGCTCCTCAGGTCTGAATCACCTGCGCCTGCAAGAGGTCGCGTTTCATGCTTTCACTCTTTTGCTAAAGTGCTCTAAATGTCTACTTTGCAAAAAAAGAAAAATTCTAAGTATTGTTCTGTTATGAGATAAAATAGTCTAAATACCAGGAATTCTTCCGTGAGGAAATGTTTTGACATGTTCTCCAATACTCGACAACGTTGGATTCCCAAAACCTTGCTTTGTACAGGAAAATGGAATGTCTTCAATTTTAAGTTTTTTGGTTCCGACAACGGAATTCAATGGCGATTTCCGCTTCTTTGACTTTAAATAGGCAAGGTGAGAACCTTCTTGGAACATTCCATTTTGACATATTTTCTACCAAAACTCAGGTATTGACGAACGTGAAATTGCCAATTTCGTAATCGGATTTACGAATGAACCTTGCAAGTCAAAAATCTGAACTTAATATTGACTTCGTCGTGATGCCAAATCAAGGGATTTCTTTCAAGTCATCGATTTTAATTGATCAAATTATTTTGAGCCCGATATCTCAATAAATAAGAAAGAAAAATGGACCATTTCGAATGATTTTTCATCGAATTAAGCGGGAGCTTAGCTTTGCATGCCTTTTGTGACACTAAAACAGAAGGCTAGTTGATTTTGCAATGATATTGCAAAACTTGATGGTTACCTTCAGGATAATTAACCAAAACATTATAGTTATGCCCATAGATTGTAACGATCCTTTCTTTAATTTGGAAAAAGTGAAGGAACAAACCACAAGGAGTGTGTTGAGAGAAAAATTGCAAGTGCCTTATGCTCGAACGAGAATCAGAGCGCTTTCTTTCTTCATCCGAATGACCCGACAATGGAACAGCTTGCCACTTCAAATAAGAAGAACAAACTCTATAATTTCTTTTAAGAAGAATTTGACGGATGATATTTTAACATGAATATTTCTGTTTGATTTTCTCATTTTTCTGTTTTCTTCCTTTTCTTTTTTCTTTTTCTTTTTTTTCCAATACTCTATATCATCATTGTGATGCTTGAGTGGACACAACATTAAACAACAATAAACAACAATATGAAATATTGCCACCAATTGCCATCCTATAATTTGATGATTTAGTTTATTTCGTCTAAATAGAACGGCAGAAGGGAATTTGATGGGCACATTCTGCTCTCAAATTATATTTCGATAGGCCTGCAACGATTAAGAGGATCCGTTCTTCTGAAAATAAATCCTATGAGAGCAAAACTTTCCCTCCCAAAAGTTGGAACGAGACCAATACTTCTGTTCCTTTTTCATTGCTTCATTTCCAACGATGTTGAGGCTAAAATCTTTGTCAAGAGGTAGTATTTTCGTTTAAACAGCATGCGTATGTAATATGTCATGACAGGATGATTTGCAATTCGCCTAAAACACCTATGTAAAAGGAACTATAGTAGTAAAAATCCCTCTAGAGCTTTTAGAACTATAAAAATACATTTTAGGATTGATTTCATCTTCGTTTTTGGCGTAAAACATCTACGATCCGACTCTTTCGCTATTAAATTTAAGTGTTAAGTCTTAATCAATGACTCAAGCCTTCTTGTTCCGAGTCGAGCCATCCGAGGTTGGACTCGTTTACAGCCCTACTCTGAACTACTTGATTTCACTCTTCTCCCTTCTCTAAGAAAAAAACTTGAAAATAATTTCTTGTTGAAGTGTGCACCTCGTTGTTTACTTAAGCCTTACCTTGTAATCGTAGAGCATGACGAGTTCGGTTCCACTGTATCTATTTTCCCCCGATGCAGGAGGACCCCCGGAATTTCCATTGGAAGACGTGTTTGAAGGCAGAGGAGGCGGTGCCGGATTGTTGTTGCCTTCAAAGCCTGATAATGGCAAACCTGCTGTGCTATGGGTGGATCCCACCACGCCCAAACTATTCATCCCACTCGTTGAAAACGAAGATGGTCCCGACGAACCCACGCTGCCCATGGGTCGGGAAACATTGGGCAACCCATTGAAACCATGATCAGGCGGCGGGAAATTATTCTTCACCGGGTAGGCGGAAGATTGGGCGATATTGTTATTATTGAGCACGGACGCTGGGCGTGTCTGAACCTGAGGCATGGGTAAACCCTGCTCATGATGCTGAATAGTCTGATGACCCATGGGAAAAGGGCCTGGTTTCCCGCTAAATTGTGACATGGGCTGTTGTTGCTGTGGTGGATGGGATTGGTTTGCGCCGTTGACAAGATTCTCTGGAAGCCAAGCAAAGTTTTTGGGAGATGTATGGGTAAATTTGCCCATTTTGTGACTTTATGAATGGAGTTCTTACGATGTCTGTGGATGGCATCGAGAGGATAGATGAAACCCGATGGAACAAAGCCCTCAGTTTGGTCATATTTGGCCACCCAACACCAATCCGGATCATCAGAGTTGAGCACGGTGACACATTGCCCACGCTCCACGTTCAAATCATTCTCATCTTGAGCTTGATACGTGTATAACACAATGTATCGCCCGGCTGGTTCCTAATAATGGAGAGAGAGCGGAAGAAAATCAATTTTAGATCAGCATCTTTTTGTCGCCCGAAGCTTCATTAGGAATATTGGGAAGTGGAGACGAGAAAAAGTCACCCAGGGTGTTGAGAGATATCGTGTGGGTGTCAATGACCAGATATCATGGGTCTGTCCAATCAGGTTTTCTAAGAAGGGTTGCTGTTGCTTTACTGTGATGTGGTCATCATATGTATGTCTCGTTCTTTGAACTCGTTACCCCAACTTTTGGGTGGGAAACGAGGTCGACCCTCAATCACGAAACGAAAATCAGTACTTAACAAGCCGAAACCATCAATCCAATGTTTGAAAATACCTTAGCCATCAAATCCGTGGGAGTTGAATCATACATAATCTAGACTTGGTTCGTGTTTGACAATCAATCCAAAGCCAACAAGAAACCACGATATCGGTGATAAATGCCCCAATCAATTAGTTTCGAAGACAAAAACGAAGTGGTTTTAAGTCGTCATGGACTCTGATATCATACCTTATAAAATGGATGGATGTCAGGCTGAGATGAGCTTTCACTCATGAGTGAATTCGACCTGGATGGATCATTTTGTGACGTGTTATGAGGCGGTAATGGGTGTGGCTGACTGCCACGAGTGTTGTTCTGATTCGACGATGGAAGAAGCATCTTGCCAACGGATCCAGAGCTCATTTGATGCTGTTGATGTTGTTGTTGCTGTTGTTTTACAACACTGCTATTTTCAGAATCCGTTTGATCTGGACCACCTGAAAAATTGACGATAAGTCATTTTTTATTTGAAAATATGAGGTAAGAATTAGGAATTTGTAATAGAATTTGGCGAGAAAAAAAAAATGTTTTTTTTTTTTTTTATTTCTCTTCGGGTTTCTACAAGTCTAATTTTATAAAAGCTCTTTTTTAGCTGGAATTCTTCATACTTAATTTACATTTTGAAAAGAAGCCGAGCCCAAAGTCTTTTGAGTAAAGAAAAAGAGATGAAAAATGGGACCATAAACAAATCATATATAAAATTGATCAAAATCACGAACATAATCTTGTTTGCCTAGCCTAAAAAAACTTTTATCGGGCCATTTAAAAGCCTCAATAAAATTCCAAGCTCTAATAATGAAGTTCAACGAACAAGCAATACCTGAAGGCAGGCCTTGCGACGCCGAAGAGGGTAATCCCGGCGAGGTCATGGAAATTTGTGGCAATCCATTCATGGACGTGGCTTTTCCTGGCCCACCTCCGGACCCACCCATTCCAAATGGAGCCGAGCCATCTCGAGGCAATTTCTTTTTCACATTGAGTGCCAAACCCGCCAATTGGGAGCCAAATTGGGCGCAGTAGGAATGTGGAATGAATCCCTCCTTGTTCTCCTCGGATATCACATAGACCCAATCATTTTCCTGGTAGAGAACGTGTACTATCTGAAAGAAGAGAGCACGTTCATCATAATCATCATCACTCACAGATTCTAATGTTAAGTGCCAAGCGAGTCATTTATATCAACCTCTAATTTGATGACCATTTCACATTCTCCAAAGCAACGGCATGATTCGCACACACTCGACGGATACATTTTCATGTCATTCCTTGATCAAGATTGCTATGAGCGACTCTCAATCAAAGCTGTTCGACCATAATTAATCCTGCTATCGGGAAGTGTTCCTCATCGATTCTCAAAAAATCAATGACAACCAACATCAAAAGGTTCCGAATTTAATCACGCCTTGTAAACTGGACTCGATTGCTGAGGGGCAGAAACTCCCGTAATGAAAGACTTTCTTCTGTCAGAGGTCTATTTCAAGCGGGAATTTCTCCTCACTGAGTGGGCATCCATATGGTTAAATGATTGTGGTGCTCAAAAGAACCAGGCTTTGGTTTCACATTCCGCTCAAAAAAAAGAAGGAAGAACGGTTCTTTGCAAGTCTTGCTCCGTGAGCTTTGTAATAACAAAAAAAACACTGAATTTTTGGACGACGAGGTTGGCAAAGGGAATTGTTTTACATTAGAACAAACAGTTTACTTTCTGTCAATTTATCAATTTTCAGCTCAGTCCAATGCTGGAATGAAAATTTATCCCATCTCAAAGCTGTGTAGTGTAAAAGGCAAAAAATCAATAACCTCACCCTTCTCATTCCTTTTAGTTTTGAGAAGGCATAACTTTTGACTCTGATGTTTAATCGAGTTGAAAATTGAAATGCAATGTCACTCCAAACGCAATTCATTTGCTATTGTTGAAAATCATATTTCTCATCACTGGCCTCCTTGTTTAGAAAATAATCTTGCTTCGATTGTATCAAGAACAAAGTACATCTTCCAGAGAATAAATAGTTGGCTGCCAACATAAAGCACAAAATTGTAAACGTGCGAGTCTCAAATCAAGTAAAGGCAGTCCACTTCGTCCACATATGTGAGTTTTTGATGATGTGTCGGTTGGGCGGGATAGAAATTCAGCTCATTCATCATCAACTTAGAACGATGGCTCACAAAGGACGACTCGAGACCCTGGAAGGATTACTCTGTGTTCAATCCGACCCCCCTGTTCGATTCCTAAGGATGAGCATTCCACGCTTGGATTTGAGGTTCACGGGGCATCGTATTACCGAAGATTGTTCAAACAACAAAGAATTTCCCCTTGTTTCTCACTATCCGAGTACATACTTATCCATCTACCAATGACAGATGAGTGGAAGTCAAGGACTGCAAATTTCTGGATTCCATTTCGACTTGGTACGTGTCCCAATGTGTGTTTGCTTTTGTGGAGTGCTTGAGCACTTTCACGCATGACGATGATCAAGTTTCATTTGTTTTCTTTGTCCTATCAATGGTTGATCGGCAAAAGAAATCAGAAATCTTATGTGACATTTAACAGATTGGTGTCCTGTGTTCTATTCGAACGTGAGATCGACGTGATCAGTCTTCTTGGATTCCCAAATTTATCTTGTGTCTTTTCTCTCGAAGAGGTAAATGCTGATTGAAGATAGAGAACTCGAGAATTGCGTTCTATTGGTCATATTTTCGTGTCTAAGGGGAAAGCGTTTTGTTTCATGAATTCGGAATGAAATTTGCACATTTTCAAGTACCTTTGGCTCAAAACTAGTTTGGGGAAGTTTTAAAGGTGCATCATATTACTTACTATGATCAAAAAATGATCATGATGAGTTTGAAGATTCTTGAGGAGTGAAAGTCTGTTGCAAACTTTGGAAAGTTTAGATAATCCTTTTTCAATTTGGCACTGAATACTCTCTTGTCATGCCAGGTCTCTCCAAAGAGTTCATTGAGTTCACTATGAAAATTAGGATTACTTAAAAACTTTAAACTTAAATGCAGATCGAGTTCGAATTTGGTTTTGCTTCGAATCCATGAATATTGTTAAAGTAAGTCTCCTTACCCGAGACTTAAAATCCTATCTCCTTTACAGAGTCAGGATTTTTTTTGTTGTATTTGGAAATTAAAAGATTCGGGATGTTGAAATCCGGTGAGTGTAACCGGACGAATTCAGTTGGGATTGTGGGTCCAAATTGGTTAGGGATGCGTCAGGGTCGATACTAACCCACTAAAACCCCTTAATCAAAATTCTCGAGCGTAATTCGCATTCTTCATTTTGACAATAGATCGAAACGAACTTTTCCCTCAGGTAGCAAATTTACACTTTGAAATGCCCACAGCTAGTTCCAACCCATCCCTAGCCAGTTAGGCCCCCAAAATCTCCAGCTGAGTTCGTCTTGAAACACTCATCCGATGTATGTTGTGCCACAAGGAATTGATCAACTTACGTTTTTATAAGACTATGAATGTTTGTAAGATAATTTCTAATTAATTTGGAGCTAGTCTCATAATTCCAAATGTTTGAAGATGTCTCTCACTACCTTTCAAGACGTTTCAATGATTGCAACTGGATTCATCGCTCAAAGTTTCTGTACTCAAAATAGCACCCAACCCTATAATTAAGTTTACAAGATTTCATTGGAAAATACTTAGCCTTGGACCTTTGGAAACTCTAGAAGCCTCACCAGGTGTTTGATGAGATTTTATTAAATAAAAATGGATTCAGTACACAAGATCAAAACTCAACAGTCGAAGTTTTAGATCAATTCTACAGTTGACATGTTTTCTTATAAAGGAGCACGTGGTGCCACATGGAGTTGGCCAAAATTCGACCTTTTCAAACTGCAAAGGCCCCTAAAAAGAAAAGAACGAGATAGTTGGGCCCCAAAGTACGCGTCTGATAGATTTTCAAAACAATTTACTAAATTCATTGTCCCACCCACCATAGCGCCCACCTTAGTTCATAAAAATTCCAAAATGGTTCTTGCTCCTTTTTTGCTTAAAGCAAGAAAAATCGAGTTTCCTTTCAGTAGTCATTTTTGATGGAATGTCGATGGACTGGAGAGTCGGAAAGGTGTCGAAAATTGGGGGCTAAAACTAATTTCAGTACCCATCATGCTCCTTGATTAATCTAGTCGCAACGGTGCAACAAGTTTCTCATTTTCAATCACGTGTGTCCCTCTGGACACAATACAAACTTAACCAAGTCCAATTGTGCATCCCTCTCAAATATGACCTTTTTCATTCCATCCAAATACAAAATTGCCAAAGTTCGTCCAAGTCCTCACGGTCGACAGTTTCACGTGGCTCTAATCCTAAAAACCGACCCTAGATTCGATCCAGCCGTGATCCAACTCGGCTCTTCGATTCGATACATCACTATCCGTCATGCACAGAACTGCAAAGATCTCTTTCTTACCTGTCCGCGTTTGACTTCGAGTTCGTCATCCACACAAGGCGTGAAATCATGAAGCACAACCATTTTGGACTCGGGTCCCAACCCATTCTCCTTCTCGATACCCACCCTAACCAGGGTCTCAATGGAGGCACTGCCCGTGATTCGTCCCATGCTGGGAACTGGACCTTGCAGAGAGTCATCGTGTAGAGCTATATAATTAAAAAAAAACGAAAAGTGAATGCACGTCATTAATCTACAAACTCAATGATCGTCTAGCTGTTGACAAACGACAGGAAAGGCCCATTAAGGGGTGAGGAAAAATGGCAAGCTTTGATGGAATTTCCGTTGGCTCACGATTTCGCGAGGAAACATGTGGAGAATGTGCATCGAAACGCAGCATCCCGATAATTTTTTGAGCGAAATTTTTCGTCTCTGCACTTCTTGCACAAGCATTCTAGTTGACTTCGTGGGGGGTCTAACTAGTTTAAGAGCATGGCAGAGTTCAATCGAGAACAAACGATGCTTGTTCAAGGTGCAATGATAGCATTAATCTGGATCCTCCTTTCAAAGAGACCATGGAGGCTTAATGGCGTCACAAGACAAATGGATTGATTCGCCCAAAAGACAACCATATCTTCTTGTGGAGGATTGCAATGTTCGACGACGAGATACATATTTTTGGTTTGAGTGGTTGAAGTGGCACAATGACTTTGCGATTCGAGGTGGGTTTATGACGATAGCAAAATGAGTTTAGGAGCTTTTTTCAGGCCAAGCCATCGTTGTCATATGATATATTGACGATTTGTCTCGAAGCATAAAATTTGTTACTCGAGTGAACTCCGTTTTAAAGGAAAAGGAAAATGTAGCTGACTGCCCGTTTGAGAGACGCAAAATGAATGTTCTTTCTGCTGAATTTCATTAGCCCGAAGGATTTTTCCGAGATTCTGACCCTTGTTTGATGAAAATTCGAAAGTCATGAAGGAAGAAACCATGCAATTAAAATCTCTCTCGTCGATCGTCTCATCGGATCTTCATGGCCAAGACGATCGGTGGGTCTCTTCAAGCCATATGTGATCGGCGATCGATATCAAAATCAATGATCTTTTCTTCAGCGATAACTTAATTGACTATAAGATGCCATGTATTTTTCGAAAAAGGAAATAAGTGGACCTTAACGTGTTTACTAAAATTCTATCAATAACATAAGTTGCTTCAAACAGATACTTAATATTTGGGTAAGAAAGTATTTTTTTTTGATGGGATATGAGTGACAAAATCAAGCGTGTGACCCAAAAAAAAACTTTTAGTTTGGATTTACTTACGTTTCTTTTTCTTGTTTCTCTTGATGCGCACCGGGCACAAAAAAGCCATAGCGGTCAATTGGTTCTAACACTTGAAACACAATTACAAGTCTAAATCCCCAACACACAGTGCATAAAAATAACAGTTCACATCACGACATTGGTCAAATATCTTGGGTTTGATCCTCCACTCTCACCATCATATTTCAGTTTCCAAAGCTTAAAGCAGACGTCAAAATAGAGTTGGAACCGAAAGAATAATATTTATTCTCACACACTTCACTACAAGATCCAACTGAGGGCGAAGAAAATCAGCAGCTTGATCATCGCTCCAATACTGTTACTATTCGTTCTCGGTCTGTCTCGTGGTGCTCACCATCCACACACAAGAGAACCAAACCTCTTGGCAAAGAATCTACCTGGATGATCTTCACACTCCTCTGTACAGTCCACACTCAAAACCATCGTCGGGTCTTGCTCACGCCTCAGCTGGAAGAGGCTCATCAAAACCCAACCAATGGGTAGATCCACAGCTCAAAAATCGACTGGCTCCCTCTCGCGTGTTCTATGCGTTTCCATACATCTCACAAGGTAGAATATCTATGGGTGAGTACCTATCCCAGTTCCTTGGTTGGTTCGCCTCAAGGAGCCCAGTTCGAATCAACAAGAGATAAATGAGCGAGTGAGCGGGCGTTTTCTTTTGAACAGGAACCCGGGAGAAGGTATCACTGCGAGAACCAAAAGACGACTGAGGTGGTGATTAGACTTACACACACGTTCAGCTCGATCTGTGATTCATGCTGCTTGATTTTGGGGCAACTTTTATGGGGATGGGTGAGAATGGGAGGGTATAAAAAGAATTGGTTTGGCTGGTAATGTGTTAAAAGGAAGAAAAAGCGTACCAAAGTTGAGCCGTATTGGTTGGTTAGCATTGTGAGGATATGCAATATGCAAATGATGGTCAGCCTGAAGTACCGGGGTCCTCTGGAGAAGCCAGGTTAGGAGAGGTTTACCAAGGGTGTGAATGTCTTTTGTCATCCTGGGTACTGGGAGAATCGATAGGGCCTTGCCAAATGGTAGATTTCCTCTCAGCCGTTAGTTATTTGTTTGTTTATCTTTACACGCCAAAAAGGAGAAAATCGATGCTATGGATTGCCATCATCCTCTTTGAAATTGGGTTTCAAAATTCTCTTGGCATCTTGTTCTTCTTCGTTCGTCCAAAATAAAACCATGAGAGTGGGGCGGAGTAATAACGTAGGTGGATGAGGATGATTTCCTCACTCAAGAACCAACCATTTCCTTTGTCAATGACTTCAATTAACTCCACCAATTGGAGCTTGCTTGGCTTTTGAGCATTTGACGAGCGGAATCTAGCCCAAGATGTTCTTGCTACATAACATGGGGGAACTTTCTCAAAACGAACGAAAAAGAATCTGGCTTGAGGTGAGGCTTGTTAATTTTTCGGGTCAAATGGTTTCGTTCTCGAGGCAGGTGCGGGGGTCACTTCTCATCAGGCAAAGATCTGGCTTGAACATTTCTACCTTTTGACAGGCTCTCTCATACGAACACACCATCTCACACTCACATACATTTTTGTTCACTTTGACTGACCATTTCAGCGAAAGAAATGGAATTCCTGAAGCTCCAAACAACCCCGGTGAAATCGGCAAGACTTTGGGTACATTTCAGCTCCGACTTTTTTGGGTGAAGGGTTTTTCCTCCAAAAGAATCAGAGTCAGCATCTGCAAATGAGTTCATTAAAGGCATGTTAAGTGCCTTGGACAAATTAGAATTGCCATTTTGCCAGTTTTGCACCAAAGTTTATAGCTTGAAACGAATAATGAGAGAAAACTTGTGTGTGAAGATTGCCCAGTCATGTTACGTTGAAATAGTTAAGGGCGATTTTGGCGGATGATTTCATCGCGCAATGTAGAAGGCTAACTAACAGTTTTCTTTCTTGGTTGAAGAATACTTCTATGTAATTCTGCCAGGAACAGATCGAGTGTGCAGAAGAGGCCGAGGGTTTATTGAGCTCATTTCTCGCCATAAAAGAATCTCTTTACAAGCCAGAGCACAGATCAGCTTTAACTCATGCTAGCGGAACATGATACCATATGACATTTCCCTTCGCTCAACAACTAGAGAGGCAACATCAGATTTAAAGAACGGTAATGATTTTAAGCAGAATAGGGTTCGTTGCTAATGACTCGAATGCATGCGCTCTTGTTTTCTGATGCTCATCTTTAGGGTCAGGAATTTTTCATAAAAAGAAAACTTAATAATTAGTCTATTTCTTTTGCGCCAAATTCGAGATTATTCTTATTAGTGTTATCGTCTTTTATGGATTTATTTAGTTTGATTTTTGGTCCAAAAGTTAAAAAAAATGTTCAAGAGTACAATTTTAGAGGCACAAGTACAGTGAAAAAACAGAGGATTTTAAACCAAACGTGAAAAATTCGCCAATAGATGGCGTGAAAGAGGGGCCAAGTACTAAGCACTAAGCTCACAAGTCTTTTCTTTTTACTTGCCCAACCTTCCCCGCCATCTATTGGCAAATTTTTCAAACTTGGTTTAAAATCCTCTTTACGTTTGAGTTTGAGTTGCTATGAAATTTACTTACTTCTTTTTACTTCAGGTTCTTTTGCCATTTTTGTTGAATTTGTGATGTTTTTGCAACTTTTTGGTTTAAGTTTAAAAAGTTTGTTGGTTCTTCTCTGTCTAATATGCCTAACTTTTGACTTTTTCTTTTCTAATTTTCGGTTTACAATTTCCATTGAATTTGATGACTGATTGAAGCAAACTTTGATATTTGTGTAGCCCTAAACACGTCAGACGAATAGCTCGTATACTATGATGGCAAAGCTTGATAGTTGACTTGCAAGTTTACTTCAGAGTGGGCTTGCCTGGTTTTCTCCATTGATTTAGCTTTTCTCGAATGTGACGGTCCGTTTCAATCTTGAAATTCCCGAACATCTATGATCGTTCCCTCGCCCGCTTTCAAAGCCGTCACCTCCTGATTTCAGCTACCCCACATTTCTCCTTTTGTCTCGTCCTCACACTAGTGATGTGTAGTGATGTGTTTCGAACCGGGAGTGCTGCCATTTTTTACTCGGAAGTTTATCATTGTTAATTAGGGCAGATTGTATTGAACGTTTTTAAAAAGACCTAAACAGGGACCAATTTGGCAACACTCGAACTAGTTCGATTTCGAGTTCCATCAGTAGTTTTACTTTTGGATTTCGAGTTGGCAGTGCTGCCATATTTTATGGCGTCTCTAGTTGAGAAGATTAGTTGGGGGTCAACTTTTTGACCTTAAAATCCAAAGTGGCAAAACTCGACCAAAAATCCAACTCGAAACACATCAGTAGTGATGTGACTTGAGCAAGTAATGAGTCATCACAAACACCCAAGAACAAGTTGTTGACAAGCATTACTTGGGCAATACACCAATACACTTCCCAAGCTCAAGGAACATCGGAAGATGCAGTTGCCGGCAATTGCTCTTTGAAGAGTTAAGATACTTGCAGTGTGACTTAGAAGAAAAAATGTCAAGTTGCATTTTCGATGATCTTTTGACCTTAATAATTTAGCAATAAATAGTGGAAGTGATACAAAAAAAATATTTCAATTTGGATAGCACTTGCAAAACCATGGTTTTTTTGTTTCGGTTCTAGGCCACACATGAATGCACTTTTGAGGCTAATCAAGACCGAGATTTAGAAGTCACACTTCCAGAACAATCTCGTTTACTCAACGTTGCCGGCATGAAAAAGTAAAATGCCAAATCTTTTTTTAGTATTCTTGAAATATTTTGCATTTCCCTATGTGAGCAAATTGAAGTGTGTAATTTTCTTAAAAATACATCCTTTCAAAGGTATGGGCCCTATTTAACTGAATCAGCCTAGATTAGTGAAATTCGGATGGCAAGTTTATTCTTCGTTCATAGCAAATTTGGCAAACCTGTTAGCTGGGAAAAGTACTTGTACAAGCACCCAAGCTATGCCAAGCTTCAGCAAGCCCAAGCATTGTGCCAATACAGCTTGCCCAATCTCTTGTTTGCCCCCATCACTACCTCACACCCTCTTAACTCCGCGCTTAAGAACAGGTCAAGGGGTGGGGTCAATTTTTGACAGGGAATTCGAAGAAACACTGAAAGGAAGTTCCCTTAGAGTTGGTTTGATCGGCGTTAGTGTTCCAATGGGAATGCTTCAACGACGCCGGAGAACTTCCCTCTTCGCAATTCGCATGCTTCCAGTCATGCTTCTCGTCGATCAAACCTCATGTTAAGGCCAGGACATCTTAATTTCTCAGGACGAATTACAGAAATACAGCTTAAGGCCTGTCATTGTACTAAAATGAGAGGTTATTTCAAAGCAGTAAATGTTCCGTTGAATTTTCATTGTAGTAACTCGGCCTTAAGTGGTATTCTGTAATATTTCCTTCGTTGAGTCATCCTTGGTTAAGGTCAAATAGTGAAAAGGTTTACTTGAAGTTGACTTGAAGTCAATGCTACCAGCACACCTTGGTGCACGCTTAACATACCAGCTAATCAATGATATTTTGCTTGCTTATGCACTTCAATGCAATCCAAGAAATACCCAGGAACAGTTATAATTTTTGACATTGGTAAAATTTTTAACATTTATACCTAATCATAGAGTACATTTGATCATTTAGCAAGCCATTTTAATGTGACAGAGGCGAAACGCTCCTTAGTAAATCTGATTGTAAAAAAATTGTCTTGTCAGATAAAAATGTTTCTGGGTAATGTATCCGTCGCATTCAAATGAAGTTTTATCTACTTAATGGGATTCTTGTTTATTTTCATAAATGTATTTTTCAAATTTAAGTAAGATCGTAGGATAAATTCAGTCAAAACTAGAGACAGCAATACTCGAAATACAAAAGATAACTCTTGATAAAACAATATTTTGAGGTAAATGAAAATATACACACAGCACATAAAGTCTAAAAACTTTAGAAAAAGCTTGTTGCTTATATTTAACGTTGACCATACACCAAATAGTATTTTCCCTCTTTTGGCCCTCAGTCAAGGTGTGCGCTCTCAAAAAAAATTGGCAAACTTTAAGAACAGATTAAACATAGATGCGACAATAGCAGAAATATGTACTATACATCAAAATATTTATCAGCTCATTGCCTAAATTTTAAATTTTCTAAAAAGTGACGCGCACCTGCCATTTTTTGGAGGGATTTGAATTTAATTGATTTTCTTATATCTTCAAATTCCAAGATATAATTTTAAATCCTTCCGAAATCCTTTTAAAGCCTATGTTCAAAATTGTGATGATTCTGTTGCTAGTGGTGTGGAACTTAAAAAAAATCTTCTGGATTTTTTTTTCAAATTTTGCAATGAGTCGATAAATTTTCAACGCATATTTGTTAATCAAAGAGATTTGCAAAAAGATGATCTGTTTTTTCAATTTAGCAAAATATGACGCCCACCCCCAAAATCGAAAGTTTTGATGAAAGAATGCAAATTTTTGACTCGTATGAAACGAAACTTTTGACTTTAGATTTATATAAATCCAACAAAATTGTTCAGAATGAACAATGTCAATAAACTGATTTCTAGATATGGCATGTGAAAGCATTATAATAATGCTTAATAATGCTGTAATAATTACATTTCAATTACATTATTTCTTAACCAAGCTTGAATTCTTTTTTCAAGTGCAAAATGTGCAGAGAGCATCACAAACCTTTGAGCTTTTTGTGAATCAATTTACACACCGAAAAACATTGGAAGGACGGGGGAAAATCTGCGAAACTTATAATCCCAGGACGGCTTATGTAGGTGAAAATGTAATTTTAATTTGTACTTGAAAATGTCAATTACTTGGGCTCAAATTTAATTAATTACAATTACGATTACGTTGATCTCAAATGTAATTAATTACAATCACTTTAATCTCAACTGTAATAATTACAATTACAATAACTTGAAAATGTAAGCTCAATCACGAAATCGAAGTTTCAATTGCAATTACATCACAGGTCTGATGATACGTGATATTTAAAAGAACAACGCTCCTTAAGGTCTTAACGAGATCTCATGGACACCCAAGGAAGTTCTCAACTTTTCAGACAAAGTGTAGCAAGTGTGTTTTAGCTCAGTAATTTTGAAAATCATAGTTATTGCAATTCCCTGTAATCAGAAGTTAAATAATTGCAAATGTGTTTACTTGCTTTTGAAATCAATGTGAGTGTAATTTATAAAAGCTTCAAGTTGTTTGCCAAAGGTCTATGTAGAACTAGCTCATTTTGCTCCAGATTTTGTGAGAAATACACAAAATCCCCATTCGTAATATGTGCCAGAAATTGGTTTAACTATGCATTCTGAATAATGTAGTATTTTCTCTGCTTACAAAATTGTCACAAATTCGATTCCCATTCTCGGAAACAAAATCTTAAATCTCTCGTCTTTTCCAAAATTAAAGAACAAAATCTAAAACTTGGTTTTGTTGTCCATCTCTCATTCACTTACTTTTAGCTTTTATACTTTTCCATGCGCGTGATCAGTAGTGCCAAAGGAACTTAATCACCGCAGCTATTTCTGGCAATATTTGGGATGCCTACAATTCCAGATTGTTTAAGAAAAATGTTCAAGAGCTCTATTGATCTCTTATTTCAAAACGACACACAAATCAGTTGCTTTGGA